>OX443561.1:139229689-139559689 GCA_949372485.1 Cheilosia soror | reverse complement strand
CTCTGGTCCATCCAGAGGGCGAGATATAATAAATAAAAAATAGATTTTATCTGGCCAAATGGGAAAAAAATGTTTTTCTCGATTGCAGTTGTTCTTAGAAGGGGTAATTTTATTTTGCGTTCTAAAAATAGAATTGTTACTCGGGCTATAAGGATAAACCAAAAATGTTTAAAGTCAAGAATAAATTCAAGAAATGAATACAAGTTTGTGGGGTAAGCATTAAATACTGTTAAACATTTACAATTTAATTTACATGTAGTTTAACGCATTTGGAGTTGAGGCCAATTAAATGCTTAACAATACTAAATGGATAAACCTTAAAAATAGATTGGTTAATTTTTATTGTTTTTCAACATTTGTATTATTTTATTTTTTGTTTTTTAGTGCAGTTTTATATCTACGTACCATACAGTGTGGCATACAGTGTGCCCCGAAGAAGTTGTTGGTAGGTATTATGAATAGTTAAGTAGGTTTTGGTTTTAATCAAATATCGCAACATGCAGCAATGCGGTCGATACCATCAATTTATTGCTGACAACATTCAATGGGCTCATAATTTCGATTAATGGACCTGTAAAGTGGCCCCCATGATCGATTATTTTCTCAGATCTCAAATTAAGTGCAGATTATCTGAATATATAGTTTTCCTTGTGCCAAAATGTATCCTTTACCAACTGAAACTGCTTTTCATTTGATTGATGAGCTCTCGTGTCTGAGATCACTCAGTCAATTTTCCAGTTTGCCAACAAGCAGGAAGATTTGAAATATTTTAAAATTTTACGACATTCGCTACCAACTGCTAATGGGCTAATATTGTCAAGATTCAAATGGTGTTGTCAAAAGTATTTTTTTTTTTAATCCTAGAGCTTGTACAAAATTCCATAAGTAAGAAGTCGAGAAAAACGCAAATGCTGTACCAAAACTCGTAGATGAGAAGTATCTTAAAGCAATCCTCGCACTACCCCCTGTTCCTAAAAATAAAACAACAACAACAACGCCCTTATTACAACCACAGCTTTCTTAAAACAAGGACGAAAAAAATATATAAAAAAATCATCCTTAGCAAAAATTAATGAGCACTTGAGCTGTTACCAAAACGTGTCTTCATAATTTCCAATAAAGACTGCAAAAAAAAATATTAAAATGCAAAGGACATTCATCCCAATCTTTCGATTTCTTCGTAGCTTGGAAATTCTCCTTTAAATACCGTCATGCCTCATCACATTGTAAGTTTTCGAATTCCTTTGGTGCTCCTTCGTTAATCATCAGATGTTTTGCAGTAGCAAATCCCTATCAGCATCGAGGGTCCTACGAAGCAATTTTGAAGGAAATTCCAAACATTTCCCTTGCATAAAGGAGAAAACGACACAATCTGGTCTTTTGTTTAAGGTATTGAACCTTTCATCAATTAAGGACATTTCAATATAAATACCTTCCTTCGTATGTGAATGAAGGACATTGGATTTTATGCGTGCCCTATAGGCATATGTAGTTCAATAACGCAATATGTTTGCCATCGTCGACACAGACACAGCAATACATTTACCTACATACCTTGAAATAAATTATTTATAACAAGGAAAATATGTTGTCAGCTTACACGTTATGCCATCCCAAGGGTTTACTCCTTCTGCACGTTGAATAATATGTCCTGTAGATGCTGCACAGATACAAAATAACACGAAACCTTCTATTTTAAAGCAGGCATACCGATGGGTTAGAGATGGGTGTAATGGAGAATCATTTTAATCGTGCAGTTGTATCCTTCTCAAAGGAAATAGAAGGCCGATAGTAACTATGCCTATGTATGTATAAGTGTAGGCCGAGCAATCCTTTTCGTAACGACAACTCACACAAGAGCCCTTCTGGAGCTCGTATATCTGGTTCTTGTCCCTTCCGTGTAGCTGTAGACGATTCGTCCGTCGACCATTGAGAAAATATTTTTTGTTGTCTCTACCTTTGGTGTATTTGCATTCTGTCATCACTTTTACAAGATACTCGGTATTTATGGAATGACGTACACAAAAAGGACTAAAATATTAGTAGACAAAAGCACTTGATGTTACTATAGGTATATTAGGAATGAAGGAGAACAAAAAATTGAAAATATTAAAGCATTTCTTTTTCCGGAGGAAGAAAAATAAAAAGGTCTGAATTGCCCCAAACAAGAACTTTTTTCCGTTTTACCCTAAAGGTAAATAGGCAAAGTTTGAAACATTAAGCAGCGAAAGGTTCATCGTTGTGGAATGTTACTACTCTTTCCGATGTCCGTCGTTGTTTGGAGTTTGGCACAAAATGTGCGTAGTATTGCTGTTTTAATGGTGTTTACATAAATGCGTTTATTTTTAATCTTCTTTTATTAAATTATCAATAAATATTCGCATTTTTGTTGTTCATTCCGTAAATAAGTCAGAGCGAAATAAAAAATGTTAAAAATGTTATGAATAATGCAGAAGCTGATAGAGATTTGCCAGACTCTACTCCTTGTACGTGCGGGCAGAAAGGGAGTCAGTTATTTAATCAAATCCCCATACCAGTACTTGTGGTTGTTTTGCCCTGTCATACTCCAGTTGTGATTGGTGCTTCCAGACATTACCAAATCAGTTACTACCAGCTGCTGCGAATGTTTTGTCCAAGTTATGCGAATAGTAATGAGATGCGTTAAGATTTGGAATATTCATATTATTTGGTTGGAGTGATAATTAGTGCGTAGCCAGAGAAATTTAATTCTTCGAGGATGACAAATATCCAGAGAGATACATTTTTGTTATTAATTAAGAAGGTATGTCTGTACTACCGCCACGGCAACTTCAAGCCGATTAAAGTGAAACACGTTTCTGGATTTTTAAACCAATGGCCCACAGCCGACGGACGGAGGACAGAAAATGAAATGGAGGGCTTTACGTGTACACCTGCCTTGACGGCTTAATCACACGGTGGGCCTTTCCACAGAAGGGGTCAAAAGAAAGACGTTGACCACGCCCCAGGACAGTACAAGTCCAACCCCAGGACAATTTCATAGTCATGTATAAGGCATGAGCTACACTCCTTGCTAGAGAGCGCGGCCTATCTAACACCTCTTATGTCCAAGAACACTTATGCTTCCGCGATTTTGGGCAACCACAGCGACCTCGATACTCCCACAAGGGGGCCTACCCCTAGACAGGCTGCGCTAAGCCGACTGATGACAAGTCATCAGAAAACCGACCTAACACAGGGGCTCCTGTCTCCCGTGGATGGACTCCTTATAGCCCGAGGCCTGGCAACCTCATGCACGAATGCCAACAACAAAAGTAAACAACCTAAACACCACCTACTCTTGGCGCCAATCTGCGCCTTCTAAACACTTCAACCTACATGCATTGAGAGAGCCATGACCAGTCATAAGGAAACCCATGTACAGTGAACCGTACTGCAGCAGCCGATGGCGGATAGTAGGAGTGTAGGACACCTACAAGCATTTTTAAATTAATCACATCAGCGCCGTATTTAGGGTGGAGCAACAAGATCGCCAGGGTCAGAGGGGCGCCTTATATTGCGAATTGCCAAAGAAAAATTAGCAGTTCCACAGAACAAGAGGTTCGGCCGTGAATGTCATTATTCCGATTACTTCTATTGCCACTGCCGATGAAGATGACCTTGTAGCGTAGCGTATTATTGCTGGTCAGACTCTCTATCAGGTCAGAGTTAAAGCTATTTTTCATGAAGGAATGATATCCTCAGGCCGCTGCAACTGCCGATGTTGATTAAGTTTGACCGCCCCTTATGTATTGTTGCCATGCCTTCTTTCTGTCGGAGTCGCAACTGTTACACATTGCTTGGCTTGGTGAACTGTCTTTATTTTACCTCACCGTGAAAGCCACTGGGTAGTGATCTTGTCTATCCGGACTTACTAAACTTATAAGTGCGGGTGTTGTATGCAAACAGCAACCCAGAATATAATGCTCTGTCACAATTGACTGGTTAAATGAGTCTCAAAGGGAAAGGTGTTATGAGCCAATCAGAATGTGGAACATAGTTGCAAAAAGGCTTACTATTGTACTGAATTCAGTACAATTTGACTTTCCCGAGTAAAAGTACCACTTCTCAATTTTCAGTACTATTTTTAATTTTTGAAAGTTTATTTTTATATCTTTCAAATCAGACATTATATAAGGATTAAACAAAAATAAGCTGAACGCACTCCTTTGTTTTAAAATTCTGAATGCATTCATTACTCACCGTACTTCGTTAAAAAATACTTCGTTATTTTTTTGAAATTTGCTGCATTTCTCGAAGATGTGGAAAAACGATTTGATTTCGGAGACATTTTTTTGAACTCATTGCAAAATTTTTCACAAAGTTCCATTTGGACGATCAAGTAAATCCAATCGTCCAATTTGTCTTAAGGTTTTTTTCAATCATGAATATCTGACTACGATAGAAATAGGTACATACTCCTATTTCTGAGTTTTGGGCTGAAATAGGCCTTATGCAAAATGAATGCAACGAGTTCATATTTTCAGATCCTACACCGCATTGTCCAGGGTGCTTTTTGTATTTCTTCTTATTCTTCCGCAAACGTTTAAAGAATGTTTTCTTATCAAAGTAGCTATTATAAAAAAAAAGCT
This sequence comes from Cheilosia soror, assembly GCA_949372485.1. Classification (NCBI taxonomy): domain Eukaryota; kingdom Metazoa; phylum Arthropoda; class Insecta; order Diptera; family Syrphidae; genus Cheilosia; species Cheilosia soror. Next base: position 139,555,079 of record OX443561.1, on the reverse strand, counting down.
AAAGAATCGAATACAGGCGTAATGTCTGCACTATTAGAACCTTAACATCTTATTAAAAATTAAGGCTGCCACAGTTCTTTGAATAAAACAGATCTTTACAAAATAAACTTGAAAATGAAGAACTTGTATAGTAGATTGTTATCTACTTGTGGTACAGTCGTGTTCAAATCACTTGGACAATGGTAGATTTTCTGTACAAAGTCTACAGTTTACTCAATCGACCGTTGGACAAGTGATTTTGAGTGATTTAGTCTTAGGGCCACTTGCACCAAATCATTGGATATCTAAATAAACTTCTGAATAGCTAACCATAGATAAACCAATAAATAGTTACTTCCCGTCTTTGTGTTGCACCATTGCAAAATTGTGCCTGGATAAGTAACCTTCAATTATTTTAAATTTGACAGTACTATCAGTACTAAAAACGCAAACAATACATTGAACTGTCGAATAAATGGCAAATAAAAGCTACACCCGTAGGTAAATAAACTCGTGCAGTGCAGTGGATGAAATTAATGTCAGATTTCAGATAATTCTGCGCAGTAGCGCAGTGGTTAGTGTGCTGGACTACTGTGCGAGGGATCCCAGGTTCGATCCCCGGAAAAACCAAAATTACATCTTAAAGTTTTTTTCTACTGCGCCACCTCTCGCGAACGTCTGACAAACATCCGAGAGTATGACTGTCATGAAAAAGCTTCTCAATTCAGCCGTTCGGACTCGGCATAAAATTGTAGGTCCCTTCCATTCGTCCCAAGAATAGAAACTCACACAAAACGAATGGTTGCGAGAAGCTAGGCCTTGGGTGTCACCCGCCTGTTGCGCCACCTATTTATTTTTTTTTTTTTTTTTTTTCAGATAATTCCAATAGCGCTATTAGGGCTCCAAATTTTAGAAATCTAGGTAGTCGTGCCACGCTATAGGAATTTGTTGCAACTTTATCTATTGTTCTGCTGTTGTTTCTGAAAATCAAAAGTAGGTATTTTGGTCTGAGTTGAGCTATCTCATGCGAATGTTTTTTTTCTATCGAATATTCCACGCATATAAAAGTAGCTACATATTTATAAAACCACAATCGTCGGAAATTAAACTAATATCCATTCTTTGTGTTGATTTTATTTTTCACACTACCAAGTGTGTGACACTTTCTTTTACTATTTGACGTTTGGGCACGACTATCCAGCCTTTCGAGACTGGATAAATATTTTATGAATTTATCCACGGATATAGATAAATAAGTGTACATGTGCAACACAATTTTTACCTAATCAGCGGAATAGAGCTAAACAGTGAATAATAGAATAAATACTGATGTCAAATTAGTTTGGTGTAAGTGGCCCTTAATCTGTTTATACGTATGTACATGGATTAAAGTTTCTATCCGGCGTCTATAAGACTTATATTACCTTGAGCTTGGTACGCTGCTCGTGCTAAATTTTAGCTCACATACAAAATTGTCTCCAAAATTTAGTTGAGCTAAATTTAAGCGAATCCATTTAGCCGAGCGGTGCGCTGCTTCAGCTAAAAAATTAAATTTTCATTTCAGACTGTACTGCATGTATGTCACAATTTACCGCGGCCATTAATGGTTCGGCACATTTTTTTTAGCTAAATTTTTACAGATAATGTTTCTTTTTCTTCTGTTATTTTGTGTTGCGGAAAAGTAAATAAGGATAAGGTTTTTCAATGAATACCTTCCTCCTACCTACCTACCTTCTTTCAAAGTGATAAATTTGATATCAAGGAATAGCAAAAAAGAAAGTGCAACGAAAATATAACACATTTTCGCGTCGATGAATTTTTGAAGGAAGTTATTTTCAACGGACAGCTTTTTCTGTGACACTTATATTCACAGCGCACTCTATGTCAAAATTTAGCTAGGATTTTATTTAATGTTTGGAGAGAAAAATTGGAGAGCAGCTAAAATTTAGATTCGCTCAAACTGCGTACTAAGCTTTAGATTCAATTAAATGCGCCTTTATAACACCGTTCACTGGAAGGTATAAGTATTCACTTACATTTTGTAACACCAAGACGAAGTCACCCTATACCTCATAAGCCATAAATATTCTGAATCAGGATGCAATTTTGAAACGATTTAGCCATGTACGTCTATCTGCCCGTCGGTCTATCTGTCTTTTAAAAACACAACAGGTCCAACCAAACGAATCGACCTAGGGGAATGAAATTTTGTAAAAGCACTTCTTTGTTCTGGTACCTCCCTGCACGCACAAAATCATTATAATAATTCCTTAACATTTTGCAAGACTTGAATGCTGGGGAGGTTATAAAAACTGGCCGATGATAGCACTGATAGGTACCTACTCGTTTTTTGTTTTTAATAATATATTCATTTTTTTATGTTTTCCTTTGGTTCTATGAATTTAAGAAATTTGAGTACTATTCAGTACAATTTTGTTTTAGTTTTCAGTACAATTAAGAAAAGTCGATTTTCATCACTGATGTGGAAGTACGGCGACTTTACTAGATTGAATTAACGGTCTCGTTAATAGTCATGGTGACGGATACCTTATATGAGCTACTTTGATATATTTAGAACTAAACTCTGTGAGCATTTCCCAGAACCAGTCAGGGTGTTGAAAAAAAGATGTGGTGGGCAAACATTTTATGGGCCAACATCAGCTATTACAAGGCGAAGTAATTTGCTAATATCCGACCTGCGGTTATAATAATCACAACAAACCGCCAGAAATTTTGCCAGTCGCGTATAATTTAACCTATTGGTGCTATCAGGCAAAATGAACCTTTTAATGTGGACAATGAAAGCTGAAGATTTCCGTCTAAAATTAAGTGAGGATGTAGCAATATCTAAACTGAGGTCCAAGATGGTCTGCGACGACTTTGATAGGCAGTATGCACAAACGCAGCTCCAAGATTTGGTTGAATGAAAGTATTCCTAATGAATAGAACCTCAATATGTAGTTTTTCTTGTTCATAAAAAAGGAGAGTGGATTGCATTTGGATGACAGTACATGATACTATTCAAAAGTATATAGTCTTCTTAAGTTGAATAAATTTGTTTGGGCTATATTACCAGGAATGCGACTAACATGATTGCTATGGTAGCATTTTGGCGATTCAGTTATTCCACAAATTATTTTGAATTTGAATGACAACTATTTGAAATGGATGTCAAATTCAAGGAATGTCAAAGTCAAGGAATTAGTCGCGTTCTATGCGTTAGGATCTACATAGGCAAATAATGTAAAAATTGGAAGTATTCTACTATTAGACTAAGAGCTAGCAACGTTTTTTCTCAACTCATTTTAGCAAGGCTGTAACTTTGTGAGCTTAATTCGGGGTGACAACTGAACACGAAAATATATTTCTGGCAGCACTGCGTTGGTTTGTATATTACATAATGTTTGAAAGAACAACAACTGTTAACAAAGACTTCGATAGGAATTATAGCTATTTCAAACTGTATTCCTTAAATGATTTGTTTGAACAGTTGAATTCCGAAAGTCGATTCTTCATAAGTATCCCTCTTTCAGAAGGCTTTTAGTTGTTTTCTCAGAAAGTTAAACTGCACTGATCGATAAGCACTTGGCCACCAATTTTTATTGAATGCCTACCACTGAGAGATTGACAACCATAATTCATTTTGTTGTTGCTTACAAAGTTTGCCGATCTTTCGAGTCTTTCTTTCATTTTTGTCCCTTCTTTCGATTTTACAAAATCTGAAAATATCTGAAATTTTAATCAGTTAGTCGTTCAAATTCGTCGACTGAGAATTACATAGTTCTATGTAGACCGACACCTGTCTTGAGAAATTCCACTTTTCAGTTTTTGATGCTCAATTTCTGTATTAAATGGGAATTTGTCAATTAATGAATTATGAGAAAGTATAGATTCTTTGTAAATTTTAATTTTAAAATGCTTTATTTGATGATTTATCCAGTAGTTTTTCATTAATCGCCATTTTAATTTAGTTCTCAAAGTTCTATAAGCCAACTCAATGTAGTTTGAACTTCGATGAAGGTTCTATGTGTCACATAGAACCTTGTAATTGTTTAACAGTTGTATGAAGATTACTAGTTTGGTTTTAAAAACAGGGCATATTAAAATGGTATTTAAATAAAATATGTACCCATCCATAATTCACGAAAGTAAGATCCTAATGCCGTTTTCATTCCAATATTAATAGGTTATAAATAAACAACAAAAAATTCTGTTTGTTAGAGATTGCCTGAAATTGTTTTTAATACAAAAATGTTATAGTGCACTCCAGAGAAAGATATCATTTTTTTTTTGTTTTTAATTACGAAATATAATTTAATAATTTTAAAATTATTATGTAATATTTTAATTCAGTTAAATTATGTAGGTATAGCTACTATTCGACAATCCAAATACCTCTGTAAGCCTCTGGCTTATTTGAAGTGAAACACGCTATAAATTGTTTAATAACTAGCGAACCTAGTACCGCGAACTTCGTACCGCTTCAGATGTTGTGTTAACTTATTAGATGAGTTAAACTCAGTATCCTATTAAGAGAAAATGAATACTCAAAATTCATTAAGTTCAATAAATATACCAAGAATCAAAAGTATTTTAAATACATTGACATGAGTGTAATTCACGTGGCAGCAAGGTTTTTTTCGCTTTCTTTATTGAAGCGAATAAAAATGATTCGATTAGCATTGTTGCACTACTTTCTGTTAAACTATTATTTGGATTAGTTGCACTCGGGTCGATTCCGAGTATCGTCGGAGTTCCTAGAGTTATAATACAATCTTCCTCGCCTTTGAACTTGTCTTTGATTATGGTGTCTTGGATGACGTTGTTCATAAGTTTCTGCAAACGTCAACTTGGTTCAATTGCACAGTTTCGGTTGGTTCAAATTGTAGAGCACTATGCCGACAGAGCCAACTTTAAGTTGCAAATTGTGCGAACTCACCAAAATTTTACTTTGTCCAATTGGCTCAATCGGTTAAGTGGTTTTCGAGATGCACAATTTTGAATGTTGACTTTTGTATGAGAGGTACCACGCCCCTTTGTCCAATTTTTACCATTCTTCACAGGAAAACTCTCGGGCCAAGACAAGACCTAAGATTGTCTGTAAAGTTGAGCTCAATCGGTTTATTGGTATTCGAGATACATGACTTTAATGCCCAGTTGTACAGTCAGAGTTTAAACTCTCGTTTTGGTTTAAACCTACGTTCAACAAATTTTCGGTTTTACTGTGTTCGTTTAAACCCAAAGTGGAGTTCAACTCTCGGTTTAAGTTAAACGCCTGCATTCTGCCGTTTAAACTTTCGTTTCGCATTTTGAGGTTTATTTTGACAGCTGCTATTTCATACAGAGAGATAGAGAGAGAGAACAGAAATGAGAATTTGTTTGGGTGCTGCACTTCTTGAATTTATATGAGTGAAAAGTAGAGCTATGATTAGTTCCAACATTACTGCGGTAAACCCACTGTCATCAGAAAATTTCAATAGATTTTCAACCAATATAATGTACTTTTCAATGAAAACGCCTTTTTTCAAGTGAACATCAGGTAGATCTTAGCCCAAACATAATGTAGACAAGCGTAAATTGTATTGAGGTTTTTTCAATACAAATTATTTCTTTTCATGTGTGGAAATGACGATTATTTTTTTGTAATGCTACTAGTGATTTCTTTAGATTCTTCACGAACAAAATATATCTATACATACTCAAATCTTTCACATTTTGTTTTGGCTGAAACAAGACACTACCCACTCTATTCTTTTTACAATGCAATTTGTTTGTCCGATTTTGAACACACTTCTCGGGACAATGCCTGTTCAGTTCAAAGGTTTCGGAGTTCATACCATTTTTGTATACAGATCTGGATTACCTACATTTTTTGTTTAAAAAAAAGTAAAACCAGAACAAGATAGCGCAGATTTTCGTAGAAACACCAGCAAAAAACTTTGCGCCTACCTATTACCAGACAATGACCCTAATTAGAGGCTCATAAAATCCTTTCAATATTTTACTGGCGACGGGTGATTGGATGTGGTAAAAACCCAGCGAGTTACAAAGAAGCAGTACCTGTGATCGCATCCGTCTGAATGCCACATACATTTCAACAACTAGATATGTATTATTATTGAAATAAAAAAGAAATAATAATTACTGCAATAATTAATTGGTGAAAGTAGGTAGATGACATGTGTCGAAAATAAATCAATTCACTTCGTTAATACCAAAATACACAATGTAATAATATTGCACACATTTTCTTTTATTTACAAATGGTAAAATAGATAAAGTAGAGAAAAGCAATAACCATTTACTTGGTCAAAAGTGCGCTGGTAGAAAAATATCCCCTTAAGGGAAATTGTTCTGCGCTTCCACAACTGCGTTTAGTTAACTGGCAGATTATTTTGTACTGTGAAACTGAACGAGTTAAACCAAAAGTTTAAACTCTCGGTCAGGTTTAGATAAACTTCGGTTTAAACTCTGACTGTACAACTGGGCATAAATGTTGTTTTTTTATGGTAGGTTCAAACCCTTTCGTCCAATTTTGACCAAACTTCACAAAAAAGCTGTTGTGCAAATGCAAAGATTTTCTCAAAATTTAAGCTCGATAAGTTCAGTGGATTTGGGAGGTGCACCCCTTTCTCCTTCGTTGGGCCAGTATACCTACAAATCCATCAAGCCCAAAATCGTGAAACCGAACGATTCGTTTTCAAGTTATGTTATGACGTGACCAAGGGAAACAAGGATTCATTTTTATTATTATATGCATATGGATTTTTTAATCCACGCCAAAACAACACTAATTGCTCTGAAACTTTGATTGGATTAAATAGTAAATACTGAAGGATAATGCAACGGCACATTGATGGATATAGAACTTTGTTGTGTTTTACATACATTTCAAAACAATTATACAATTCTATGTACAAAATTAAGAAACACAAAGTTCTATGTCAATAAGAAGACCCTGTATTTTTATTTGCTCATGAATAGAACAACATAGTTCTATATCCAAATTTTGCTACATAGAACCTTATAATTCTCAATTTGAACTACATTTTGGATGATAGAACCTTGTTTTTTTGCGATTTACACTACAGAGCTTGAATTAAGGTAAATGTGCACGGGTTCGTTCAAAAGTGCTTGGAAATACGAATCCATTGATACCCATATCTCATTTTTTGCAAAAATGGCTCATAGAACTGTATAATTCTCAGTCGACGCAATGTCGACCAATAAAGACCAATAATAATTTAAACAGATCGATGTATGAAAAATAATTAAAATTTTGTTCAATATCTACATTACATAAATGCAGGTTTCCAAAACAAACAAAAAATTGACTGCACAAAAATTGATTACTGCTGTTTTTTTGAAAGGATCAGGGACAATCTATCCGTTTCATAGCCAGCAAGATTGGAAGAGGCGCCACTGTTGTTAACAGCTTTATTAAGGACCCTGAGAACTATTGAAAAAACCGCAAAGGAAGAGTCATCAAAGCAATAACATGTCAAGAAAGGCGGGCTGCTTCAAGTTCAAGGCTCTCAAGGCTCTCAAGGCTAAAATTAAGGCAGAAACTGGAGTTAAAGCTAGCAGATCGACTGTACATTGCGTGATACAGAAGGCCAGCCATATTGACCATGAAAAAATTAAGAGGAAACCACCATTAAATGCGGCACGTAAGATCCAGCGCCTTGAGTTTGCACCAAGTGTGACAGGTGGAATCGAGTCCAGCTGTTAACAACAGTGGCCCATCTTCCAATCTTGCTGGCTATGAAACGGATGGATTGTCCTTGATCCTGAAGCTCGAATTTCCTCCTTGTTTAATGTCTTTCCTTTATACCCACAGTTGTTGATTGTATGAAGTTATTACTTAAACTAAGCTCCCTAATAATCAAAGTATCCTTTTATTTGATTTAAAACATGGTAACAGGTCGAAAAGTTGCATTTATCAACTTAATCCAATTTTTTTTTTTACAATATAAACATAATATATCCTTCATTCCTTGTGCAATTGGTTTTTCCCAGATAAGCGAAGGGTTTGAAAAATATTGTAAAATTAAAAAAAAACTGCCTGCTCGTAATCCAGTGACACGGAGTGTATGTGTGGGGCGCGGGGGCATGCTGTTTCCCTGCAACCCCCCTGCTCGGGAGTTTTCTTCATGAACATCGTGATGAAACCGTGAAAAGGCCATAATATACGCAAGAGAACAATGTACTGAACTACTGAGCTAGAAATTTCAATTGAAAGACGGGGAAGAACAAAAAAGAAGAATATTATGTTAGGCGAAAAGGCTCAAGATGCTGGTTTGACGTTGGAAGAGGAAACACGAAGATCCATTTTTATTTTCAAAATCCGGTCAAAAGATAAAATCACAATTTTTGACCGGAAATGCAGTCACAATAGAATAGACGTTTTTATTCAAAATCATCTCCAAAATGTTGCTGAGCTAAGCTTAAGCGAATACATTTAGCCGAGCGGTATGCTAAAAAATCAAATTTTCATATATCTGCCAAAATTTAGAGCGCCTATTAATTGTTCGGCACATTTTCTCAAGCTAAATTTGGACAGATCTGTTCCTTTTTTTCTGTTGTGTTTTTGTGTTGCGAATAAGTAAATAAGGATGAGTAATCCTTTGAAAGTGAAAAATTTAAGATCAAAGAATAGCATCAGACAAGGAAAAAAGAATCACAACGAAAATAAAACATTTTTTCGCGTACTTAGATGCATTTTTGAGGGAAGTTGTTTTAAACGAACTGCTGTTTTCTGTGACACATCCACAACGCACTCCATGTCAAAATTTAGCTAGGGAATTAGGTAATGTTTGGAGAAAAAAATTGGAAAGCAGCTAAAATTTATTTTCGTTCGAGCTGAGTATCTACTTGACTTGAATCATGAGTTTGTAAATGTTTTTTTTTTATTATTTTGTTTGTTTAAAGTTAACTGAAACTAATTTTATATGACATTTTTTAGATATGCTGTTCGCTGGAACTTGTGTTTGTTTCCGATTTATATATCCATAATTATGTGTTGTTCGTCCATTCTCAATAAATTGGTTTCTGTTTGAACTTTTGAGCGAAGTGATGGCAAAGGTTCAGTTAAATTAGAGAAATCTTTAGTTTTGTCTAGGCTATAGAAGAATATTATTTTTTTTTAGCCAAAAAATGATTTTCCGGTTAAAAAATTTGTTTCTTTCCGGCCAAAAATTGGTTAGATCGGATTTTAAAATGTTCTCCGGTCATCAGAGTAAAATGATTTCGGTCAGATATGACCGGATGTATAGAACGGAAGAAGAACTAAGTGCTGTTGTTAAAATGCTTACGACATTTACAGAACTAGCAGACAACAATAAATCATATTGGAAATAGGGCGAATACAGAGTCATAACATGGTAACTGCAAAAATAAGTTTACAAGATGCAGAAATTTGGACGGCCTTTGAATTTTTAAGCTTCATTGTTAAGTGGGACTTTTCAGACCCGTTACCGAGTCTGTTATTGTTTTATTTAAGACTTTGCATCTCAGTGGCATCGTGTGAATAAAGCTTTTCAAAATTAAAATCAATTAAGAGCTCACAAAAAATATAGATTTTAGTGATTTAATCGATACATTAAGTTCAATAAAAGCTCGAATCTTTGTTCGTTTTTTTTTTTTTTTGTTTTTTTTTTTTTGTTTCTTCTTAAATTTTTTAAGGGGTGTGACGTGTGAGCTTGTTTTACCACCCGGATGCCACTGCCTCTTAGTCCGCTCCTGCCTCAGACTTTTGCGTGGGCTGGCCCTGGCACATTAGAAATTTTTAATAATATGTAATTTGTTTATTCGGAGGTTGAACCTGAGACCCATCACTCAGAAATCCAGCCGCTAACAACTAGGTCACAACGCTCACGATTCACGAATTATATCATGAAATGTGGAGCACGGCCGCTGCCTGTTGAGAAAAAAATTCTCCTAAAAATCCATACTCAACAACCATAACAATTGAAATGGTTTAGTACCTACAATGTAAAAACAAACTTGTGTGGGATTTTCCATATAAAAACAAATTCAAATACAAAATATTCTTCTATACTGAGTAAATTTATAATTTTTTTTTTCCTATACAAAAGCTTTAAGCTAATCCCTTAACTATTACACCCAAAATCATCCACAAAAATAACTCCAAATTCCAATGTTAAAGGTTCACAATAAATCACTCTTATCGTTGTCATGGTTTTTATATTCAATTCATCTGAATATATTATGGGGAAATACGATAAATCTAGAAATTCAGTTCGAATTTTTGTTCTACTGAAAATAAAATGTAGATGATAATTCAACAGAATTTCACGCTACGGATGAGTAAACGCTTTGAATACAACATACCCTTCGTTGTGGCATTTCTATTCCCGGGTCGGGTGTATAGCGTCACCATAGTGAAACTCCATCACTCTCTTGTAATTGGTAAAATATATGATAATGAAAGTGGAAAACAAAATATCGACAAAAACACAGCAGGAGAAGTAAAAATAATCAAATAAAATGAAAGACCACTCGTGTTCTTCCGATGACTCTTTAAAAAGTGACTTTTATACGAAATCCTAGAATCGACTCGTATACAAAGAGTGTATCCCTACTTTCCTTAAAACGTTGTGGCTTTTAGAGGCAACTACAGGGTCCGGCAGAAAGGTCGGACGTACTCCCCCTAATACTTCCCCCTCTAGTGGGACGACAGAATTGCGGCAAGCAGCTATATGTTTTCGGGGTCTTAGCATATTTTTACTAACTGAAGCCATGGAGCCGTATATGATAGATTACCGCGTTTTTGCCTATGACAGTTCATTCGAAATAATGAATCGGCCACAGCCAGTTTTTATTTCATCGCCACTTCTACCGAAATCGGATTCATTTTCATCGCAATGGCATGGTGAGTCAACAGACCTCCAGTTATTGGGCTTATGAAAATCCAAGAGCAATACATGAAAGACCGCTGTATACCCCGAAGGTGACGGCATGGAGCGCTATAGACAAAACTTGAGTCACAGCGGTCTGCGTGATTATTTATAAATTACCCTAACGAAGTAAAAGAACTTCTAACAAGAAAGCGAAAAGCGCGAAAAATCTGGCAAAGAATCCGAACACCTGAGAATAAAATAGTCTATAACGCACTATGCCATGAACTAAAGGTGCTAATACAAAAAGTTAAAAACGAGTCCTTTGACAAATATCTCATCAGCCTATCTGTCCATAAAAACGCAGATTATTCGCTATGAAAGGCGGTGAAAGGCTTGAGAAAACCAATGAAACAAGCACCACCTATAAAGCAGGATAATGGGTCTTGGACGAAAAGTTCCAGAGAAAAGGCAAATCTTTTTGCTGATCATCTTGAGGAAACGATCCAACCATTTCCTATACAAACTACAGAAGAAGTGTTGACTATGGTTGAAAAAAACGATCACAAATCCATAGAAAATATAACACTACAAGAGTTAAAGAACGAAATCAAGCACAACTTAAACGCAAAAAAATCACCAGGTTATGACTTGACAAATACTAAAAGAATTATCTGAAAAAGCTATGCGAAAACTATTACATATAATTAATGCACCGTTCAGACTCAAGTATGTCCCTAGTCAATGGAAGGTAGCAGAAGTGATTATGATTCTGAAACCGGATAAATCACCAATTGAAAAGAAATCGTACAGACCGATTTCCCTACTACCAATAATTTCAAAGTTATTTGAAAAATTATTTTTAAAGAGGCTCAAACCAATAATAGAGGACCGGCATTTAGTACCCGCTCATCAATTTGGGTTTAGAGAGAAACACTCGACAATCCAACAAGTTCATAGAATAACGAGTACTATAGAAAAGGCATTGGAAACGGAAAAAGTTTGTTCGGCCATTTTCTTAGATGTAGCCCAAGAATTTGACAAGGTTTGCACCAAGGACTAGAATGTAAATTGAAAATGGATCTTCGTGAGGAATTCTGTTGCATTCTTAAATCATACATTACGTAGAGGTATTTCCGTGTAAGATATGAAAATGAATACTCGGATCTGAAAAAAATAACAGCAGGTGTACCACACGGCAATGTCCTGGGTCCAATCTTGTATCTTTTGTATACAAGAGATTTGCCTGAACAAGAAGAAACAAGCTTTGCCACTTTTGCTGATGACACAGCAATAATGGCAATTGGCGACAATGCGGAAGAAGCGCACAAACTACAACGATCCTGTTAAATGAAGATTTGCCAGCGTAGCGTAATTCACAAAAACCAAACTTTACTTGACAGATCAGCAAGAAAAAGGTTATTGGTACAGTACAATGTTAATTACAATGTATTGTAGGTACAGTAGAAACTAAATGCTTATTACAATGTTAACGAGGAGTTTACATCAGATCCATTAGATCTATAAGCGACTGGACGAAAAAATGGAGAATAAAACTCCATGTGAATAAATACGTCCATATTAACTTTACCAACATGAAAATAAATACGGTAAGAGTTAATATACAGATGGAAAAGAAGTACCGTATGCCAATACGGCCAAATACTTAGGTATGACGCTAGATGCTAAGCTTAAGTGGGAAGAGCATTTCAAAAACAAATAATTGGGGTTAAGGTGAGTGATTCAAAAAAAAAATGTCGTCAATTTTTTCACGTGATTGGTTACCATCTCGGCAAACCAAGGAATCTTTAGTACCGGGGCTTAATCTTAATTCACTACTTTGCAGGGACCGAACCCATGCCACCTTTTCAACGACTGTAAAGCCGCATATGATAGTACTCATCGTCAATAGCTCTATATGGCGATGGCCAAATTCGTGTTTCTGGGCAAAACTGATCCAGTTGTGTCGAGTGACGCTGGAAGTCTCTTCTCAGAACTATTTCACATATGCGCCGGATTTCGTCAAGGAGTTGCGCTTTCATGTGACTCTTCAATCTCATTTTGGAGCAGGTATAGTGTTCAGGTCAAGTGTCAACACGGAAGGCACTATATTCAATAGGTCCGTTCAGCTAGTGGGGTATGCGGAGGCATCGTCAGCCATTCTCAGCGTACCGTGATATGACTTTCACGGCGATCGAAGATCAGGCAATATTTTTTAATCTTGAGATAAACGAGGACAAGAATAAATACATGCTATTAACAAGCATCTGTCCACCGCCTAGGACAAAATATCAGTATGTATAGTGTCAATTTCGAGGTAGTTAAGGAGTTCTCCTACCTCGTGGGAAACATGAACTCCACACTCTACGGGAGGTCCGTCGAAGAACTACCCTAGAAAACCATCCCTACTTCGATCTGGTAAATCTGTAGGGGTCAAAACTCCTATCTAGACGGACGAAAGTTTGCTTTTAAAAACATATCCTGCTTTATGGCGCCGAGTGCTTGACGATAAGCAAGAAGGGAGAGCCAATACTGGACTCCTTTGAAAGAGAAATACTTCCTCGTAACCGCAAACTCTATGAGCTATAATGCTAAGGGGATATCATATTCCCAGCGCACCGGTTTGAAACGATAATGAAAATCGAACCTTAATTTTAAAGACCAATTCATCGCGGATGATGGAGCGCTTAGTCTGGATAACTGGAAGCGGCATGCCTGCGGTCGCAGATGATGGAAGGCTAAAGTGCTTCTTCATGTGTCGGGACGGGAGCCCAATAAGTAAAGTAAGCAAGTAAATCACGAAGTTGATAATCGCCTGCATGCTTTCCCTTTGAGAATGAGATTGAGAGAGATATATAGTGAACTGTGCATAAAATTTAGAGCGATAGAGAAGCAGAAGGGTGCAAAATGATCTCTCTGCGCATATTTAAGACCGTGTGTCAATGCGCTAAAGAGTTTCTGACACTATCGTGGTGGAAAACGAATTTCTCAGCTGTCAAAAAATGATCCTGCTCCGGGAACAGTCAAAAATGTGAGCAAAGTTTCCTTAATCAAGATCTGGAAAAACGTTTAAGTAGAAAAAAAAATTGGTCGTAAATGCATAGAAGATACAGTTCAGCGTTTTTCCAAAGAAAATTGCATCCACTGTACCACAAACTAAAATGGACAACCCACCCGGCGTTAGCCAATAACGCCCAAGGAAATAGTGCCAAATCGATTTGGAAATAACGCCCAAAAAACAACAAGATAGAAATAAAGCCCAAAAATAATTTGCAGTTTAATACGTACGGGGGGGGCATGCTGCCCCCCCTGCTTGGGGTTTCTGCCAAATTTGGAGTATGTGTGAAATTGGATATTTTAAAGGTTTTTTTTTAGTACAAACTCCCACCTACTCCAAAATGCAACAGAAAAGTCAAGCAGGGGGGTTGCAGGGGGAAGCATGCCCCCCATACTTACTCCACTGTCAATGCATTTCCACTTACAATTGACTGCTTGTCAAAAAACTAACCCTGGAAAGGAAATAACAGCCAAAACGACGAAAAATTTTGCAACAACAAATTGCACGAGTTTTTTTTTGGCGTTATTTCCAAATCGATTTGGGCGCTATTTCATGGGGCGTTATTGCCTAACGCCAACACACCCACTCAACGTCACAGTCAATTTGAGAAGAACATGGTAGGTACCTACCACCTCGTATTCAATATCGCAAGCGTCTTCAAAATTAAATTACCTACCGAGAGGATCGAGCTACTTCAGTCCAAAGCAGCTTCTCATTCTCTATAAATTTGAAATTAGACCAATCCTCGAATCAAATATGGAACTCGGCTCGGCCACAAAACATTCACCTAACCTACTTGACAGTATACAGAGAGTTGGCTTGGAGGTTCGACTAGATGGATATCAAAGGGCACGGTAATTCTCTAGTAAAGGCACTTACCCTTTTTACGGGAGCAAACTCAGGCTGTTTTCGACCCCCCTCTAACTCCAGAACCAATTAAGCCGAAAACTTCAAACTTGAAACATTTACCATTAAAAAGGTCCACCTCACTAAATTTCATCTCGTTAGTTCTTAACTAACAAGACTTCAAAAATCGCAAAAACCGTAACTGACTGACTCACTCACTCACTTAAATGACGATCATCAAAATTATGACGCACTTTCGGTCATCCTAGAATCGTGAAATTTGGGAAAATGCTAGATCCTGTGGTGCATATACTTTCCATTCAGGGGGCGTGATATCCGCCCACTTTTGAAAATCGATTATAATTTATTTGGGCAACTTTCCATTGCCGTAGAATGTTGAAATTTGGTTGAGTGGTAGGACTTGCATTGTATACGAAAGAGAAATATCAAAAATTTAAAATTTTCCAGTTAAGGGGCGTGGAATCTGCCCACTTAAAATATGAATAGAAGTTAATCTACCTATCTATTGAATATGATTTTAATGAATAGTTTATAAGACACTACACCACATTCTTCACATCAAACCTACAACCGCCACATTAAATAAATGTTGCTTTATGAATAATCAGCTATGAATAATCAGCTAAGTGGTACCGCCCAATCGCTTACACTCTAAATCAAAATCTTCAACACACCCACTTGTAGTTGAACCTGAAGGATATACCTCATTTTAATAGATTCACAACCTAATTCATTTGTTACACGAGTCTTCAACTACTAAAGTATTCATGATTGCATATAAAGATAAGTAGCATAATATCCCAGTTTGATTGCGTACAACAATATGTCTTGTCTATATACAATTACTCGACACTTCAGTTGGTCTTTAGGTAAAGACTTATAGACTTGTAGAGCTGAAGGGACATACTTATAATTCGAAGGCAAATTTGAATCCAAAAAGGATGACTTTCGCTTTAATAAGTTTAATTATTATTATTATTAGTTTGCTTATGTAGTGAAACCACTTTCAAAATGGAATATTATTATTTGCACTATGCACGTTCAACCATCTTGATTACGTCCTCTTCATGAAGCTCGGTAGATACTGTGTGGCTGGATGTGAATTGGTGTCTGATTCTGAGAATAAATGTTGTGGTGTGGTTTTCATTCTGCTCCTAGATTATATGTATATGCATACATAAATGTCGAATTAATATCCGAAACGACAAGGCTACATCTATAATAGCAGGTATTAGTCGTATCGTAGTAAGCTATTTAATTTGTATTAAAATTTAAGTAATCGGAAATTGCGGTTGTGGTTATCTACTTTTACGATATTACCGAGGAATTAAATTCATAATCGAAAACTGTGGTTAAGGTTGCTAATTACATATGTATTATATGGAAAATCGTAGGCGCCAGCAAATTTATAAGTAGATATTAATGTCGAATTAATCTAGAATAATATTTGTAGAAAATAAACAGTAAATAAAAACAAAAACAGGTTTCTTTAAAATTGATTTGCTAACGTCTAGTTTTTGATTCCACTGTATATAGTAGTAAGAGGACGCCATTTGAGTAGTGATCATAGTGTGGTGGGTATAGTCATTTCTTGTGGTTGTGACCTAAGCGGTGGCATTGCGAGCCAAAGGATCCAATACTCTGCAACCAACCATAAAGAGATACGGATAATAACAGAGGACCGGAATTCGGGTCTGACACTGACTGCTCCAGGTTTTGGAATTCCATTTTTTTTTCCAAACAAAAAGGATGTTAGGTTTTTACCGCAAAGCGCTGCTATAGTACTTACACAAAAGTGGTTTGTGGTGAGTCCCAAAATATTGCAATTTCAAATGTATTAAGCTTTTCAAAACTGACATTTGCAAACAGGCTTTTGCATTTTAGTCAAATAAATAGGTTAGGTACCGAAATAAAAATACAGACGGCTTTGTTAGAATGGGTTGACCTTTCATCTTCATTATCTGACGTAACAGAACAGAATAACAGTACCAGAAAGTGAGTGTTTATCGGGTACCCGATAGTGGCATGTCAGTTCGGCGATACTTTTAATAAATTAAAAAGCAGCGGATATCTAGTACATATTGCGATCTTACTTACTAGCTGTCTTCAGTTTTGCACGCAAAGTTGGTTAAGGTCCCCTTCCACTTGACTTATTGGAGACCCTATACACTCACTTCGAATCCACAACCGTTGTTGCACAGAAGACAAGTCGCTGACCTTTGCTTGTTCTATAGGCACTTCCATGCTAGATGTTCGGAGGAACTCAAAGGCATTATCCCTCGAAATGCGACTTTTGGACGCCTCACAAGATAGGCAGCTAATGCTCATGACCATACAGTACACTTGACAACCGCGAGGATATCACCTTTCCAAAACTCCTTCTGTTACAGGACAAGCAAACTTTGGAACTCGCTTCCTGAGGATATATTTCCAGAAGACTACAATTTCCAGCAATTTAAGTGCAGAACTAACATACATCTGCAAGCATCTCGGGGCGCTGATGAAGCGTTATTGGTTTGCCTTTCCGTGGAGAAGTATTTAAAAAAAAAGGATTGAAGTGTCAAACGCTAAAATTCTCAAGCGGATACATATTATTATGACTTTCAAGTTCGTCAATAGTGCATGGGGTTAAGGGCTTATCATGATTTTTTCTTACTTACCAACTGATAAAGTATCTGAACAGGCAAATAAACCTAAATTTTTGGTTTTAAAGTCACAAATGTCCAAATTTGATTTATTTTAATTTTTAGAAGACGAATTTAACGAACATTATGACCATATTACACGGCCCCTTATAAGAACAGAGTATTTTGCTTAAAACCAAATTATTTGAAACCCTCGATAAAAATTTTCTAACTTTATAAAAAATGTTAAATTACCAACAAGAGAATAAGACAATTATTCATTTAAAAATGTTTTGCGTTTAACATAAAATAAACAAAGATAAAACAAATGACATGTGTAACAAAACGGTAAAACAGCATTTCCCTTCGGTCAAACAATTAGTGGCTGACCAGACCAGTTTATCAGAAAATTTCACGATGAAACAGGAACAAGAATTAGCAACCCACTAAATCTGTTGGATAGCGTTATGTGTCAGATAACTATCCGATACTTTATCCGGAACCGTTGAAACTTGTCCTAAGGGTAGCATTCTATTCAATTTACCGATTTGTTTTCTATCGATGTAGGTTTGGTGGCCACTTTTCATTTACACTGTCAAACTCTAAATCTTTCTGTAGAGCACAACTTTATCCTTAAATGCATAATCCATGTAATAAATGAAATGGCCATGAATGAGTTGACTGTGGATGTATTGGGATGACCCAAAGCATCTCCAACTCTTTAGAGATAATCGCAAAAGCAAACAATTTTTAATTCTAAAATGCATTTCTTATTGTTTCGATGCGTTCGAGTAGCTTCTAGTCGCTGACTTTTAATTGGGTCATGCCGATGGTTGAGCCAGGAGGAAATAGAATATAAAAAACAAAATGAGAAATAAAGGGAATTTTAATTTCAGGATGGATTTTATTCTCTTTCCGAAAATAGGTCTTACTTCTTGTTATTATAATAACACCGAAACAATAGATAATTGATTGACATTGAAAAAAGTTATAGTTATCAATTGAAATTGGACTAAAAGTTCCATCTTTACATAGAAAATATTAATTTGATTTCAAATATGGGAACTTATGATCTAGTACAATATCGGTTGGTTCATAGTGATGTACATGAACACTTGTATATTAAAATAAGATCTAGAGCTTGTGCTCTTTTGAGGTTTCCATTCTAACTAAATTTTATTTGGCTGGACAAACGGTCGATCGCGACCGCAAGAACTTTCATTAAATGTTTTTAAATAAAATAAAAGCGAATAGTGTTCTCCTTCACTAATTTTTATGTAAACCAGTTTTTTCAAAATTTAATTTCTTCTTTCTAGAATTGCTATTTCTGTTATTTCTGCATTTATTGCTAAACTTGTTTTGTGAGGTGGCAAAAATGTTAATTTACAACCAATGGTTGTTTAGAAATTCTAACATAATATGGCAGTTGTTGACATTTTCCCAGCTGTCACGCTAATTTTTAAAGACCGAAAGCTACTATTTCACAATGCCCGCGTTCCATTGACCGCTAGATGACTAGCGCGCATGCCAAACTCCATATAAAAAAACTGACATTTCAGCATTTGCGCTAGAACTCTAGCACCTCGGTTCTTAAACTGTGTTCCGCGGAACCCTGGGGTTCCGTGGAATAGTTTTCAGGGTTCCGCGACTTTCTTGAAAGTCACAAAACACAAAATAATTTTTGGAAAATGCAATTACAAACATTGTTGCGCAAACATTCATGGCAGGTTTTGTAAAGTTTCTACATAATATCTCACAAAGAATGAAAATATACTCAAAATGAAGTTACGACACTAACGGCCAAATTATTTACTCTGGCTGGAAATCAGGTTTAAGTTGATCATTAATCCGCATTGTTTAAACCCGACAATTTAAACCTATATCCATAATATTCGCTTAAAAACACCCACGGGCTTACCGTTGGACAAAAAACGGATTTAAAACAGTTTAAACAGATTTTAATCCGATTTTAAGCCCACCTAATGTCAAATTTCACATAGACTTGTTTTTTGTCACTAATTGGAAATTGATTTGATTTGTTGTGACATCAACATTTTGTCAATAATTTCACTAATTTTTGTGTCCAATGTGAAATGAGTGTACTCGTGTACGCTAATATTAATAAATTTATTTTTTAATAGAATAAAAGAGAAATTTTAGATACTATAAAGTTAATTCCAAAATTTGCATGTCGTGCCATAACCGTAGCCAAAACGAATAAAATCCGTCAAATATGTGGCTAAAAAAACAGTGAATGATATAAAATTGAGTTTTAACCCGCGTTAAAGTACTTAAACTGGTCGACGAAGTGCAGTTTAAAATCAATCGGATCAAACGCTGACAAGGTTTAAAAACGGGTTTTATCCGGTTTAACGACTGAATATTATGAACTTATTTGGCCTCCGCACACGAGATGATTTCTGAATTCACAATTGAAATATTTTGAAAGTTTTGTATGTACATATTAGTTTTATTCCTTGTTCAACCGCTTAAACTCAGCAGAACATTTTATTCCGTTTTTTCCCCTCACCTAAAAAATCGGTTTTATGCCGGCAGAATTAATCTCGTGTGCGGAGGTCCATTGGGCTTCATTTTTGGGTTAAACTCACTTAAACCCGGGTGTAAACTTTAATCCGGATTAAAGTGAGTGAATAATATCGCCGTAAGCGTTCCGGAAAATGCTAGATCTGCAGAGTACTTCTTCATCAAAACATGTATATACAGTGAATACCCTGAACTTGCCAAACAGTCTATATTAAATTCGCTCCCTTTTGTCACAACGTATATCGCTGTGAAGCAGCCTTTTCAGCGTATACTTATGCAAAGATTAAATACCTACAGATCGAGATTGGGCGCTGCTCCAGATGTGCGAATATACAGCTTTCAAAAATAGAAGTAACTTTAAAAAATATATATAAATCAAACAATGAAACAGTTTCATTCTTCACAATAATCTTGAAAAAATATCTTTAATAAAAAAATTTATTTTGAAACGAACGAACGCAAAAAGTGGTCTGGGGCAAGAAAAAGTGATTTTTTTGCCTATCGAAATCGGCATAAGAGTTGGGGTTCCGAAATATATCTGGGCCTTCTTTAGGGTTCCACAGCTTAATAAGTTTGAGAACCGCTGCTCTAGCACATATTGTGAAAAGTCAGTTTTTTTTATATGGAGTTTGGCATCTAGCGGTCAATGGAACGCGGCCAATGTCAAAAATCGTGTCAATTTTTGAAATGCTGTCATCAATATAACGTCAGATTTTGTCTACACATAACTTTAGGACATAATCTGACAAGATGTTTGGCATGTGTAATAGTTGTAGTTTAACAGCAAAAGAAGAATTATTGACATTTAGGGCCAGTTTCAAATGTTCCGGATAAAGTTTCGGATAGTTAGCCGACACATAACGCTTTCCACCAGATAAAAGTAGCTGATATTTTTTTTCTGTTTCATCGTCAAAGTCTCTGATAAACTATCCGGTAGAAAAATTTATCAGGCACTAATTGTTTGACAGGAATAAAAATGATGTTTTTTATCGTTTATCACATTTTTAAGTGAATTGTGTTGTTCTAGTTTTTTTAATTTAGCATGGATAAATTCATTCATTCACTCATTTTCGATACCCCGCTTATCCCTTAAGTGGGTCGGGGGTGTAGGTTGCGCAAGTCCAAGTGCACCGTCCATAGTCTCGATTCTAGGCCGTCGACTGTAAATCATAAAAGGCAATCCCCATACGGGTAGGGGAGATATTATGGACTTGGTCTAACCATCTCATCCTGGGTATACCTAGAGGACGCCTTCCCGATTGTACGGACTCCATAGCACGTCGTAAGATCATGGTTGGGGACATGCGTTTTAAAATGACTAATCCACCGCTGCGTCCGGAGCAGTAGCTGCTCGACATTGAGTCCCTCACGTATTCTGGTGTTTCCACCATCTCTACGGGTCACACCAGTAATACAACTGAGGAATCTCATTTCGGCAGCTTGTATCCGGGATCTTATTCTTTCGGTCATTACCCAAATAGGTAAGAGTTGGAACAAACTCCGAATTAACGACTGACAACTTGACAATTTGTGGGCGCAGTAGCGCAGTGGTTAGTGTGCTGGACTACTGTGCGATGGATCCCAGGTTCGATCCCCGGAAAAACACAAATTACATCTTAAAAGTTTTTTCTACTGCGCCACCTCTCGCGATCTTCTGACAAACATCCGAGAGTATGACTGTCATGAAAAAGCTTCTCAATTCAGCCGTTCGGACTCGGCATAAAATTGTAGGTCCCTTCCATTCGTCCCAAAAATAGAAACTCACACAAAACGAATGGTTGGGAGAAGCTAGGCCTTGGGTGTCACCCGCCTGTTGCGCCACCTATTTATTTTTTTTTTTTTTTAACTTGACAATTTAACTTTGACACCAAGTTCAGTCCTCTTATGATAACAGAATAACCGAGCTGTTTCAAAATTTACCAACCTGACCAATCCTACAGATAAACTTAGCATTGCTTTGCTCTTGGTCCTTCCATCACTCGTGAGTATACATTAAACAGGCGTTCTGGAGACGACCATCACTTGAAATTTGTTTACGTTTACTTTCATCTCAGCTTCCACATAAGCGACTACAAACGGATAGAGTGCGCATTGAAGTTCCGTCTAAGAGGACGAAAGGATGACCAAGTCATCAGCGAAGAGCAAGCGACTTATCCTCGGATGTTCCAATTCGAAACGTTCTTCGCCAAGACTGCGCTATAACATCCAGTCCATATAAGTAATGAAAAGGAGAGGAGACAAAATGCACCCCTGGCAAAGTCCAACGCACACGGTGAAAGGTATTGACTGGGCATGGATATAGTTAAACAAAATAGTGAAAATTCAGAAATCTTCATCGTCGAGGGTTTCTAAAAATTATTTGAAATACTCTGTTCCTACGGGGCCCTGTAATATGGTTGTAATATTCATCTAATTCGACATTTAAGAATTCAAATAAATGCATGATATAACACTTCTGACTGCTGTCTACACCCGTCAACGAAAGAATGCTCTAAAACTATATATTTTCCAGCCACATCAAATAAATATGTTGTTTAAATCTTCCGGATAGAGGCTTTAACAGCCGGTTGAACTGGCTGATAAACTATCCGAGACTTTATCTGTCAGCTATTACTATCCGAAACCTTTGAAACCGAAATATTACGTTTATCTGACATATAAATTCCGGATAGGCTATCCGAGACTTTATCAGCTAGTCTTGAAACTGGCCCTTAGACCTATAAAAGCGAAATCAAGAGATGAAGATATTAACGCAGTTTAAAAAAAAAAATACTTAAAAAAAAACATTCCAATTTAAAAACTTAAATAAATCACAATTTTCCGAACATTATTAATACATACAATTAAATTGTTAGTGGTAGAAGGGTTCGAAGAAGACTTTTCAATTAGATGAAAATGAGTCCATTCGATTCATGGGGAACTGCTGTATTACACCGAAGTTCGATGGTTAAGTAGACATCTGTTTTTACAAGGATTTCGGGACTTATTTGACGAAATAAATACATCACGAACTTGATAATGAAGAGAGGTTACCTTTTTTGTTACATACAGTGAGCGTCAAAAGTGAGTAAACCCCAATGATGTTTTCATTTTTCTTTGAAAAAGTTAAAAGAAGGCCGTATCAGAAAATTATACTCCTTCAAAGTGATGTTCCCTGCAAGGCTCATAGTTCGGACTCCGAGAAATGCCTCTGGATCTGGAGGTTTATGAGCAAAGAAGAGTATGCGAACTTAGAAAAAGTTTTAAAAATAGAGCTATCAAAACAAACCATCGTATCTGCATATAAAAAAAAAAATAAATAGGTGGCGCAACAGGCGGGTGACACCCAAGGCCTAGCTTCTCGCAACCATTCGTTTTGTGTGAGTTTCAATTTTTGGGACGAATGGAAGGGACCTACAATTTTATGCCGATTCCGAACGGCTGAATTGAGAAGCTTTTTCATGACAGTCATACTCTCGGATGTTTGTCAGACGTTCGCGAGAGGTGGCGCAGTAGAAAAAA
The DNA here is from genome assembly GCA_949372485.1 of Cheilosia soror. Taxonomy (NCBI): domain Eukaryota; kingdom Metazoa; phylum Arthropoda; class Insecta; order Diptera; family Syrphidae; genus Cheilosia; species Cheilosia soror. The sequence continues at coordinate 139,531,647 of OX443561.1, read as the reverse complement.
CTTTAAGATGTAATTTAGGTTTTTCCGGGGATCGAACCTGGGATCCCTCGCACAGTAGTCCAGCACACTAACCACTGCGCTACTGCGCCCACCGTATCTGCATATCTGAAGAGTAATTAAACGTAGTCAACGATTAGCAGTGGATGACACTTCAACTTCTTAGAACTGTTGAATTTTTTTAATTTTTAAGATACCTACAGCAGTAATGAAATTTTAGTGGGTATTTTTTTTTGTCGGAATTCAAAAAAAATTAAATTAAAAAAAAATACCCACTAAAATTTTACTTCTAAAAAATAAAATAAAAGAATTTGGATAAGGTATTATGACCAATATTGCCAAATGGACCGCGAAGTTTTATAAAAGGTTAGCAGTAGTCCGTCACTTGAAAAAGTTTGCCCACCCATGAGATAGGGGGACTCTTACTCTTCGTCATGAAAAACACAAACTCAGAACGAAGAGTCACTGAGAGATTATCTCACCAGAGGGCAAATAAGTCCACTTAACAGAAGCATGTTTCCGATGGCATCATTTTGCAACAAAGCGCATGAACTTTGTCGATCCCTCCCTGTGGGTATACATTATACATAATATTCTTTTCAACTGCATTCTCTATACTAATTCGGAACAAGGACAATATCCATGATTTGCATTGATTTAAGCTAGCACATAAATTGCTAAATGAGGAGAATATTGGAGTAGTTTTCAATGTAACTGTCACAATCATTTGTTCAATTGTACCTACTGTATAAATGTATAGCCCAAAGCGACTTCGTAGCCATTTTGCACAGCGTATGCACAGCACATTCCCATACTAAACATGTAACATCACCGTTTGTGAATATTATTTTATTAATTAAAATGAACCTAACCTCAAGGCCAACAGCACCAAATAATAATCAATTATTCGACTACAATTCAGATGCATACATATCTACATGTATTCATCAAACATTGCGAACAATTAATTGATCTATGGAATTATTAATGCCAACCGCCAATTACCCAGCTATATAGTGGTATTTGAATCACACCAAAGCCAAATCAATACCAGGACTCCTCCCATAGTCATGTTCCCTCACCATGCGCTTGCAGCAAAATAGCGAACATTAATTCTACCACACATTAGAATAATTAGAATAGAAGCAAGCATTTGCAGCGCCAGCTTTTTTTCTATTTACATACATACACGGTCTATAGTTGATCCTTGCTCCTTGATTTTTTTCCTATCTTTTTGTCATTAAATATGCAAATACCAAATCGGCGGGATAATTACGCTTAGAGAAGCAGAATAAATGCATTTACTCGTGTATTCCTCTGCACAGGATGCGCATGTTAATAGCAGTGAGCCATCAATTCACAAAAAAAAAAAAAAAAATGAAATTTATTGTACAGGTGACAGTGCGACACATGAGGTGGGCGACATTCGACATCGACAGATGGGAAAAACTATTTACCAAAATAGAATTTTGCACCAGCTTCACTATTCCCGTGTGCGGTTCTTCCATGCAACTACATCCTAAATTGACAGTAAGTGGGTGAGATACGAGTAGTGCTGATTGTAAACGATGATCTTAACTGGAGCGTTAATCGTGTGATAAGTATGTCTGTATGTGTATGACAAGAAATTTGAAAGGAATGTGCGACTTCTGCGAAGATGTATGTATGTACATGTACATTAATTGTTTGCGGTGAGAAGGTGAAAATTGTTTAATTAAAAAAATTAAGCTTTCTTCTTAGGTTGATCAATTTTTTTTTAATTTTTTTTTTTTGCTTTAACGCTTCAACTATTCATTTTGTACAGAAGAGAACTCTCGTATGTCGCATTTCGAGGAATAAGGTAGGTAGGTTCCGTTTCGAATTGGGAGATCTGAGGATAGGTGATTATTGCTCTTCGCTGATGACTTGGTCGTCCTTGGGTCCTCTTAGACTGAACTCTAACGCACAATCGATGGGTTTGCAGCCGTCTATGCTAAAACTGAGATGAACGCCTGTTCAATGCACTCTGCATGTTTGTGGAGATCCATTAACAGATATAGAAGTTTAATTATCGCAGGGTCTTATTGACGAGTAATGTTTAGTAGGGGCAATGCTGAGTTCTCCAGCTCGGTAATTCTTAGGAGAACTGACTTGGTGTCAAAGCTAAGTTGTCAGTTTTTAATTCGGTGTTTTTTACAACCGAAAGAATAATATCGTGGGTACAAGCTGCCGAAATGAGATTCTTCCATTGCATTGCTGGTGTGACCCGTAGAGATCGCATTCGAAATACCAGAATACGTGAGAAACTCAATGTCGAGCAGCTACTTCTCAGGACGCATCGGTCCATACTTCGGTGGTTTGGTCATATTAAACGCATATCCCCGACCAGGATCTCAGACGTGCTATGGAATCCGTGCCATCAGGCAGGTATTCTCTTGGTAGACCCAGGATGAGGTGGTTAAATCAATTCCATCATCTCTCCTCTACCAGTATGTTGATTGGTTTTGATGGTTTAGAGTCGATGGTGGAGAATCGAGAGCAATTGAGGGACTCTCCTTGAGGATGCTTGAGCAACCTACACCCTCGGCCCACTTATTGGACAATTGGACCATTGAAAATTAATGAATGAATGAAAGAATGAAAGATGAATTCCTCGGAGCATGTAGCTGCAGCAAGGGGTCGTCAATCCCCGTAAAAATCTATTATAATATTATAAGCCGACCCGATTTCGCCTCGAAGTCATTTACCCTACTTAAAGTATACCAAATCTATTTTTCTTTTTACCAAATTGAAGCATACCACTCATAGATGTGTTAAGAAGAATAATTATTTTGAAAAAGTATTTGCAAAATAGGTAAATTAGTGTTTTTAAATTACATTGGTTACAACAACATTCTTCGCTGCGCATACAAAGAAAATTAATATTTCCCCTTCGCTCAGTCGAAGTTCTGTCTCTGTGTGAAGCAGAAATTAAAAAAGAGAATCATACACAGAGAACGTTTCTCATGGTTATGATGACTTTGCCTTCAGCTGTATTGGATACCCCAGTTCCAGTATAGCACAGCACACATAATTATATGTATATACGGCATATATAGATATACTTTTTGCGATCGTGCGACAGGACAAAAAAAAACAAAACAAAACTACACGATCATAAGGATAAGAGTAAAGGGTTGATTTGTTTTCTCAGTGAGTGCTATGGACAATGGTCAGCACTGCAGCGTTCCCACTTTCACTACGATCGTAATGTTTCACTACGATTTTGCGTTCGACTTCGTATATATTTCTTGTATAAAATTCCTTCAGGAAGTAGTAATACTGATTTCTAAAATATTATCCCCTGAAAAAGTTGTCTGAACGCATTGACAACAGGGCGATTAATTGAACACATTCACTTTTCAGCGCAATAATGGTGGTAACAAAGTGGTTCCCGTTCTGTGATACTGTGAAGTGATAAATTAATTTAATTTGCAATCTTTAAGGTAGAATACTTTGTCCGTGCTTATTTTTGGTTTCCATTGTGAGTCATATAGAGCCTTATCTATATGTTTTTCACACTTCTTTACAAATGTGATAAAAAAATTTTCATATGAAAAAATTCTGACATTTGTTTTAATTGGCCGCGTTCAATATACGCTGTTGCTAGTCAACAGCCTCTGATTGGTCGATTTGATTTTGAACGCGGCCATTTTTTCATAGATCGAGAATCGTATCATAGAACCAGAATCAGCCCCCCCCACTAATTCAGTGTATTGCGCGTCGTATAGTCGTATTGGGCTTAAAACTAAAACATTATGGAGATTGCAATTTATTAGTTTTCATATTTCACTACGATTTAGCTCGAAACACTACGTTTTCTTCATCTCGGGACTACGCTTTCGTAAATTTTAAGTGCGAACGCTCAGCAGCTGTTGAGCTGTATGTACATTACATGGGGTTGGGGTATATTAATAATCTTCATAAGAGAAGAGACATACAGCGCCGATTTACATTTGTACTAGGCGTCAAATTCATTGATCAGGTTGAGGGCGAATTATTATGATTTATTTATTGCTTCGATTTGTGCATACTGGTTAGAACCTATATAAATATATACATCCATTACAGTTGGCGCAACAGATCCGTATAGACGGCACCCTAGGCCTTGCTTCGCAGGACCATTCGTTTGTATGAGTTTATATTTTTGGGACGTTTGAAAGGGACCTACAATTTTACGCCGATTCAGATCGGCTGAATTGAGAAGCTTTTTCGTTCTACTCTCTGATGTTTGTCAGACCTTCACAAGAGGTGGCGCAGTGAAAAAAAATCTTAAGACGTACATAATTTGTGTTTTTCCGTTGATTAAACATATTGACACCCCTCAGTAGTCCAACAGTCCGACACACTTACCACAAAGCCGCATTCTCGAAAAAATTGATTAGTCGTATGTTTCATATGATATTTTGTGGGTACAACTATGTAAAGCGGGGGCCTACTACAACTCACATAAACTGGGAACTTATAATTTGGTTGCAGATAAAATGGTCACAGAAGTTCTGCAATAACCTCAATTGTGGTTTGGCATTATTTGTGGTGACGGTGGTGAGTGCACGTCGAAAAAATTATTAAATTGTGTGTGATTGGAAGTAGGTGTTATCATGTAATTGTATGCGGTAACTCTGGTTTCATATGGTGTGTGGTATTACGCAACGGGTTTCAGCAGTCGATACTGTAAATACGTCTTGAACATTTTTTGTTCCTTGTAAAATAAAAAAAAATTGAGTGGCGTGTACAATAAGTCTAATCTACATGATGTAAGTTTATTTCGTTGTATTTCCATTTATCGTGTTGGTATAAAAAAACGAATTTAAAGAATTTAACATACGTCCTAGATATCATTGATTGATCGTCCTTCTTACATCAAATGGTTCTATACTGTAACTTGGCTATGTGAAAGAGCTATTTCGACTCCTTGCAATGACCAGGCAGCAGAGTTTTGAACAAAAAGATAAAAACGAAAACGTAAAGGAACTCCATTTTGTAATTTTAAAAGAAGTACGGGTAATATGGCCCATCCTGTGTAAAATATGGCCCAGGGTGGCTATCTACTATTAGCGCATGGTGGGCCATATTTAACACCATGGTTTTCAACAAACTTGAGTTTTGTTTGCTCGAATTATTTGTAACGAAACTTCACCAAGGGAAGTTTAGGAAATCGCATTGAAGTGTCCCAACACCAGTACTATAGTATCTACGATACCGATGCTAAAACATCTCCGGTCGTACCGTAACGGGATATGCTCACCGCAGTGAGCCGATGGAAAACGACCTAAATTCCTTTAAACCTCCCGCCTCCTATACTACCCATATGACTCGAGGTTACAGGAGCTATCGAGTCAGTCCGGGCAGCTGAAACGGAAGGGTGTTCAGGCCTTAGCAGCGTGAGGCATGCTAGCACATGCACGTCCTAGCTCGTCGGATGGGGGGGATTCTTGCTACTTCAGCGCTGAACGGGTGTTACGTTTTACATGCCTCAGAAGAGATGTTGTTATCTGTTAATATTTTGAAAAGAGGCGCGAACTGTTCCTGTTTCGTATTCCTGTTTGTCGAATTGTATAGTGGGGGGCAAGCGGAAGATGGTAAGTGCTCGCCATCAATGAATGATGGATAGCTGTACCATATATCTATACTATCGATCTCTTTTTGATAGCCCGACGATTACAAGATTCCACCAACAACGTTTGTTAACTTGCATAGACTGCAGGTACGAAGAGACAATTAATATGACCGTGCAACTGTTCACTTTTCTAATCGTGCGATATCGAATTTTACTTCAACTACTAGCTTGATGATAATTCTTCTTTGATTAATTTATATACATACACGTAATTGTAAGAATTGACAATTGAACTTTAAAACAAATCAAAATCAGCCCTACTGTTATAAATGTTAAGTTATTTATCCAAAATAAACAAAATTAAAACAAATTTTCGCTCAGTTTGATGCACATAAAAAAAAATAAATTAGAGTGAAAAAAAGATCACTTACCGGCGAATTGCATTTGCAATTGATTCTTATTCGATGCAATGAAGGTCCCAGGGGTGAGGTCGACGTTGTGCACAATGTTTACCAGCCCGTGGATGAAGAAAACGATGACGTATGTTTTTTTGTCTGTTGTTAAATGACGATTTGCTAAACGGAGGAAAAAGTTTTATGTGCATTTGAATATGTGCGAAACCCTTATGTACATATTAAAACAATAAATTCTTCGATTACTTAACTAAACTAGTACTCTTCTACTTGATGCTGGGGTTGTTGTTGTGGATCGTAGCTGATTTAATACGAGAGATGGTGGCTCGATTGCTGACGATGTTGCTGTTGGAGATGCTGTTGTCGCTGATGAGCGAATCTAATTTTGACCTTGGTCGGTGATGCTAAGATTTGGTGTACTCTTCGGTCGTTGTTGGTACTGACGAATGCTGCGCTTTCGGACGTGGCCGTTGTATAGAAGCCCTCTTGACAATGTTACACGGAACTCGTGTCGGAGTTTGGAAGAGCGTAAGCTTCGGGACGTTCGGGGTCGTGGCGAAATACTTTCGCTTATCTCGATGTTATTGCTGGCGTCGGCCATATGCTGGGCGAGCGGGGCTGAGGAGTATCCTAATAGCAGATTAGGTGGCTTGTTGTTGTTGCCGTTTGTGGTGTTGTGGTTCTGCTCTATCAAGAATGGTTGGTTAGCGGCTGGTTTTTTTTGTTTTGGCGTTGATGCAATGTACGGACGATCGTTGCAGATGGTGACGTTGGTTTGCCGATCGTTTGTGCGTGGAACTATCGCTGATGTGGCATAGATTCCTCTGGCGGAAAATGGGCACGATGTTTTTGGGCACGTGCTGGCGTGGTACGCTATTATTGACGCACGGTATTCGATGAGCGATTGCACGATTTCTAGCTGCCAAACACAAAAATGTAATCTTTCGAACACACGTAATATGAAGTATGTGGTGCTGTTTCCGAGAACATATAACTTTGGCTTGGGCTCGAATTTGGAAGTTTTTTTATTTCCGCCCTCACTTAATTGATATTTAGATTCCCAATTGAAACACTTGCAGCACTAACACGGATGAATTTTTTTCAGACTTCGTTGTACTGGTGTTACGACGTTAAACTTTATTGAATAGTTTAGTATAACTCGATGAAAAACTTTAATTTCTAGCGTCAATAGTACAGTCACTAACTTTTGTGACAAACGAAATTGCAGACCACAGCCGACTAAATTACCGCACAGCACTGACAAAGCAAAAAGCCTCGAAAAACGCGGTACGCTTCCTTTTATACGAGCGTCAGATTTTGATGGGTTGCGGTATCCATGAGCTGATGCCACCGTTTTTCGCATAGCATATCGTCAGACCACTTCTTGCGTAAATTATGTGAAGCCTATTAAATACATGGTACACACAATGTACCCTATCACACATAGCATCTGAGTGAGATGAAAGCCATTCTGAGGTAGTGGTAGAATTATTTTTGTTACCTACTCCTGATCATCATCGACACGAACCAAAACAAAGCTGCTATAAAAAGGGTTTAATCTTCGCTACGACATTAAATTTATTTATTTTTTTCTTCGCAAGTCTCCACTACTAGCATAGCTTTTCAAACCTAATTTAAAATTCGGCTGTTAAATACTCGAACGTTCACCACATATTTCTTCTTTGACCCTTGTCTATTGCTTTTGTGTGCTCTTGTTAGAGCTAGAAGCCATTTTATCTGTCATAAGTTCAATTAATAATGGCCTACTGGGCCATATTTCAAACACATGAGGGGCCATATTACACACACTGTGATTTTTTCATAATTTTTTTTTTTTAATACAACTGATAAACTTTTTTTAACTTTACCGCACAAAATAAGAAACGATTTAACACTATTCAGCCTTAGTGTGTGTGTGCTGGGTCTTCGAATACAATTATTTATGGCCAGGCTCTACAGGATGTGGGCAAACTAATTGCTGCCTCCCGAAAATCAGTAAGAAGTCTGCCTCGCAGTAGAAAATACTGCAGAAAAGTTATTGGCGTTCTTACGGGACACTTCGCTTTTGATAAGCATCTTAGTGTGCTAGGTAAGTGATACCACACTCTGCGGCGCTTGTGGATAGGGCGTCTTCTATACTCCGGATCTTTATTCTTTTGTTATTATCCTGCGGATGCTCGGATGTAGTAAGTGCTTATACTGTCAGCCCCTCATCGCTAAAGTGTATTCTCGGCATTCCGAAAGTCGAGGAAATGCCAGTAAAATGGGTTCTTAATACTGGATTTGCTTACTGCTAAATAACATAACACAGTGGCTGCTTAAGTCTTGGCTTTGATAAGTGTATGATAAAATATAACAGTTGTTCGCAATTGCCAGGAGAAGGTTCTTCTGAAAGAACATTTTGGGAAAACCCTCCGGAAAAGTCGGGAAATTGGAAGAATCGAAAATTTAGTTTTTGTATGGAATTTTTTTTTTCTATTGTTCCGGAATGACTTTTCGAATGGAAAAATAGAAAATTTTTAGTGCAAAACTAGGAAAACTTGGACAATTCCGGAAAACGCTAAAAATTTGAATTTTTTTTTAACAAAATTTTATCGCATAATTAGATGATTTTGGACGATGTAAAGGTGGAAAATCCTTAAATTTTCGTGTTTGTAGCGGATTGTCAAGGGGTTGAAATTGACCACGAACATGAGAGTCGCATTGCAGAACGACCCATCTGCTCCTGAATTCTCGGGACAACTGCTGGCGCTTGTCAATGCCAAATTCCCGTTAATATTTCGACTGGATTGATATCGTTCCCGGCAAATTTTTGCGAGTTCACATCGTCGAAGGAGGAACTCATCACCAAACTCATATTCAAAATCAAATCGCTGGAGAACTGCGTTCGTAAAAACTACAAATCCGTTGAGAGCGTGACCGACGAGGATGATCCGACGGAATTTTTTAACTCGCTTGATGTACCAGGAACTTCTCCGCATAATTTACAGCTGAAGGTGGGATCGATCATAATCATGTTGCGGAATCTGAATCATCCGAAATTGTGCAACGGTACGCAGTTGTCCGTCAAGAAACTGATGAGCAATGTAATTCAAGCGACGATTATCAAGGGCAAATTGAAAGGAGAGGAAGTCCTTATCCCAAGAATTCTGATTATTCCAACTGATCTTTCATTCCATTTCAAACGGATTCAGTTCCCTGTACGATTGACTTTTGCGATGATAATCAATAAATCCCAATCGGCATTTTTGAGCCGAAAAACAAATCAAAAAACATTGTTTATCACATCGCTTTCTACTGATTTCGATTCCATTCAAATAAATCACATTGCGAAATTTGAACTACACATCTGTGTTTTATTATCACTCTGGAGTTTATCTGAAGGCGTTAAATTGGGGCGTGACGAAGTCATAAAATTGTAAAGGGTTTTTCAGCAGGGACGCTACAAAAGTAGAGCGACAGGGACAGAAAACGACGTCGAATTTCTTGCCGCTCTTTTGACATTTCTCTTCAGTAAGGTTTGCCATTTCATGATGGAAAGATATACGAGCCAACAACAACAACGAGTCGAAATTATTAAAATTTACTACCGAAATTCGGAGTCAGTGGCCTCAACGTTAAGAGCGCTACGTCCAATTTATGGTCATCATAATCATCCTAGCAGATCAACAATTGACCGTCTAGTGGAAAAATTTTAATCCACAGGCACAGTACAAAATGTTCCCGCGCCAGTGAGACAAAGAAGTGCCCGTAGTGTCGAGAATATTGCTGCCGCTGAGGCTTCAGTTGAAGAAAGCCCAAATGTGTCTCTCACACGTCGTTCTCAAGCGTTGGGCATCTCTGTGACGTCGTTGTGGCGAATTTTGCGAAAAGATCTTGGCCTACATCCTTACAAGATTAAATTGACGCAAGAACTGAAGCCGCTTGACCACCGGAAGCGTCGTATGTTCGTGAATTGGGCTGAGCAACAACTTGAAAATGATTCGGATTTTCATCGAAAAATCATCTTCAGCGATGAGGCTCATTTCTAGCTGAATGGCTTCGTCAATAAACAAAATATGCGGTATTGGTCAGGCAGCAATCCACACGTACTCCATGAGTCATCATTGCATCCTGAAAAAATTACGGTTTGGTGTGGTTTATGGGCCGGCGGCGTCATTGGGCCGTATTTCTTCCGTGATGCTGATGATCAAGACCGGCACGTTACTGTGAATGGGAATCGCTACCGTTCAATGGTAACCGAATACTTTTGGCCCCAATTGGATGATATGGACTTGGAGGACATGTGCTTCGAACAGGACGACGCCACAAGCCACACAGCGAATGTCACAATCAATTTATTGGAAACCAAGTTTGGAGAACGTGTTATCTCACGAAATGGTCCAGTCGCTTGGCCGCCTCGGTCGTGCGATTTGACGCCGTTAGACTATTTCCTGTGGGGCTACGTCAAGTCTATGGTCTATGCCAACAAGCCAGCGACGATTGATGAACTTCGTACGAATATCGAACGTGAAATTGCAGCAGTATCGGCCGATTTATGCTTGAAAACCGCCGAAAATTGGGTTCAGCGTCGGGACTTCTGCAAGCGTGCCCGTGGTGGCCATGCAAAAGAAATCAAGTTCCATACATAATGGCATCGAACGTACTTTCACAGGAATAAAGAATTTCATTGATATCCAAAACCGTTTTTGTTTTATTTAAAAAAAACTTTTGTAGCGCTCTTATTGAAAAACCCTGTAGGCATAGTTGCAAAAAGGCTTACTATTGTACTGAATTCAGTACAATTTGACTTTCCCGAGTACGCAAGTACCACTTCTCAATTTTCGGTACTATTTGTACTATTTTAAATTTTTGAAATTTTATTTTTATATCTTTTAAATAAAAGGATTAAACAAAAATAAGCTGAACGCACTCCTTTGTTTTAAAATTCTGAATGCATTCATTACTCATCGTACATACTTAGTTAAAAATTGACTTTTGAAACTTCTTGCATTCCTCGGAGATGTGGAAAAAAGATTTGATTTCGGAGACATTTTTTTGAACTCATTACAACGTTTTTCACAAACTGCCATTTGGACGATCAAGTATATTCAATCGTCCAATTTGTCTTATGCCCAGTTGCACAGTCAAGTTTAAACTAAAGTTTAACTAAACCTGACCGAGAGTTTAAACTTTTGGTTTAACTCGTTCAGTTTCACAGTACAAAATAATCTGCCAGTTAACTAAACGCAGTTGTGGAAGCGCAGAACAATTTCCCTTAAGGGGATATTTTTCTACCAGCGCACTTTTGACCAAGTAAATGGTTATTGCTTTTCTCTACTTTATCTATTTTACCATTTGTAAATAAAAGAAAATGTGTGCAATATTTGGCGTATTTTTTTGGGAAGTGAGTATAACAAAACCAAAAGTGGTTATAAAAGTTTTGCATGTAAAAGTAAAAGTGAGCTAGCTATAGATTCTCAAAAAAATACGCCTATTATTACATTGTGTATTTTGGTATTAACGAAGTGTATTGATTTATTTTCGACACATGTTTGAACTGTCATCTACTTTCACCAATTAATTATTGCAGTAATTATTATTTCTTTTTTTTTCAATAATAATATCTAGTTGTTGAAATGTATGTGGCATTCAGACGGATGCGATCACAGGTACTGCTTCTTGTAACTCGCTAGGTTTTTACCACATCCAATCACCCGTCGCCAGTAAAATATTGAAAGGATTTTTATGAGCCTCTAATTAGGGTCATTGTCTGGTAATAGATAGGCGCAAAGTTTTTTGCTGGTGTTTCTACGAAAATCTGCGCTATCTTGTTCTAGTTTTACTTTTTTTTAAACAAAATTGTAGGTAATCTAGGTATACAAAAATGGTATGAACTCCGAAACCTTTGAACTGAACAGGCATTGTCCCGAGAAGTGTGTTCAAAATCGGACAAACAAATTGCATTGTAAAAAGAAAAGAGTGGGTAGTGTCTTGTTTCAGCCATAACAAAATGTGAAAGATTTGAGTATGTATAGATATATTTTGTTCGCGAAGAATCTAAAGAAATCACTAGTAGCATTACAAAAAAATAATCGTCATTTCCACACACGAAAAGAAATAATTTGTATTGAAAAAACCTCAATACAAATTACGCTTGTCTACATTATGTTTGGGCTAAGATCTACCTGATGTTCACTTAAAAAAAGGCGTTTTCATTGAAAAGTACATTATATTGGTTGAAAATCTATTGAAATTTTCTGATGATATTTTTTAACAGTGGGTTTACCGCAGTAATGCTGGCACTAATCATAGCTCTACTTTTCACTAATATAAATTCAAGAAGTGCAGCACCCAAACAATTTATCATTTCTGTTCTCTCTCTCTATCTCTCTGTATGAAATAGCAGATGTCAAAATAAACCTCAAAATGCGAAACAAAAGTTTAAACGGCAGAATGCAGGCGTTTAACTTAAACCGAGAGTTGAACTCCACTTTGGGTTTAAACGAACGCAGTGAAACCGAAAATTTGTTGAACGAAGATTTAAACCTAAACGAGAGTTTAAACTCTGACTGTGCAACTGGGCATTAAGGTTTCTTCTTGGTAAACAAAAATGTATTGAAATTGTCAATAATGAATATAGAGCATATAGAGATGAATGGGCGCAGTAGCGCAGTGGTTAGTGTGCTGGACTACTGTGCGAGGGATCCCAGGTTCGATCCCCGGAAAAACACAAATTACATCTTAAAGTTTTTTCTACTGCGCCACCTCTCGCGAACGTCTGACAAACATCCGAGAGTATGACTGTCATGAAAAAGCTTCTCAATTCAGCCGTTCGGACTCGGCATAAAATTGCAGGTCCCTTCCATTCGTCTCAAAAAATAGGTATAGGTAAATATACACTTACATTTCGAACGTCAAGAGGAAGTCCCCTTATACCCCATAAGTCATAAATATTCTGAATCAGGGTGCAATTATTTAGCCATGTCCGTCTATCCGTCCGTCGGTGTCGGTCTGTCTGTTCGTTAAAAACACAAAATAGTCCATATTCCAACCAAACGAATCGACCTCTGCGAATGAAATTTTGTGAAAGGACTTCTTTCTTTCGGTACCCCCCTGCACACAAAACGATAATAATTAGACCCACGTACGTATGTATACACGAACTCACATGCTTAACATTTTGCAAGACTTAAATGCTGAAGGGGGTATCAAAGCAGGCCGATGATAACATACTGATACTGTTTTTTTTTATTTTTATTTATTTTTTTTTGTTTAATAAAATATTTATTTTTTATGTTTTCGATTGGTTTTATACATTTAAGAAATTTGAGTAGGTACTATTCAGTACAATTTCTTTTCAGTTTTCAGTACAATTGAGAAAAGTCGATTTTCATCACGCTGTAGGTCCCTTCCATTCGTCCAAAAAATAAAAACTCACACAACACGAATTGTTTTGAGAAGCTAGGCCTAGAGTGTATGCACGCCTGGGCACCGTGGCACAGCCCATATAACAAACAACATTTATAATCGTATATCTCGAAAACCACGAAATCGATTGAGTTAAAACTACAGATAATCTTACGTATTGGCCGTGAAGTGCTCCTGTGAAGATTGGTCAAAATCGGACAAAGTTTCATGTTTTTTGTTTTATTCGTATTGCTGTATTTCAGGTGTAGGCAAAAAGAAATTTCCAGCAAAGCGATTTATTCTCATTTCTCGTATTTTACGAAATAATATTATTATCTAAGACCTAACCTAAGCAATACAATTCCTGTGCATTGGCAAAGTACAGCTAGGTGTTTATAAAGAAGTTTCATTGTAAATATTTTACTAAAATAAATTTAGATGTATATTTTAATGTTGTTGTCTTTGATTTTTTTTAAGAAGTTACAATGCGTATATTTCAGTTATTTGTGCCTAGCGTACAAAGTCCCTTACACAGCTTGTTTGTAAAAAAAAATTACTTATTAGAAATGATTTCAAATAAGCGCAAATGATTTTAGCAGATAAACTTCCAACGTATTAAAAAACTTGATAGTTTTAAAGTCAATATTATTCTATTCTAAAATAAAAATAAAAATAATATACTTTTATATCAGGAAATAGTTTCCATCAAACTTTGCACTTATTATTTTCCTCTAATAAATACCAGACCAATGAATAAATTTTTTTATATACACAATTTCCGATTTGCCTCGCTGCATATTTTTATTTCCCATGCTTGTAAAATTTGTATGGATTTTGATGATTTTTTTTCGTTGTTTTTGTTGGAAAACAATTTCTGATATTTTTGATTGCATTGCAAAGAGTTTCCTCAATGTTAAATGGGATAATCTGATTTGTGATACATACTTGGTTTAATGGATTCAAAAAGAGGATTTTTTTTCTGTCCCTTGTAGTACGTGACATCATTGAATTTTAATTTCCGGAATGTGGTTTTAGTTTTTACATTTATATGGTTTTCTGGTGTACAGTATAGTGGCAGTAGTTTGGTTGTATTATTTTTTGTGTTCCTATAAAAATATGATAAATAAAAGCGTAATAATTAGTTGACAAATATTTATGGCACGATTATTTGTGGTAGATTCTTCATCATCTGTTTACAGGGAACTGGGTCAACAGGACATTATGCAATTTGCGTTGTATACGGGTTACATGCGGTATTTGCTTTAATGAATTTAAAATAAATTTTTGAAATACTGAAGCTTGTGAGGTTGATAGACGGCAAAGATGGGCCTATAACGATTCAACAGAGCCCGAAAATCCGTACAGATATGTTATTTCTACTCTTGAATTGTTGTAAGTCGCAGTCATCTGGAATTATGTCTCCCAGTAAGGGAGTTCTAAAAGTTTTTAATCAGCTTTTCTGTGCCTTCACTTTCCTTGTCGAGTTTGACAATTTAGGTCGATAGATTGTGGCGGTTTGAACAACCCAAGTAGCACCACGTGCCGTTTCATTACTACAACTTATTTCTGGTTGTTTGAGTTTGTCGAAGTGAAGAGTCAGTTCTTTAATGCTACTATTCGAGGTTCGAGACCTCCTCAAGGGAGTCGAAGAATGGCTTACAAATCAGAGATAGCTATCTGGTCCAAGCAGCCTTGGATTTACCCTTAGGCTAAATAGGCCCAGGCCTAGGGCATCACGACAGATGGGGGCATAACGAAAACTGCAAAGCAAACGCAACAATTGAAATTGTTTTTCCTATTCTTCATCACTTAAACCTTCTGTGAACTATGAGGTCTAGCCAGAGCTTTCTGACTTTTGATAGGAATTTTCTTTAAAACATAATGCCAGTAGCTTCTTGAAAGTTCAGGACAGGGTCAACGAAAATATTTTCTGTAAAGTTTTTTTTTTTTATTGTACTCGTTTGATAGACAGAAGCGTTTTTCAGATTATGATTATACCCCTTCCGTCAACTATAAGGTCTGGCCAGACCTTTCCGACTTTTGAACCGAGTTTTCTCTAACAAACAATGGCCACAGTTTCTTGAAATTCCATGATAGAGTCAACACGTATTGTTCTGTGCTTTGGTAATCCGTAGGTATACCGTAAACCCTTAGATAAAGAGTAGAGTTTGTCAATTCATGCACCTTCCGCACAAATCATTCAAATTATGCATGTTTTATGATTTTATTTGATGCATGCATTTTTTTCCCATTCTTTTGTGTCAGTCATGTCGTTGGTAACACTGCAAATAGGAGAGCGAATGAAGAATCCGTGGGTTATAAAAATCGAGGGTTTTAAAAATTAAATAAGTTCTTTTATATTTTATGTTTTGTCACTTTTATTTTTATGCAAAATGTGTGCCTATGCAGGTCTGGCCAGACCTTGTGGTTGACGGGAAGGCATAAAAAGCTCTAATTGACAGAAGGGTTAAAACAAAACTTCACCAAATTCTTCTACATATTTAAATACAGATTAATGTCTTAGGCATTCATAATAATACCTATACATTTTTACATAGTTTGCAGTTTTCGTTTGGTTTTTTTATAAATAGACATAAACTATGCGTTTATGCGTCTATGTGTGTAACTCTTGCCGCAATGTGCTGGATCTACCACAATTTCTGAATATATTTTTTTAAATCTATCACTGTACCCCAAAACTACTA
The DNA here is from genome assembly GCA_949372485.1 of Cheilosia soror. Lineage (NCBI taxonomy): Eukaryota > Metazoa > Arthropoda > Insecta > Diptera > Syrphidae > Cheilosia > Cheilosia soror. The sequence goes on along the minus strand of OX443561.1, from coordinate 139,515,565 downwards.
TAGTTCGCATTTCGCTCGCTTCGAATTCCCCGGAAGAAGATTGTGTTCGCCAGCGAGTTCATTTGAGAATCCCCAAGACGTTTATGCGTCTATGTGTGTAACTCTTGCCGCAATGTGCTGGATCTACCACAATTTCTGAATGTATATTTTTAATCTATCACTGTACCCCAAAAATACTACAGTTCGCATTTCATTCGCTTCGAATTCCCCGGAAGAAGATTGTGTTCGCCAGCGAGTTCATTTGAGAATCCCAAGCGACACCTCACCAATATCGTGTTAAATGCTTGGCTTAGGTGCGAATGTCAATCTAGGAATCGACAGGGAATAAAAAAAGAAGAAAATACGAACATCTATGGAAAGTTTATGTGAATTGGAAAACGGTTTGAAAATTTACGGGGATCCATTGGTGGTAAAGAAGAATATGTGAGATATTGGTCACTTGTTTATACACTGCTGAACTCTTTTTGTTATCTTGGGTCAAGGTGCCTACAGCCTACACCAAAGTAAGCCTTTTCTTAAATTCTTAGCAAATTATATTCACATTGAACTGTAGAACTATTTGTCTTACATTATACCCACGAATCATTTCCCAAAGTATTGAGACTTAACTTCGAAGCACCCTGTATATTAAAAATGGGCAATGCAGACAAACTTATTTTTTAAATCCTAAATAAAAACACTTGCACAACAAACTCAACTCAAGCGTTACATTTGATGTGTCCCAGCTACTGGTTTTGGTTTAAAGTCGACGGCCAGATTAAGTGGAACGTATCGAATACTAATAAAATCATTTTTAGTGTCCAGGCATTCACAATGGTGAATATTTTCATTTAAAATTATCTGTGGCCGTCAAAATATTTGAGTTGATGATTAAAAATGATTATTGGTAAGGTCCATTGTCAATAGACAATATTTACCAGATAATAAATAAAAGGAAATATAAAATAGGGCACCATTTGTTGTAGGCCTAGGGCCCAAAAATAGTATAATCTGACTGCATGGTCCCCTTAATAGGTCTGTGGTGATATTCGTGTTTTTCTTTGAATGCGAGTTGTTTTTTCCGAGGTGTTATTTGATTCACAGCCTTCTCCATCTGAGGTTGATCTTCGATAGGAATTCTGTAAAGATTTTTACGTTGAAATGGACTGAACCTACCCTGGCCAACTTGTCAGTTTGTTCGTTTCCATAAACGTTGCTATGACCTAGGACCGAAATCAGGGTAACCTTGAACTGATTGAGCGAGGCCAGCTCGACGTTTTGGTATCAATTCTGAGGTTATATTGGCTGAGGCGATAGCCTTAATGGCAGCTTGACTGTCAATGAATATGCCAGTTTTGAAACGTCCGTGTAGAATTTTAAATTCAAGTTTGCCCGTCCGTCAACTGCACTATAATTGAGATGATTGTGCTTTGATTTCCACAACTAAAACATTCTCATAGCTTCAGTGAGACAATCAGTATTATCATTTGGAATATAATCGTATTAAAGATAATGGAATCACTCTCTCCTTCTCTCTCTCTCTATTTCCAAGCGCTCCCCTAATGAACCACTTCAATTAACATCCTTAAAAAATTTGATATGAATAATTGAGAAGTATAACCTAAATACTACGCCGGCCGCTTCATTGGCTTTAGAGAAAATGCAATCTATTCATGAGGCACCCCATCCAAAGGACACTTATCCCATTATGAGAATGCCACAAATTCGAAAAATCTGCAAAACAAAAACTAAACGAAATAGAAAAATGAATCTATTTTCACAGTCCACATTCTCGCCAATGACCTACATCAACCCTGCAAATAGATTCTCCCAACCATAGCCTTATAGCTAGAGAGCGGGTGTCATCATCGTTAAGCTGCAACAGTTTGCCTTTGGGACATTGGAAAAGGCGCATAAATCCACTTCCGATAGAATAGAGCAGGAGCTGTCACTATCACTTGCCGCAAATTCTGTGCAAGAGAGAATATTATTCCAGAGGTGGACCCCAATTCGAGGTGCTTGCCTTGTCCCGCACCTTCAAGTGGAGAGGAGATGGCCAAGTTTAACAAAGAGAAAATAGAACGTGTACAGGAAAAGTGATAACGAAAATAGATGCAAAAGAAAATATCGAATGGCATTTTTTTGGTCCCACTCGAGGAGAGAAAGGATTATTTATAGCCTCTAGGGCTGATGTCCTGCGTTGGCTGGCTGTTCATTCGTATATATGTATGCGCGTATTCCCACAATTTAATGATTAACTCTCTACTGTCCAGGGTATAAATCTTTGTCCTAGTAGTGGAGCTAGTGTACATCAGCTCGTGCTGATCATGATGGTGCTTCATCATCATGCTCACCATCATTACCATTTTCTTTATGGTTCTTCCTCTCCTGAGTGGATAATTTTTATTTGTGCGTCTCGTGCTGAAGCTTCTTATCCTTTGGTGAGCTGTGGGATTTTCATTTCGTCATCGGAATTCTATGTGTATCGTGTAAAGGATTGCTTTAAGAATTTGAGTAGTAGCAATTTGATTGAGAGTGAGAGAGAAGGGGAATTTAATTAAATTAACAACGCTTCTTCCGGATACGATTTCAGAATAGACATTGTCCTTGGCTGCGAAGTAGCTCTGGTGGATTTCTTTTTTTCTACAGTCAGAGATGCCACCACGACAGACAGCAATTAATTGAAGTGCAGTAAATCGAGAGAGCAGCGAAACTTTAGTTGAATAAAAATATTTCAATAAAATAATAATTTAATTAGCTAGAGGATGCGGGTCCTTGGCTGCCCTATTCAAAGGCACCATGGATGCGGGTATTTATTTACTTAAATAGAGCAAAGCGATATAGGTGTATTTGTTCGTGGAAGACTATTAAAAATTCAATTTCAAAGGACTTGCAGATGTGGTAAGCACATCAAATGGAAAATTTATTGGGCAAGTTTAGGCAGCATGAATTTAATAGAATGTTTCGATGTCAAAGAAATCAGTTGCAGTGGATGGGGTCCGAAATACTATTAAAGAAAGCGATGACGTTCCTTGGAAATAGATTTATGGCTTTTGTGGATTTCATTTGTCTGTATAGTTGTGTCTCCTTTTGTGGTTTCTCTTTTCGAAATATACTAAAATCGTACTTCGCAACTTCAATGCCAAAGTAGGAGGTACCAAAATAGACTCGAGCGACAAGACTCGAACTCGATTTTAATAGTCTGAAGAAGCGCCACATCCTTCGCGACCATATTTCTTCCAAACTCTTAAGAAGTCATTCACAGATCAGAGCAAGAGATCAAAAAAAGTATCGCATCCGATGTCTAGCGATGTCTAGCGCACCCGAAGCTGGCGAGAGCGCATGTAGCACAGAATGAGCTATATTTCGCAGTGGATCAGAGCTGTGACAAAAGCTACACTTATGACACTTTTGGGCTGAAGGGGAAGAAGACGAAACACGAGAAGTATATGCGGTTGGCACTCTAGGAATGAGGTTCTAACGTCCTATCAAAAGGTTATAACAGCATGTCAAGGCTTAAAAGGCCCGACCCGAAGCCTGCAAAGAAGGACAAAGGATCATTGTAGAAAAGTCGCAGTAGAAAAATAAATACTTGGCACAACATAAGCACACCATTTATGCAAAGTCAGTGGTGAGAGTTTGAATAGACAGCAGACAGAGTATGCACCAACTCATTTGGTCAAATTTTATTGGTTGATGAATGGAATCTCAGCATCATTTGACTGTCCTAAAGAAAATAGATTCTTTGATAGGAGCCAGACATATAAATCGCGCACAAGATATACTTAAAATTCTCCACGTTTTTCAATGAGACTCTAGTGATATGCAGGATAAATTTAACAGGCACTCTGGAGACGAAAACTTTTGCCTTTATCCCAGGAATTGACGAGGGGCAAACTGTACTGAGTCATATATAATTTTTGGCATCATCAAAATCCGTTGCGTTTGCGCAGATTGACCTTGGCGAAATTTTCAATATTCCATAAAGGTCGATAAGAAATCCACTGAACCGTTTGATATCAAAAAAGGTTGTCGACACAATTTGGCTTGAAAAAACTATACAAAACCTCAAGCCAACGCAACTCCAGTGAACAGGATACGTGAACTTGTCACTCCAAAGTTTAAAAAAATTATGATTTTTATTTTATTATTTTAAAAGCTTGTTAAGCTACGATTACACGGCCATTTTTTCGAGTCATTTAAATGGCCCTCTGACGTAAAAATCCCGTCACAAAGCAGTCGTTTAAATGTCGCTCTGTGTGATCGCCATTTATGGCACCGTCATTTAAATGACTAGGAAAATGGCGCACCAAATGACATGAATTAAGTGCCATTCAAATGGCGGAAAAAAATGGTGATCGCTCTTCAATGACGCCTAGGACAATGACATCCCAACGGAAAACTCTAAATGACTCGCAGTGCCCGTCATTTGATTTTGGGACACAAATGACGACGTGTGATCGCCATTTTTTCAATGACGAATCGTAGGTTAAATATCGCTCTAATGCGACATTTTTTCCTGACGTCACAGCGCCATTTAAATGAAAAAAAAATGGCCGTGTAATCGTAGCCTTAGTCACATTCTATACGAGCTTACAAGTCAACTGGGGAGCAACTAAAGAGGCATTGCATAGGATCCTTATCACCAGTGTAATGCTATGAAGCTTAGACCTTGTTAAGTGACAGTTAAAAGGCACTAAACGGCGAAAAGTTCTCCCTGTGATCTTTAGTCTAGTTTCTATGAAATGAGTTTAGGGAAGATTTAACAATGAAGAAGTCTACGGACAGTGCTGGAATATAAACCCAGTCAAAACCAATTTAAATAATCCATTAAGATTAGTAGGACACATTGCATGTTCCAGCCCGAATTGACTCGAATCGATCAGAGGGATAGTGCGGTAAAGGAAGACCTTACCTAAAAGCTATGCAAAGTCTACTAATTTAGTTTTGAAGTTAAATCCGAATGCATGTCACGAACTAACTGTAAGCGCCAATGCGATGTAAAAGGTTCGGGCAGCATTTACTCTTTCAGTCTCTGAATTTTAAGGTCCACAAACTCTACAGATCCCCCGGATATATATTAGTTTTGTGGTGCAAATAAAGGCCACATATTTTTTTGTTTTAATTTAAGAGTTGTTCTACAAGGTGGTGCAAAGTTCATCACCCTATTAAAAGATGCTATAATTTTTTGCAAATGGCGGCAAATGTTAATTCTATTTTGACATTTGTAAAGTAAACAGATACAAAATACACATGAAGAAGACATCGCTATTCGCTATACTCCTGAAAAACGCGGAGTAATTGTTTAGATTTAGTCGCAGATTTCCTGATCGTAAGACTCCAACTGGGATAACACTACGATGTTTAGCTGCTCTCAAAGAGAATATCAGACAAGGATGCAAGAACCTGCCGCCGGAAGTTCTGGCAGAGTGATAGAAAATTCTGCCCGAATGGTCATCAATTCTGGTGGCGCCCACTTAGCCGATATCATAACGGGTGGCGCACCAATTGTGCTACAATAAGAGATTCAAATACTTTTTTTTTAATCAATTTCATTTATTTATTTATTTATTTTTTTTTTTTTTTTGTTGTATAGAAAATTCAATTCAATTTTGTATAACTAATTGTTTTTGACGATGATAGACCGTAAATGACCTCCATGCTCATTCACGCATGTGCGACCCCTAATCAGAAAATTATTCATTGCGGCATGAAGGGTTGAAGTCGGGATTGCCTCAACTCAGCCAAATTCCTTGGTTTCGTTTTGTACGCCTCTTGCTTGACATAACCCTATAAAAGAAAGTCTGGTGCAGTCAGTACAGGTGATTTTGTGGGCCAGCGGAAAGTGGAATTTCTGGATATTAGTTCCTCCATCTTGCTGGAACCAAATGCTGTTGAAACGGATACGTCTTAACCGCAGTTCTGGGTAAAAAAAACTTTTTCAACATCTTTAAATAACGGTCCCCACTGACAGTCACTGACATTGACACCGTTTTCTTCAAAGAAGCATGGCCCCACAATGCACCTTGATGACATTGCGCACCACAAAAGTGACTCGTTCTGGGTACAGTTCCGCCTCATGGAGTATTTTTGGATTAGATTCACTCAATACTGCAATTTTCCTTGTTTACATTGCCATTCAGACATAAACAAGCAAATTATCAAGCTATTGTCTTCTTCGGCCATTTCAATCATTTCTTGGCCAAATTCCAAGCGAATAGGCAAATCCAGAGTGTTTAACTTGCTTGTAATTTGGACTTTATACTGAAACAAGTTTAAGTCATCATGAATTATCCGTTGACCGTCTGCTAATTCCAATTTGCGCCGATAAATTTCGAGTCAAAACGCTTGGATTTGCCTGAATTGACGATGCTACAGCCGCGATTGTGTCTTGAACGATGCTTCCAGATTTAACAAACATGTTTACCAGCCTCATAATCAACTCGGGTGAGTGCCGCCAAACTCCCGCCTAAATTCCCTTTGGACGGAAATAAAGGACTGCAGGGCATGGTAGCGCTGCACTATACAAATCCTCCTTTCGGTATCCCAAGCATTCATTTTAACAAATATAAATAGTAGCCTGCCAAATAAAAAAAATAAGCCGATTACTCACACAGAAAAAAAGTTATTAAGTTTTGTTTTTTGTAGCACGATTCGTGTACCACCCGTATAATCAAGATATAATCTATACCTATAATTAAACTGTAAGAATTTTCGTTGTCAGTTAAAAACTCGAAAACTACTGGACACATTTCGGTGTAGGTAACTTTTTTTAAAATGTTCCTTAAGACTTTTGTTTTGTTTGGTTTCGCCAATGTATGTGGTAATCTTCTAAAAATGCGGTAGCCCGTGCTACCAACATGCAAGATTCGCAAACCCGAATAATCGATGCCAGGAGTGCGCCTGACGTACTAATCCACACCATATCTCCTTCAACCACTCTCCCCGCGGGACTGCCGTTAGGTATTACTTCGCGGGGCTTGTTAGCAACTCATGCTAAATCCTCCGGGTCCGCCATTTCGGCTCTTCTAAGGCTTTCAAGTCTCCTTAATTCTTCGTGTACACTCGTTATAAAGGAGCATACCTCCAGCCAGTCATCTTCTGACTTTAACATATGGCTTATTAGACTTTGGGGGTTTGGTAAGTTCGCTCTTCGCCCTGCAAATGGCCTACGATGGAACATTGCGTGCTCCGTATCTTTTTCTTCATCTGGGCATTCGGGACAGAAAGGCGAGCTATCGTGACCAAATCTGTGAAGGTATTTCCGATAGCCGCCGTGCCCCGATAAGAACTGCGTAAGGTGGTAGTTGCAGTCCCCGTCTTACATAAGAGACCCTTAGACCTGATGGTTTGATTCCCAACCCGGAAATTTGCAAATTCCACAGACTTTCGGCTGGTTATCAAGACAGCCTCAGACAGCAATTATGTTCCGCAGGGACACCGGCGCTTCCATTTTGGCCAGCGACCTCCTAATGCATGACCAGTTCGCCGAGTTAAAGGCAAAGTTCTGAATCCATACTGGTAGTCTGAAAAAGCTCCTTTATCTTCGGCCACCTCGAGCAGTCTGCCGTATATGACACGTTCTAAGATTTTTCCCGTTGTATCCAGCAACATATTGGCCGATACGAAGATGGTTCTTCTGGTGGCTTCTTTCCTTTTGGTAACAAAACCAGGTGTTGAAGTTTCCATGGTTTAGGAAAAACCCCTCCTCAAGGCACTTTTGCATCGTTGCGATAAAAAGGTCTGGTCTCTTTCGAACAGCTGCTTTGAGTACCATATTAGGGATGCCATCTTGTCCGGGCTCTTTGTTGTCGCTACAACCATCCAGAGATTTGTAGGGCTCGCTAATTAGGGCAATATCTACTCTTTGTTCCCTTGTCGTTTGTGCCAGCAAATCCTGTGCGGCCGCACAGTAGTTAGGTTTATTTGGACGACCTTCATTGTACTTTATTGGTTAGGGCCTTTTTGAATACCGAACATTGCCCACTGCCAGCCACGTGTCCCGCGTTCGCAGGATGGTCCTCTTTACACCAGAAGCATAGCGGTTTCTTGGTGCAAGTTTTGGCAATGTGCCCTTCTTCCCCGCATCTTCTACACTGTTTGGATCGATCATGATCGCTCTTGCAGTGGCGCGCCGTGTGCCCGAATTCTAAGCACCTAAAGCACTTTGTTAGCGTTATCAGCACGCGAATGGGACAGTTCACCCAACCAATCTTAATTCTGCGCGATTTTAGCATTTTGTTTGCGCTTTCCACCGGGAACCTGACCGTCGCGATTTGCGTGCCTCCGTAGGCCTTCCTTAAGCTCGATATGTTCGCTTCGCATACCTCTTTGTCAGCGTCCGGACCTCCGCATTAGTGCCGAGAGTTTCGCCGAGCATTCCCTTGAGCTGCTCGGTTTTTTCACCTGACTCCATCAGCTGAAACAGCAGGTCTCCTTTTTGCGTTCGCCTAATCCTTGTTACGGATTCCCCGAAGGTACCAAGTTTGGGGTCGGCTTTACCTTGCGATAGTTTTTGGGCATATGACAGCTCTCCCTTGGTTGCTATCACAATTGCATCGGGTCGTGTATTCTCCTTTATAGTCCTTGGTTTCTTGGGCTCCTTTTTTTTATTAAGGACTTTTGACCAAGCGTTGTTGTCATCGCTCACTGCCTGGCCGCCCTTCGCGGTTTTGTCAGCTTTCGGGGGTGTAGTTTTAGCACCTTTTTCAGCTTTGCCATTATTTTGGCTATCCACTTTGCTCCGTGATGCCTTCTTCGAATAGCAACTGACCTTAATGGAAAACGTAATCAATTATTAATCACTAACCGATTTTGTTAATTAAATCGACGGGAGTTCGCGAACGATATAGAATAGTACATATTTCAATATAGGGCATTGTTCTCAACTGATGAACATTAAACAATGTTCATCATCAAATTAAACATTCAACCGCACATCCCAACATATCAAATTCAATCAAATCTGGTTGTTCAATATTATAACATAATTAGGTGCACTACAAACCAAACCACAAAACATGTCGAATGTCGATATCACCGGCCGACAGACGAATCTCTTAATCGATTGTGATTTCATTTTAAACGTCAATTATCCCGAATTAGATTGATCAAGGGGAACTCTGTTATTGAACCCTGCTCCGCATCATAATCCATTCGTCAGTGTGCACAATATTGATTAATGCTTTATCAATACCCGCAATTAATCGGAACTACTTGTCATAATAGCGATTTGTATCCATGCCCATGTCCATGTGCCTGTCCTACATTCGTCCACGTCCAGTCACTTACTCCATCAATTTCGTGTTCTCAAATGAACAATTTAAAAATCATTCGCTTCATTGGAACAATTTTTATACGAAACGAAAATACTGCCAGACAGCAGTAACCCTGGTAGAAACAACAGCATCAAGACCAACTACACAGCACATCCTTGATGTGGAGGATGAAACCTTGATTTGTTGAAATTTCAATTTGTAAGGACTCGAATGTTGGTTGTTGGTTGCTAGCATGGCATGGAATGGCATACTCGTAAGAGGTGCGCGGCACTATAGACGTAGCAATCAAAATACAATTCTTTAAAAGGATGCAGCACAAACGTTGGAAAAGTTGCTGCAGATAAAAAAAAAAGAAAAAAATGGGATAGAGAAGGCGAAAAAACAACAATACTCATTCTGGCAACAGATTGGAAGCAAGAGTTTCCTACAATTTAGAGCATGCTCTTCTACGGATTTCTGGGTTAGGTGGGTATGGCTTTGCAGGGGTTTTTAAAAAACGATCAAATCGAAGACTTTTTGCTACGTAATATAGAAAAGTGCTGAACAAGGTCATCGATTTTAGCCAAAGGGCGAGGCACTAGGGTGTGGGAATCTGTCCTGAATGTGGACATTAAGGAGGATTTGTATTTTGTCTATTTTTTTTTTGTCGTTTTAATTTTGTTGACATACAGATCATGTTGCGGTATAATGAAGGAGGTAGGATGTTCTCGTTGTCCATTTGGATGGAGAGAATGTTTATTTTTTTCATCCAGATTATTGTAAGTTATATGAAATGGTATTTTATGAGAAAGGTTTACTTAATGTCAAATCTAGGTATATGGTGACAAAAGACCATTGCAGTCAAAATGTTGTCTGAAGGATTAACGTGTATGCATTACATAAGAGGAATGGCATTGTTCTCATGGTTAAAAGTGGGAGGTGGTTAATTAGAGAATTATACGAGTTATATATCAACCAGGCTAGCATTATAAAAGTCTTGATATAAAGAAATGGTTATGCGCTGAATGTGTGCTCTGTCTATACTATTTGACAATATTTATGCCATTTTAATGGCCAGCGCAGAAGCTTACCTACTTAACTTTAGATGGCGCTTACAGTCCGGGGTGTACCAGCTCGGTCCCTAGCTTGCTGCCTTCAGTACGCACACCAAGTTAGATGAGGTCGCTTTCGAATTGTGCGCGGCACCTGAGGTGGGGTCTTCCTCTGCTTCGTTGTCCCTCAGGGGTAAACTCGGGCTGGTGCGTTATTATCTCCACGTGACCCAGCAATCTCAGTCGCTCTATTTTGAGCATTTTGGCCAGGTCAACGTCGCTATATAGCCCGTAAAGTTCGTCATTGAATCTCTTCCTCAACACTCCGTCGCATCGATACAAATTGGACCGAAAATCACTCGAAGAATCTTTCTCTCAAAGCGTGCCAAAAGACTTTCATCAGTTTTCGATAAGGTCCATGCTTCTAAACACTAGACCATACAGACGGACCGGGATGATTAAGGTCTTCCTTGGTTCTGTGATAGAGGGCTTTACTTCTTAGATAAATAATTCTTATGCATAGTCCGAAGAAACAGCGATTAGCAAAAGTGATTCTTCGCTGGATTTCTTCGCCGATGTCGTTCTGCGAGGTAATTCTAGAGCCTAGACAAAGACTTTAACTAATTCGAAGCTATCTATCCACTGCGACGTTGTGCTTAAGTTGCCAACATTGGAAGTCCTTTCTCGATGAGCGCATATACTTCGTTTTCTCCTCATTAACAGCCAGACCCATCTTCGTTTCAATGCTGGCAAATGCGCTACTGACCATAGCTCGCGGAGTTCTCACCATAATGTCAATACCATCTGCATATGCAAGTTGTCGAACAGACTTTTAAAAATTGTAGCCCTGATGTTGGCTTGCACGTTCCGTAGAAATGCTTCCAGAATGATGTTAAAGAAGTTACATGATAGCGCGTCCCCTTGTCTTAAACCGTTTTCGACATCAAATGGTTCCATGGTATTCTTTCCCACTTTGACGGAGCATAGAGATTTCTCCATCGTCATCCTGCACGTACGAACTTAGCAAGGCAAGAACTGGCTTTATATAATTTGTCAGGACGCTCATTTCCTTTGTAACTGCCACAGTAAGGAGTATAGTATCACACTTCTTGTGGATGGGGCTCACGATGCTCAGGTTGCATTCATCGGGCATACTTTCCTCCGACCACATTTTTGTAGATAACTCTGGCAATTTCAGAATAAACTTTCTCCACGACTCCTTCAATTTTTTTTTTTTTTTTTAACATTCTGACTTGCCATGGGCGATATAGAGGTAGCACTTCGACCTCTAACTTGTAAGGTCTTTTGTGCTTGAAGCGTCAGAAATTGGTTAGGCGTGTCTACTTTCTTAATGTAGCTGATGATACATTCAGCAGAGGTCGTTCTTAGTACATTATAAAATAAATAGGTGGCGCAACAGGCGGGTGACACCCAAGGCCTAGCTTCTCGCAACCATTCGTTTTGTGTGAGTTTCTATTTTTGGGACGAATGGAAGGGACCTACAATTTTATGCCGAGTCCGAACGGCTCAATTGAGAAGCTTTTTCATGACAGTCATACTCTCGGATGTTTGTCAGACGTTCGCGAGAGGTGGCGCAGTAGAAAAAACTTTAAGATGTAATTTGGGTTTTTCCGGGGATCGAACCTGGGATCCCTCGCACAGCAGTCCAACACACTAACCACTGCGCTACTGCGTTCTTAGTACATTGGTACTTATAATTTCCTTGAAAAATAAATGACTTCCTTCTGATACCACAGAGGGCCGGGCATTCACACATGATATGCTCAGCTGTTTCGTCTTCCTCAAGACAAAGTCGGCACTCTGGTGAGGCGACAAATTTCATATTCTTTAGGTGATATCGTAAACCATGGTGGCCTGTAAGGTAGCCTACTAAATTTTTGATATCATGCCGGCGTAGATTTAGGATCTTTTTGGCATCCTTTTTGAAAAGTTGTATCGCTTTTTTGGCTTGTCTAAGTCCAAGGATGTTCTCCCAATGTGAAATGCATTTATTGCGTTTCCAGCTTTTTATGGCCGCGTTTATAGCTGATTTAGAAATTGAACAAAACGATTCTGGTCCTATAAAAGGAGATACCGAGCCCTTTCTGGCTAGTTCATCAGCATTTTCATTTCCTACAATACCCTCATGGCCAGGAACCCAACATAACATACTGAGTGTCTGGAGGTGTTGAAGCAGTGTAGCACTGATTTGGAGTCAATAATATATGAGCTAAGGGCTTTTATAGCTGATTGACTATCCGTAAATATGTGGATGTTAGCGCCTTTAATACCTGAGTTTAAGATACTGTTTGCGCATTCTCTGATGGCATGGAGCTCTGCCTGAAAAACAGTAGGGGTTTTCCCCATGGGTATTGAGACATTTTGGTTTGGCCTATGAAAACCAGTTTCCACCCCAGATTCCATTTTGGAATCATCCGCGTATACCACTTTAGGCCACTTTGGCAGTTTGGTGGGCAGTTACTTGCCCATGCTTCTCTACTTGGGATCTCCGTGGAAAACCGTTTGTCGAAACATAAGGTTTTTGGTATGCGGTCAGTGACCGCGCAGATCATTTCAAGTTCAGGAATTTCCGAAAGAAGTGCCATTAGTTCCGGGTGTTACTTGTGACTTGACTCTTTCGCTTGTAACAAACTTACCGAACTGCGAATAGCCACTTTGTTAATATATATGTGGAGAGGTGTTAGTCCTATAATGGCTTCTCTAGCAGCCGTGGGACAGGTGCGCATGGCTCCTGATATACCCAGACATGCTAGGCGTTGTACCTTCTTGAGCTTTGAGATGGCGGTTATCTGTTTGGCTTTGTTCCACCATATATTATGATGGGCCTTATCATCACTGTATAGATCCAGTGAGTGATTTTTGGGGAAATCTACCAGGTTGTGTCATACATTCGTCGGCAAGCCCATAAAGCGTTTGTTGCTTTTGTTATTTTATTGTTGACTAGCAATGCCCGCGGCTCCGCCCGCCGGTTTCATTTCTTTTAAATAAAACTAAATTTATTTAACTTATCATTGTACGTTTGTTTATATATTTTTCTCTTATTTAGTTTACAAAATATTTTAACGCAATGTTTTTGTGTAAACTTTACACGTTATTGTTTTTAGTGGGAGCAAGTATAAACAAATTACCACTGCAGCTCACACGCGACCATGCAACACATAGCTGTCCATGTGAAAAACATGGCTGTCGAAGGTAAACTCCGGCAATAGCCGAGTAGCTCATACCTCCGTTTGCCCTTCCACCATCTTCTCCCTAAATAACTTCTACTGGATCCGAAAAATGTAGCCAGTACAACGGTAAAAGAACTTTTAAAACCGGCCTAGTAGTTCGAGAGATACCCTTTACCACCCCCTTTATTTTCACTCCTCTACGACTACACTAAAACCTAAATGGGTATCAAATCTATAAATGAGAGAAATGAAATACATCGTACCAATAGTTTAAGAAGCTAATAAAATATGGCTTACATTATACTAACACCCTCACGGGATAAACATTGAAAACAGGTAAATTGTATTTTTTGCGTTGTGCTATTATTTTATTGTATTGTGATTAGAAATTAACCAGCATGCAAAATTTCAAAGTCCTAAGTCAATGGACATAATATTTCACATAAATAAAAACTCATTACAGGTATGATTTAATTATTTATACTACGCGATCATATCGTTACACTTTCCATAGCTGCAGATCTCATATTATGCACAATTGTACATATCTACATACTTAGGCATCACAAACTCCTTATAGCTACGTAGTTTGTTTTATGCATATCCATTCCCTACATGAAATTCAACTACGCATTTCATGAGCACTTACAATTATGCATTCTGAATGCCCGTCGTGCGAGTAATCATTCTATTTTTAGAACGCAACTCAAAACTACCCTTCCTAAGCACAACTGCAATCGATAAAAAGCGATATTTTCGCACTTGGCCAAATAAGATCTAATTTCAATTTATTATATCTCACCCTCTGGATGGAGCAGAAAGACGAATGTTAGCTCAAAATACTCGGTAAAATATTGCCTAATAATCAAAAGCATATCCTGAATTGACATAAATCCATTTATCAGTATAAAGGCATGTTAAGTGTAGTAAGGCCGAAATAGAAAAGTTTGTTTGAAAAGTTTTTCAACCCTTATAGGACGAATTTTGAAAAACGATGAATGAGGCATGTAATAATTTTGACTTATCTATCAATATACAAACTTTTAAGTTCACACGGCTTACGGTTCGTGAGACCCCTCTTATTCCCCGCGACCCCTATACTCCTGAGCAATTCTCACCCACCCTACGGACTAAGTTGGCCACACATCTAAAAATCAGGAAAAAAATCATGAAAATCGGACGAATTGTTCTCGAGTTATGAAGAAACGAACAGACGGACGTTGCATTTTATAAGTAGTATGGATGTGGGAGTTCTAGTTAAGTCTTTTGCCTAGGATTACTCCTAGATATTTGACTTCATCGGAATACTCAATGATTGTATCATATATTGAAATTTGACCTAAGTTTAGAGTTCTTCTTTTCGTAAAAGGAACTATGACAGTCTTACTGGGATTTATTGACAGATTTTCGTCGTTGCACCATCTGAGTACTGTCCTAAGGGCTCGTTGCATAAGTGAAGTAACTTCGTTTGCCTCAGTACCCGTAATAATGAGAACTAGGTCATCGGCGTATCCAATAATATCGTAGCCTAAATTGCTTAACTTGTATAGCAGGTCATCAATGACCAACGAATACAGAAGAGGTGAGAGTACTCCTCCTTGTGGGCAGCCTTTAACGGCTGTTACAGATACTGAAGTTTGTCCTGAGGACGCGGTTATTTTGCGACTTGCCAGCATCGCTCTGATCCAGTTTATTGTGTGGTGGTCTATGTTTCTGTGGTGCAGAGCATTTGATATGGAGTTATATCCAGTATTGTCAGAAGCACCCTCTATATCCAGAAAGGCACACAGTGCGATCTCTTTATGGCAAAAGGCTTTGTTAATCTGTGTAACTAGGTTAAACAGTGCACCTTCCGTTGATTTACCTTATTGGTACGCATATTGATAGGGGTGCAGAGAAATGCTACTAGTTAGACATTCTCTGATATGAACGTCAATTATTCTTTCCATTGTTTTTAAGAAAAACTCCTTCAAGAAGATGTAAAATAACCGTCCTTTTGAGTATCGAATGCTTATACAAAGGTCGTCAAATTACTTTTTCTGAAATATAGCGTGCACTAGTCTTCATATCTGTGGGCTGATGAGAACCCTTACAATTTTCTGAATTCTGATCACTAGGTACTTCTACTTATCACACTTTTCTTACAAATCGCATTGCTACATAATACAAAAAGTTATTCCTTCTTCACAATCTCCATCGAAACGGAGACACTTAGAACACGCAATATCACAAGATCTGTACACTTTATTCGAATGACAGCTTTACCCTCATTAAGCTGTACAATAATTAATTCTCAAATACATAAAAGAGGAAAATATAACATCCCTCCTTGGAGAAATCCCCACACAATGGGTCCTTCTGCAAATCTTAAGGCATTTGTTCTTCCCCAACAAAAGATACATTTTTCATTACACAAAATTAAATACTTAAGCACCCGGAATCTTCAAATTCTTCTCAATATGGTCTGGTCATATCGTCAAAAAAAAAAGAAAATGAAAAAATGATATGATAAAGGAAGTCCCAAACCCCACTTGCACGTAAACTGCTTCAAGGATATCTCTGGCTTTGTCATACTATCTTTTTGTAGGACTCGGATATTTTTTTTTTTTTTTGCTGTTTGTTGTTCTTGGTTGAACAAATTTCCCATTGGTCTGATGATGGCCATACACTTAGATGCTGTTTATAAAAAATGCGAATGATTATTCATAATACTCCCACACAGTAAATAGATATCATTCTCCTTCACAAATAATTTAATATTACACCCCCCACATCTGCAGGCTCAGTGGATGGGTACAGACAAAAATTAACAATAGATCAACTGTCCGCCGCATCGGCCTGGCTACAATAAGCCTACAAAGTTGTGATTTATGTTTCTGTTAAATGGGAAGCTTTAATGTTGAACTATCTATGGCTGGTCTAATTTATTTATCCAACTGAATCGGCTTTGAAATTTTGGAGCACGGATGTATGAACGAATTCACCTTTCAATGATTAGAAGAATATTCGATGAGTAGTCCTCATCGAATATTCAAAATATTCTCCAACTATCGGGTCGATAGTATCGACCAATAAATGAGTAATTAACGAATGAATAATGATTAGTACATCAGGAATTATCGTACTAATTATCGGAATTCGCGATTGAATTAATTGCAATTTTGGGAAATTTTGCTGGCGATAGGTAGTTGATGTCGAGAATTATGCACAAACATGGCTATCCCCTAACGAATGTTTTTATATACATATATCTAGATTTGTTTGGATGAGGCATTTAATGTGATTTCAGTTTAAATAACTTAGGTATTTATATAGGTAGACATTTATTTCGCCTTATACAAACGCATGCCGCACAGTTTACAATTCAGAGATGTGATTTAACTACATATTAGGGGTATTTTTTGGGAATCTATATCTAGCTCACTTTTACTTTTACATGCAAAACTGTTATACTCACTTTTGGTTTTGTTATACTCACTTTTGGTTTTGCATGTAAAAGTAAAAGTGAGCTACCTATCTATAGATTCCCCAAAAAATACGCCTATTATAGTATCTACCTATATCTTTCAACTGAAACAATATTTTACATGAACATTTTTTTAGGGAAATACCCAACAGTGAATCCCATTTAATACCAAAAGAATAATAATAAAAATATGTGAAATATTATTAAATAGCAGTATACCTAGCATACCTATTTTTTAAACTTCTCAACCGATTTTCAAATTTTTTTTTCAGCATTGTAATACCGGTACTATGTGTTAAAGGTACATACATACATACATTTTCAATGGCCCGCTTATCCATTAAGTGGGTCGCGGGTGTAGGTTACCTAAGTGGACCCTCCATGATAGCTCTCGATCCTCCACCATCGACTCCAAATCATCAGGGGCAATCCCCATACGGGTAGAGGAGAGATTATGAATTTGATCTAACCATCTCATCCTGGGTCTACCTAGGGGACGCCTGCCCGATGGTACGGATTCCAAAGCACGTCGTGGAATCCTGGTCGGGGACATGCGTTTAACATGCCCAAACCACCGAAGCATGGATCGCTCCGTCCGGAGAAGTAACTGCTCGACATTGAGTTCCTCACGTATTCTAGTATTTCTAATGCGATCTCTACGGGTCACACCAGCAGTACAACGGAGAAATCTCATTTCGGCAGCTTGTATTCGCGATCTTATTCTTTCAGTCATTACCCAAACCTCATGACCATAGGTAAGAGTTGGAACAAACACCGAATTAAAGACTGACAACTTAGCTTTGACACCAAGTTCAGTCCTCCTGATAACAGAATGACCAAGCTGTCTCAAAATCAATCCAGCCTGACCAATCCTACAGGAAAACTCGGCATTGCTCCTTCCATCACTCGTGAATAAGACCCCGAGATACTTAAACTTCTCCACCTGTTTCAATGGGACTCCACTAACATGCAGAGTGCATTGAACAGGCGTTCTGGAGACGACCACCACTTCAGATTTGTTCACGTTTACCTTCATCTCAGCCTCAACACAAACGGTTACAAACCGATCGAGTGCGCGCTGAAGTTCAGTCTGAGAGGACCCAAGGATGACCAAGTCATCAGCGAAGAGCAAATGACTTATCCTCAGATCTCCCAATTCGAAACGTTCTTCCCCAAGACTGCGCTGTAACATCCAGTCCATATAAGTAATGAAAAGGAGAGGCGACAAGGCGCACCCCTGGCGAAGTCCAACGCCCACGGTGAAAGGTATTGATTTAACGCCGTTTACCCGAACACAGCTTTTACAGTTTGTGTAAAGAGATTGAATGGCTCTCAAGAGAGAACCATCAATTCCATACTGCTGTAATACACTCCAGAGTTTCCTTCGAGGGACTCGGTCGTATGCTTTCTCCAAATCTACGAAGCAAGCGTAAACAGGTGTAGCATACTCCCATGCCTTCTCAAGTACCATTCTGAGAGTGAATAACTGGTCGGTTGTGCTTCTGCCGGGACGAAAGCCGCACTGCTCATCTCCTAATCGTGCCTCGACCACAGCTCTGCAACGCGTTTCCAGCACCTTGGCAAAGACTTTTCCGGGGAGACTTAAAAGTGATATACCCCTGTAATTGGAGCAATCCCTTGTATCCCCTTTCTTGAAAAGGGCCACAATCACCCCAATCTGCCAATCGCTGGGAGTTTCGCCGCATTCCCAGGCCACTTTAATGACACGAGAGAGCCATTTGACTCCCTCTTCACCTAAGGCCTTTAGCATTTCTGGCCGGATTTCATCCACTCCGGCAGATTTGCCAGCTTTTAGCGATTTGATCGCAAAAGTGACTTCCTCTACCGTGGGACTATTTTCCGCCCTGCTTAAGGCGATGGATGTGTCATCCTCAATGCCCTGGATTGGATTGAGCAATTCGGAAAAGTGCTCGCTCCATCTGCGCAAGATGTCCTCCTCATTAGAAAGAAGTGTACCATCTTTGGATTTGACTCCTTCGATAATGTTCCACTTCCTTCCTCTAAGACGGCGGATGGTCTGCCAGAACACCTTGCTTGCAGATCTGTGATCGCGGTCCAATTTTTCGCCGAACTCCTTCCAAGAATGTTCTTTGGCTGCTTTAACAGCCAATTTGCAAGTTCTTCGCGCCTCAATGTACCGGTTTCGAGAAGGAGAGTCCCCCAAGTGAATCCACACCTTGAAAGCCTTCTTCTTCTCTCTGATAGCTTCTTGAACTCCGGGCGTTTTAAACCACGCAGTTCTTTTCTCACCACCAGCCGCCACACCGAGCCGCTTCACTCCGCAAACATGTCCTGCAGAGGCAATAACTGCTGTTGAAAACAACTGCCATTCTTCCTCTACATTCAATGGAACATTTGGAATTTGTTCAAACCTTGCAGATACCTGCCGTGCAAATTCCTCCCGTATCTCATCGTTCTGCAGCCCCTCCCACCGTATGCGCGTAACCATCCTTGGTTTACGCTGATAGATTTCTTTGTGGTACCGTCGTGTATTAAAAGGATGGTTTGTGATGTTCGTGTGTTGAGAGGGGCTGAACTGTCAACTGATCACCACCTGGTGCTGTGCAAATTGTAACGATCTTGCCAAAGGGTAAAGGTGACATAAAATATTCATTTGGGGGTAAATAATAATAACATCTTGTTAATATTTGAACCATTTCCTATTTTTGTCGCATCTACGATTCGGAACGATCGAAATGAGCATGAGAATTTTCCATTACTTATACTACGTTGAAGTCGGGTAGTCCCCTTTCTTTAAATAAATGTGTAATAATGACAGTTTACTTGGCGACTGTGATTTGATCATTATGCTTTTTGCCGCTCTTAAGAATAATGAATGTTCACATAATGTTTCGGCGCTACAATTTAATGATTTTACAAGATCAAAAGGAAAATTTAATCATACGAAGGCGGTATTCACCCCTATTCCCGTTGGCGTTTGTCATAAACGCCTAATATTTCATTTCAGCTTTAAGTCAGTGTTTGTAACTTTTTTTAGACAAACGATTTAAAATTGCAGTGAAGACATAGACAAAAAAGCAAAATCGTTAACAAAAGCTCGAAAAAAAATCTGGATATCGGTTTTACAACGCCAACGGGAATAAAGGTTATTAATGTGTATGTATGTAGATGGCGCATACGCGTATCATTATCTTATCTTATGTATCTCATCTCATCCCCAAACAAATACTTCATTTGCTAGAGAAACAAAAAAAAAATTCCGAATATCCAATATTTTTACCAATTTTAACATTATTTTGCAAATAATTGCATAATCTTAGGCTAATATTCACCTGGGCAACTATCGTCTTAAAAGCTACAGTTACAGCAGCCGAAATTCTTTGGCCTTGAGGTAGATGAGGACAGGGCTAAAAGTACCTACACTCTATCATATCAATAAGCAAAACAGCATTTATCCACAGCCTAGGACAAAACGTCACTATTGGTAGCAAGAATTTCGATTAGTTAAGGAGTTTGCCTTCTCCTAAGGCACCCTACTCGCGGTCTGACGAAAAAATATTCTAGGAATTTGCTGTTACTTTGGTCTGGCAAAACTTTTGTGTTCAAAAACTCCTAACTGGAAGGACGAAAAGTATGCTTTATAAAACACTTATTCCGCCCATTCTACTGAATGCTAGCGAATGCTGGACGATAAGCAGGGGAAGGGAGAGCTAATACTGGGTTCCTTCGATAGAACAATTCTCCAACGGATTTTTAGTCCTGCGGTAGCAGGGCGAATGGAGAAGAAGATACAAGCGCGAACTCTTTAAGCTATATCAATAGTATAGTCATCTACATTGGTCCGTCTACACTGAGCGAATGGACAATAATGATCCAGGTAATTATCTTCAATTCCCAGCTACCAAATTCGAGATGACAACAAAGGCCGAACCTCCACTTCAAAGACCAAGCCATGGCGGCGCGGCATATGCCAGAGCGGTTGATGTGAATAACTGGAAGCAGAGTGCCCGGGATCCCAGTGATCCAGTGTCTCAGACAGAGACTCTTCATATAGTTTAATATTTCATTTTGTTCGTAATACCTGATGGGCCAGTGAAATGAAACCGCCTAAAACCAAACAGTTCCTCCGATTTGTTTTCATATATTTAGCTGAGATTACTCAGTTAACCTAATGGTTGGTAGAAATTTGGACTGTCAAGAGAGGTTTACCTCATTTTGGTATATGTTCCAGTGCCATTGTGCTTATTTTGCCAGGGATCAGGATAATATTGTATTGCATTTTAAGACAAGCATCCATCCATACCACCTTTCTGGTTTGTAGATGTGTGGCCAAATTAGGGTGGATAAGAATTGTTAAGTATAGTAAAGGGGTCGCGGGGAGTAAGGGGGATCTCACGAACCATTAGCCGTATGAAAATGAAAGTTTGTATGTTGATAGCCACCCCAGAGAAAGAGCCCGTGGTATGATGATAATTGCGTGTACAGGAAAAAGGTGACAGAAGATGCACACAAGAAAGCGCTGCAGCGCAAAACAAGGGCAGCGAGAGAAGAGTATCGAGCCAGGAGAAGGGAGGAAAAGAAGATCCTGCGTAGAAAGAAGAGGACTTACGCAGCTTCCCAGCTCAAGGAGATCGAAGAGTCGCGCGATCGTAATAACATCCGGAGGTTTTATAAAAAAGCTAAGCAACTGGCTGCTGGCTACAAAACCGGAACGCAGGCTCTTCGAGATAGCGAAGGGAACCTAGTCACCGAAGCGCAGGGAATAGTAGATGTGTTTAAGCAGCATTTCCAGCAGCTGCTTAATGGGCATCATGTAGAGAGAGTGATAGGGCAAGAAGAGAACCCACGTCCAGTCAATGAAGAACTAGTTCCACCACCTAGTATAGAAGAAGTTGGCTTAGCTATAAAAAAGCTTAAGAACAACAAGGCCGCAGGCTCTGATGGTCTACCAGCGGAGCTCTTTAAATACGGTGGTGATGTTTTGGTAGGGAGCATGCACCGAATCATCAACCAAGTATGGGTGGAAGAAAACATGCCCGATGACTGGACTATCAGCTCCATATGCCCCATCTACAAAAAAGGCGATCCTATGTCTTGCAAGAACTATCGAGGCATATCCTTGCTAAATGTCGCATACAAGATCCTATCCAACGTACTGTGTGAACGTCTAAAACCGTTCTGCAACACACTAATCGGCACGTACCAGTGTGGCTTCCGGCCCGGCAGATCGACTATATAGACCAAATTTTCACACTGAGGTAAATCTTGGAAAAGACCAACGAATTTCAAGTCGAAACTCACCACCTATTCATCGACTTCAAAGCCGCGTATGATAGCATACATCGTCAGGAGCTCTATATGGCGATGGCCGAATTCGGAATCCCGGCAAAACTGATTCAGCTGTGTCGCGCGACGCTGGAAAACACACGCTGCAACGTGCAGTTTGGAAGCAGCTCTTCCGAACTATTTCAAACATGCACCGGATTTCGGCAAGGAGACGCTCTATCATGCGACTTCTTCAATCTCGTACTGGAGCAGATAGTGCGCAGGGCAGGTGTCAACACGGAAGGCACTATCTTCAACAGGTCCGTCCAGCTGCTTGGCTATGCGGACGATATTGACATCATCGGTCGCTCCCAGCGTGCCGTGATAGAAGCATTCACGGCGATTGAAGAACAGGCGAAATCCGTTGGGCTTGAAGTAAATGAGGACAAGACTAAGTACATGCTATCAACAAACAAACAATCATCTGTCCACCGCCTAGGACAAAACGTCACTATTGATAGCAACAATTTCGAGGTAGTTAAGGAGTTCACCTACCTCGGAGTAAACGTAAACTCCACGAATGACACCCTAGTGGAGATCCGGCGAAGAATTACCCTAGGAAACCGTTGCTACTTCGGTTTGGCAAAACAACTGGGTTCAAAACTCCTAACTCGAAGGACGAAATGTGTGCTCTACAAAACCCTTATCCTGCCAGTTCTGCTTTATGGCGCCGAGTGCTGGACGATAAGCAAGAAGGGAGAGCTGATACTGGGCACCTTCGAAAGAAAAATACTTCGGCGGATTTTTGGTCCTGTGTGCGAGGAGGGCGAATAGAGGAGAAGATACAACCGCGAACTCTATGAGCTGTACCAAGATGTGGATGTAGTCCAAAAAGCCAAAACACGTCGACTACATTGGCTCGGCCACATCGAGCGAATGGACAATAATGCTCCAGCCAAGAGGGTCTTCGAATCCCAGCCCCCAGGTTCGAGAAGACAAGGAAGACCGAACCTCCGTTTCAAAGACCAAGCCATCGCGGATGCCAGAGCGCTTGGTCTGGACAATTGGAAGCAGCGTGCCCGGGATCGTAGAGGATGGAAGGCTGCAGTGTCTCAGATATTTGTTTTAATATCTAAGTGATTTACGAAAATTTGTATGTTTTCAGCTAGCATCGAAAAAAATTAAAGGCTATAAACAAACGGCAAAAGCAAATTACAGGCAAAAGGTTCAACTACAACTCTTCAGTCTTCACACGTGTGTACACGTATAGGAGTTCCCCCCAGCAACACTCTTACTTTGTATACCTATCGCATAACAATAGCCATCTGTCCTGCACTAAGCTGCTTTAATGTCTGTCAATAAATTCACAAAATAAAACTATTAAAATTGTGTTGCCCTAATTAAAATGCATAATTAAATTCGCGCTTTAACGCGCAACATTTTTTTAACACCCAATATCGCTAATTAATCCTTCTTTATGGACACTATGTTAATTAACAGAAATCGGTAAATTTCAGACACAACAAAACTAATTACTCAACAACGTAAATGGATTTTGTTTGGAACAAAAATTCAATGTCCTCGGGTTGCTACCACAAAAATCACCTTCTTTACAATAGACCACAATTGTATTAATCGGTTTTAATTAATTGATTGATTTTTATGGCGAGATAAGAGCCAAATGTCTACTAATTTAATATTGAATAATAAATTGAAATGAAATCAAACCAATTTGGCGGCTGGCATTTTTTTCGTTTGTGATTTCTTTTTGTTTTTTGTTTAAATTTCAACAAATTGGATGAAAACGAATATCGAGGGACAAATAATACAAGTTCGCAATTGGTGACTGGAAAATTAATAACATTTAAGGGTTTTTTTTTTGCTAATTGGGTCATTCATTTCATTTGTTTGTTTTGTCGGTTAAATCAGGGTTTCAATTTTAGAAAAAAAAAAAAAAGGATAAAAAGCTATAGCGAATTTAAAATGTTATTAATTGGTGTTGTTTTATTCTGATATTGCTATCAAATAAATAAAATAATTATATAGGATATTTCCAGATGACATAACAGGGTTGATTTGAACAATTGTCCACATGAATTAATGAAACCATGCTATTGAATGTTTTTTTTACCACATCAATGGGATAGCATGACTTAAAGACTATTGAAACTTGACGCGCCGAATCCAATCACAACATACTTCAAGGTGGCAGGTGTGTCATGCCGATGAAGCTGTGATAAGTTAGGTTATAATACTGGTTCACAGGAGTAATTGAATCGCTAAAGGGGGTCTTCTCATGGGCAGCTTTTGTTATGTAGTTGAAAAGGGTAGGTATTGGGGTACTCGATCGCAAATAACAGTAATAAAAATTTAAAAGAAATACAAATCTTCAACTAACTTGTTTGGAGTGTTTGACGAGAAAGTTGGGGGAAAATGCTATGAAGATTGCCAAGAAGCGGGTGGAATCTGTGGACCATCAGTGAAACCTAAAGCGTTAGCTCAGCAATCATCAGACGTTACGTTGGCAATGCGCCAAGACGTTAGCCGATACAAAATGACTGAGTCATATAGCAACTTATGCAAAGGATGAAAAAATTAGATTCAGCCCATGCCAAATCTGGCCCAGCGGATGGCATCAGTAAATCGGTGGATGTATTGAGTGATATTATTGCCAGTATGAAGTCGGCCGAAAAAACTCCAGAAGTGGCTGGATCTTGGAATCGGGTTAAATGCTGCTCACCCTTAAATTCACTTGAAACTGAGAAGATATAGGGCCGGAAGGCAAATAGGATGATGGACAATCTGTTCAACAAGGGGACATAGTCAATAGGTACCACATCAGAGTGGTTATGCTAGTGGATAATCTGGGTCAGGTCAGTCAACTTAATCCTAGGAATGCTACACAGCGGCGCCAGCTGGACTAAGCATGATAAAGCGGAGGGTGAACGAATTTATAGAAAAGAAAGCAAAATTGTTGCAGGTGATATAAGCATAAGACAAATAACTTTGACGAAAATAATCATCGCAACAAGAAGTCGCAACCAGAAAACTTAACTATGTAAGATTGTAAACGAGAGATCAAACCGACCTATAAAAGGGAATAAAACATACCTTTGGTCGCACTTTAAGCAGGGAAGTCATCATGGCCAGACCTAAATAAAATAAATAGTTGGCGCAACAGGTCGTAGTAGGAACCCTAGGCCTATCTTCTCACAACCATTCGTTTGTGTGAGTTTTTATTTTTGGAAAATGGAAGAGACCTACTATTTGTATGACGCGTCGCCGAACGGCTGAATTGAGAAGCTTTTTAGGACAATTAAACTCTCGGATGTTTGTCTGACGTTCGTGAGACGTGGCGCAGTGGAAAAAATCTTAAGGTGCAATTTGTGCTTTTCCGGGGATCGAACCTGGGACCCCTCGCACAGTAGTCCAGCACACTAGCCAGCACTGGCCAGACTATGCATGCCGTAAAAATTCCTGAAGAGAAGATGACAAACTTGACGAATCTGGTGGTTGAGTAAAGAAGTTGAAGACTGCTTCTATTGGGATCGACGTGGCCTAAGTAAAAAGCTCAACCTGGAAAATCACCCGGTAGGGTGAAGGATTAATAGTTACAATTGATTAATCTAAAAGTCAGGCGGGTGGTGATTCAACTTGGAAAAACTCAGTAGATAAAACGGAAAAAAAAAACACCTAACATAATTTCTGCTAAAAATAATGGGAGTAGTGGTGGAAGTGCTGTACTTTAGATGAATCCTTTGAATAGTAAGCATCATGGTTACAGATGCTTACAGGCATGTCTACAGACACGGAGCTGTATCAAGTCGTGAGCGTTGCAGGTATTACAATGATCCCAATGATGGACGCTGAAGTTGCATTCAATAAGATAGGCCTTGAAAGTCTGTTAGCCACAAGGGCAATAAAATATTCAGACTCAGTATCTCAAAACTCAGAGTAAGGCTTAGCATACGTTTTGCACAAAGAGTTTACCTACCGGACTTTATTAAAAAAAATTAACATAGCGGAAAAATAGCTCAAACTGAAGCCTTACCTAAAAATTGGAGTGTCACCATTATAGTGTGACATATAAACCCAAACGTGTCGTCACAATGGATATACATTTGTCTGTCTCTTCTTCTTCTTCAGCTAGAAGAAAATATCGTTTTCCCAAAATTTATGACAACCATTAAAAAAGACAAAGCACACATGTAAAGGAGGTAGATTTTTAGTCTGAAATATTTAAGATTTACGATTTAAGGGTCCATATGAATTTCGAGTTATAATATATAGTTCTATGTACTAACTTCTTCATGATACCTGAAGGACCTATATTAAGGTACCTACATATCGATTGAAATCCTTTGTGTCCCTTTCGAAGAGCTAAGTTTTTTTGGAAACCTCAGCACTTTTTCTGCTCAACAAGCGGGCTCAAAAGAAATTAGGATTTGATTGATATCAGGTGTGTGTGCGTTTTAAAAAGATTTCTTCCATTTGTTCATCACTGTCAGATTCACTCCAATGAACGACATTAAAGGATTCAATTACTCCCCTTAATCAACCTTTTTTTTGCCAGAATACCCTTACCCCACATCTCCAATTGGATTGAAGTACATCTAACCTCTTATTTTCCTCCCTCTTCCTTTTAACATTTTCCACAACCATTTAACATGGCCAGGGCATACTGAAAAGGGATTAATTGCTTTTCGATAACCAGCCTCAAAGACTAGATTACACAAAAGCATTTATGCAACAGAGAATAACAACAAGAAAAAAACCTGCACATAGACAAACCTACACTTTGAACAAAAGTCAAAGGAGAGTTCACCTCCATTAAGAATTACTTAAAGCCTGCAAAGGGATGAAACGGAACACCAACTTCCAACAAATTTATTATATGTACATTGTACATACGAGTTATGCACTGGTGACCTTTAATGCTTTGTCAAGAGAGAGGCAAGAAAAATTAACACGATGACCCGATTGTATCTATGCGCCTCCCAGTTGTCTGTGTCTGTGTCATTGTGAGTAATTATTGCTTATTAAATGCAGACCCCCTCGGAAAAAGGTAAGAGTATAACAAAATTTTATGTACAAACGCGAGACTCTCATAAAAGCCATTAAAGCGAATTAAGCAACCATTTTGGACCGGCGAGGATATGATTTAATGTGCTGTCCTTTTTTTTGCATATTCTAGTCGATCTTCGTAGCTCCAGCAACCGCAAGCAATTTAAGTTTTCATCCCTCCAAACCTATAAAACTTTAATATTACAATCAAAGTTTCCTAATAAATCAGTTTTGCCACGCAATACTTAGACAGACCATGTTAACAGCTCGTTGAAGGATATGCTCTCATACATCATCGCCTACAATTTGCCTGGGGGCCAGCAATTACATGGTCATTACATCGCTAATATTTTCTGCAAAGAACTAGGAATAGGTTCTCGACTATCTATTGTTTTATGCGGCATGTATGGCGGAGCAGTTGACGGAGTTGGCACATCCCTTTTTGTCTGAATAATTAATATTCAAGGACTGTTGCTGAGCTGTAAGGATGAGGAAGTGAGGAAAATGCTTGCGGTGAGCGCGTATAACTTATGCGATGTTGCTTCAATCAGGCGGAAAATACTGGATATGGATACCCCCGGCCATGGGGATCTGTCATTACATTATTTTGGAAGCTTTGTTAATACATCGCTATGCAGGAATACTGAAGCACGGGAAATATCTGGACTGGAATCACTGTTTTAATTAGGGCCCCAGGTTGTGTTGATGTTGCGCATCTTGTGGTAAAGAAGTTTTCAGACTTGGAAATTGCTGTAGTTTTGATAGTTGACCCGGTAGATGTTTGTGGGCGGCATCAATGGTTGAGAGGTAAGTGTCCTGAATTATTGAATGAGGCAAAAAAAAAATTCTCAATATATGTGACAAACACCTGAGAGTACTACTTCTATGAGAAGGTTTATAACCAACCAAATCCACTAACCATTTCCATTTCTCCATTGTAAACTATGCACTTTGATGAGCGAATACAAGAACCCAACACGAATATTCATATCACGATGTAACGGCGGATAGCCTTTCTTATTCCAATTTATATTATAAACCCACCAAGGTATCGACAAATCACAATTTTAAGAATAATTTAATTCAACAAAAAGGACACAATCTTAATTTAAGCCTACAATTTCCATATTTTTCTCTTTAAAGCAATCCCGGCGACCGTTATTTTCCTAACTTTTCGCCAATAATTGTAATTGGCTTTAAACAAAATAATAATGTGCACACTTCCGGCCAAGAAAATAGGCAACAAAAATGCTATGGCAGTTTAGATATTGTGCTCATAAAATGTAACCGCAAAATTTCATGGGTTATAGCAGCATGAATGAACGCTAAAGCTTATCACAGCCAATTCGAGTGCGATTTAATTCTGTAAAAGAAATTGTCGCAGGAAAAAATACGGTCCCAACAAAAAAAAAAAAGGAAAAAGGGAGAAATGTATTATTCAAGCCGTCACAACCCCAAAATCAGATGGGGTTGTTGTTGCGCCTTATCCTCTCTCCTCATCGTTGAGCTGTTAAAAAATCCTATTTTATCTAGCAGCACATCATTTGCTTTTATTGATACTAATTCAGCGTGTATATTTATACCCAAAGAAAACGCTGCCAGGCCCAAGATGCGATTGATGTTTACACCAAGTGTCAAAATATAAATGGCGAGCGATAACCCAGAACCGCAGAAAAAAAAAGGGTAAAGTGTTGCCCGAAGGTCATCCGAGGTTTAAATTAAGACGTTATGAAATGGGTCGGACAGGCAATGATTTATTGGAAAATTATTATCAGAGATGAATAGCGTATTTGACAATTTTATGGGTTATTCGCTGAGGATGATGATGATACGCGATGTCGTGAACACATGTCGAAGAATTCATTAGATAGGTGAAGGCCGTCATTGGCAGATGGAATCTGCTTTTTGCTCAGAAACATTGAGAAATGTATTTGCATGTTTCTACCTACGTTTTTCTCAAAATTCATATAATTAATTTTTTTGCAGTAGTGTCTAAAGTTGATAAAATCCTTTTGTTAACAGTGTCGCCTGTCATCTTTTGTGTTGAAAAATGCCCTCAACTCAAAGACGTAGTCATTTTCTGCTCACGAAGTCGGTTTACTTTATGACTATCCGCCATGATGATAAATCGCTTGTTTACACAATGCACCCACGACATAAACCTCAACTGTCATTGATGGACAGCCATGCAATGAGAAAGAGACTTTCATCTTTGTTGAATGGCATGTACCTGTGTTTGCTTTCTTAATACCTCCGATAGGACATACTGGTAGTACGTGCCACGCATGGAGTTAACAAGATGAAGAAGGACACAATTAGTTATTAGGTATTTCGTGACTTTGCGTCCCTAGCTTCCCATCACCTTAATTTCATCCCGTTCAATGTCATTCCTACACTCGTTTTGAAATCAAAATTCGACAGTTCAAGTTTCAAATTTTGTTATTCTTCTGACAAACAGTGTGTTCGAGTTAAGGACAGGAAAGTTCCCATCAGGGAAGATGGCGGAGTTTGGAGCAGAAAGCTCAGAATTGCTCCTTCCATCACTCGTGAATAAAACCCGAAGATACTTAAACTTCTTCACCTATTTCCATGGGGCTGCACTAATATGCTGAGTGCATTGAACAGGCGGTTTTGGAGATGACCATCACTTCAAATTTTTTCACGTTTACCTGTCATCTCAGCTTCAACAAAAACGGCTACAAAGCAATGGAGTGCGCGTTGAAGTTCAGTCTGTGAGGACCCAAGGATGACCAAGATAACTTAGGCGTAAAAAAAATATTTTTATTGTTTTATAGGGTTTTTTGTAGAGGGGTTAAATACAAGCATTTTTTAGGGAGGGAGGGGTAAAAATAAAACTTAAAATGAAAATAAAATATAAAAAATCAATGACAGCACTAACAAAATACTAAGGCATTTTTCATGGCCAGGAATCTGTTCTAAATTGTCTATAGTCAATCAGCAGAAAAGACTCTTGGCTTTCTAAAATCCTGAAGTCCTTTATTGTAGGTGTTGCCATTGTTTTTTAATATTTGATTTAGGTTAAGTTTTTTTTTAAATTACCCCCCTCTAAAGTAAAAAATTCTTGTACATATATAACCCCTCTACAATACTCATGCCTAAATATGACTTATCCTCAGATCTCCCAATTCGAAACGTTCCTCGCCACGACTGCGCAACATCCAGTCTATAAGTAATGAAAAGGAGAGGAGACAAGACACAAGACGCAGACCTGGCGAAGTCCAACGCCCACGGTGAAAGGTTTACCCCGAACACAGCTTTTACCTTTTACAGTTTATGTAAAGAGATTGAATGGCTCTCAAGAGAGGATTGTCAATTCCATACTCCTGTAATACACTGCAGAGTTTACCTCGATGGACTCGGTCGTATGCTTTCTCCAAATCTACGAAGCATGCGTAAACAGGTGTAGCATAATCCCAAGCTTTTTCAAGTACCATTCTGAGAGTGAATAACTGGTCGGTTGTGCTTCTGCCGGGACGAAAGCCGCACTGTTCATCTCCTAATTGTACCTCGACCACAGCTCTGCAACGCGTTTCCAGCAACTTGGCAAAGACTTTTCCGGGGAGACCTCAGAGTGATATACCCCCGTAATTGGACCAATCCCTTTTATCCCCTTTCTTGAAAAGGGGCACAATCACCCCAATCTGAAAATCGCTGGGAGTTTCGCTGAGAAAAGCATTTAACTCCCTCTTTACCTAAGGGCTAAGGCCTTGAGCATTTCTGGCCGGATTTCATCCACTCCGGCAGATTTACCAGCTTTTAGCGATTTGATCGCAAAAGTGATTTTCTCTACCATAGGACTATTTTCTGGCATACTGAGCGAAGGTTCCCATTTTCAGTCCAAAAAAAAATTACATCGTAACATTTTTCCACAGCATCATCCCTCGCGCGAAAGTATGTCAAATATCCATAAGAGTATAACAGTCGTAAGAAAATGGCTCAATTGAACCGTTCGGAATTGGATAGGTGCAATTGAGATTGAGAGAAAATTAGTTCTACTTTTATTTTTTGTTCATCATTTGTATTTTTTTGTAAAAACAAGAGCTCTTAATACTAGCTCATACTGATAAAATATTAAATATTAAATAAATCTCAACAAAAAATAAATACATACATACATAATTCCACCATGAAAGTCATTTCCAGAGAAATAAAAATGTTTGCCTTTTATATTGTTCATTACAGCAAAAAGGGCGCATTTTTAATAGTCAATTGTGCGAAATAAATTCCACATCCACATCCTAGAAACAAACGAGGCTGTACGAATGTATGCCCACATGTATTTTGAATTTGTACAGTTTTATTTTGATGCATCACTTGCAATGATTATTCGAATTATTAAAATACATATTCAATATATTTTGCACAAAGGACCCTCCATAGCGAACTACACGAACTCATGAGGTTGCATTGCAAAGGTGTGTTTCACTATTGGGTTCGGGTTGGGGTACAAATAACTTGTTAACTTTTTCGAGTGCAATAAAAGTTGATTGAGTAACATTCATTCTCATTGTGTCCTTTGTGGTACCGAGTTGAGGGGTAGCACAAGCTCTTTATGTTTTGCTTTGTCGAATGAAATAACATATGCATGGAAAATAGTTAAACTTTTTATCATGGCACTTTGAAAGTTTCATTTGTTTCCGTAAAAAAATATTTAGTATGTATAGTTTTGTAAATAACTTATATTTTTTTGGATATACCAA
This sequence comes from Cheilosia soror, assembly GCA_949372485.1. Lineage (NCBI taxonomy): Eukaryota > Metazoa > Arthropoda > Insecta > Diptera > Syrphidae > Cheilosia > Cheilosia soror. The sequence continues at coordinate 139,483,588 of OX443561.1, read as the reverse complement.
AAACTGGGTCAAGTATACCTACCACTGCTAAATCAGAGCAAGGGTAATGAAACTTTAAAAGGTTTTGTCTCTTTGTGTGTGTTTTATTTTGTGGGAGAACCGCTTGGCAATTGGTGTACCTATACTGGATTCAAGTATTTTGTAGAATGGGAACCAATTACAAAAGAAGTCCCTTCGCATATCCAAATAGAAACCCAGAGTACGTACATTCCTTTACAAGCACCAGTATGAACAACGCCAACAGGGTATTAGCTTTTGAGCTATGAAGTGAATAAAATGGAACTCTGTGATATAATATTTTCCAAGAATTTTCCCAAAAAAGGGGTTATTTCAAGGATCATTTTTCGAGTGGAATTGTACCACTTTTAACACATTACCTAGCTTTTCAATGTGATAGAGTATTTTTAATTGCATTTCGTGGTTACTCCACATCCACAATGTCTCTCTTGCATAGAATTTTCGAAGCTATTCATGTAGAGCTGTTATTTTTTATTGAAAATAAACGAGAGTTGAGTTTCTAACTATGTATCTATGATATAGGTTGTAAGAGACAAGTGTTGTCTTCGTGTAAAGTTTTAAGCTTACGATGGAAGATCTAAATTTTAAAAATGCGCGAGTAAAGGATAAGCTGCCTGCCTAAGTAGATTTGTTTATAGACTCATAACTAACTAATTCATTCTATCAAGAATAAGGTCTAAGAAACTTAGACTTTCTTGAAAATAAAACTCTTTTTTATGTGTATTGATAATTTCGCTGATTTTTCTACTAGTAAAGTAAACTGCTTACCTAGTTCTTAGGCAGATGTTGCCCATACACACTCAGATAAAGACAAAATCCTCACAACTCTAATTTAACCAATAAAATTAAATTCTAAAGTTTGATCCTAACTAAAATAGCAGTACGTAATCTAAAGAGTTTCGAAATGGCACTCAGAATACACATCTTCCTCTATTTATTATAATCCTATAAACGTATCAGATGACTCTGTACACGAAAGAAAAACTTCGCAATCGACCTTAAGTATGGCATATGAATGAATAAAGTCAGACACACAACCACCGATGGGATGCGACCGAATGAAAAATATGACAGTGTCAAAGAATACTTTTATGAGCTGTTACAGAAACCTATGAGAAGTCTTAAGTAGGACGTTAAAATCACACTTGGCGATTAGGTTGGGTTGTATAGCGTGTAAGTTCAGCACAGTGGGCTAGGCACCATATTGGGCCCATCGCCGTCCCTGGGAAACTATCACGGTCAAGACCTCAACCAATTTGCCCAGGCACTTAATTTCCCTATGCAAACCCGGAAAATGTTTTTAAATTTATTTGAGAGGCCAACCTCCTAAAATTATTAAAGAAGTACCTTCCAAGGTGTCCGCTTCTATTCCAAGCAATGGCTTGACATTCACAGAGGAGATAATTAATATCCTCTGTGACATGTAGGTCCTCGCAACACCTGCACGTGTACGTATCTGTTAAACCTAATCTCCAAGCGTACTTTCTAAGAAGGCAGAGATTATCTGCTGAGTTTTAAAAATTCTACAGTTTTTTTTCCGATCTAACTTAGGTCACAAAGCCCTTGTGGCCTTCTATATGTGACCATCTTATGTTTGCCCTATTTCTATTTTTCTCGAATATAATTCGATTGATGGTCTTAAGCCCTCAATGGCTCAATTGTTTTATATTTTGTCGGCCTTTTCGTTACCCTCAATATTACGGTGTCTGGGTGGGTACCCAACACAATCTGACATGTGAAGAGAGGTCTTCCACTTCTTTTTCGACTATGACAAGTCAGCGTTCTCGTAATACCCATTAAGTATCCATACCATTGGAGTGCTGCTGTGCTGCTTTCCGGAATGAGATTCGACTAAAGGTTCTAAAACTTCCTCTTTTGGCCCATGTGCCATTAAATTTTCTAATAAAGTTGGGAACTACTGCGACTTTTGTAATAATTTTGCCAAGTCTGGAAGCTTCACTGGAATCCGCCATCGATTCACCGAAAAGATTCAAGGATTCGGGTGGACAGAAATGTTGGCTATCATCCTCCGGAATGAATGTATCGTTCTACCTGACAGAGGAATTTTGGTCGCCTTCGCCGTTTAACAGTCTGCAGAAGTGGTCTTTCCAAATCCGTATTCCCATGCTCATCTCTGCAGGCTTTTGTTCGGGCCTTGTATCCTTGGGCAGATCTTTTTACCCTCTAATAAAACCTCCGAACATTGCTCCTGCAATAATTTTCCTCAACTCAATGGACTCGACCGCTTGTTCCTCCCTTCTTTTTTGCTCGTAGAGCTCGCGGGCAGCTCTAGTTTTAGTTTGCAGCATCGACTGATGGGCCTGATCCTCATCGAACCAGGGGTTTCGTTGTGGTTGCTTAATGAAACCCAGAACCTCGGTAACAGCAGATCTGATGGCGTATTGACAGTGTAGCCACTGCTCCTCTGCACTTAATTCTGGAGATGCGTTCGCTAAGAGGTTAAGGGAGACGCGATCGGCAAAAGTTCTGGCGGTTTCTTGCGATCGTAGTCTTGCGACGTCAAATCTCTAACTGCCTCCGTCGGGTGTTGTTGTGCAGTGGATATCCGCATCCGTATTTTGGCTACTACCAGATAATGGTCCGAGTCTATGTTGGCCGCTCAGAACGTTCGGACATCCAAGACACTGGAGGAATGCCGGGCATCTACCGCAACGTGGTCAATTCGGTTGCTTGGTCTGGAGACCGCTATGTCCCCTTGTGTATATTGAGGTGGGGTGATGACAATGTTTCGCCCCGCAGCAAAGTCGATAAGCCTGAATCCGTTTCCGGAGGTGTTGTCGTGCAGGCTGTGCTTTCCGACTGTAGAGCCGAAGATGCCCTCCTTTCCGATCCAAAGTCACCAAGAGCAATCTTGACATCGTACTTTGAGCACTTTTCGTACGTCTTCTCGAGAAGAAGATCGTCGGCTGCGTCATTCTCCTCCTCTGTGGGCGCGTGGGCACAGATCAGTGTGATGCTCTTAAATTTGGCAGATTGTGACGAGCTGGGGGCTTATGTTACGGAAGCCCAAGACTTCTTGCCTATGTCTTCCTCTGATCACAAATCCACATCCAAATTGACGCTGGCCTTGCTCCATGTAGCAATTGCCGTGGTAGATCACACATTTTTTTACCTTTCTTGGGTTTTCCCCATCCTATCTCACTTCCTGAATGGCTGTAATATCGACCTGTTTAAGGTCCGGATATTCCACGTGCAGATCCGAAGCTCGCTGTCCTTAAATCGTTTGTTAGGGTCGTCAACATTTGGATCATCCATATCCGAGGCTTGCTGTTGTGTCGTAACGCGAGTTGTTTTCCGTGGTGGGAAGTTAGCCCGACGCACAACCCCCAAACCTGTAGGGCCAGGTCCTTTGTTCAGCCCCTTGGACAAAAGGGGCCGGATATTCCGGATTTAGTAACCCACTTCGGGGATGTGAGAGCTGCCGTTGGGTTCATCCGCCACCATCTCTGTTTCAGCACCCTGACTAGTGCTGAAAATTCCTCATTGACCTTAGCTCCAAGTATTTCCAAGTAGCTCAAATAAGGTACCTGTCATCTTGACTGTTGACGACACCGTTCCAATGAATTCAATGAATTCATCCGCCGTACGTCCTCTTTCTGAGGGGCTCATATTGTCACTTGTGAGACTCGATCAGTCAATCTTTCCGACAGAGCATTATAGTGTTGCTATTTTTTTCTTATTCAACACTCGCGCTTATAGGTTCAGCAAGTCACGCTCGGATGGTCAGACACCGGTGGTTACCACGCGGAGGTAAAATAAGCACAATTGATGTGTATGAAGAGTTACAACAGCTAGGCCTCGCATCTTTGATGCCAATCAGCGCCATCCCAATTCATACACACCCAACCACCAGGAATTACCAAAAGTAAAAAAGGATATGAAAAAGGCTGCAAAGCTTGAAACGAAGAACGCAAAGACGAACAATAGAACATTTGTAAAATCGAATCACAGTTGGTGCTGCGAATTTGAAAGGACCATACTCCTGCAGCTGTTAAACGGCGATTATGACCAACATTCTGTTGGCAGGCAGTATGAGCCGTAAGATTTTGATGATCATTGACAAAAGACCGAACCTTACCTACATTAACTAAAGATGCGGTAGCTGATATATTTGGCAGTGAGCATGCATAAAGTCATCTGTACAATGTAGATGCCCGATTATCGGAATCTAAGAATCGTTTACCTGGTTCTGAAGAAAAAAGATGCTTTGATCAGCGCCAGCTACAGGGGCATTGTGTCCTCAACATCACAAACAAGATTTTGTCTACAATAATCCGTTTAAAATTAATGGTCAACAAACCATGTGATTTTTTTCACCATCAGTAATGAAATAATAGTACTAAACTCACAAGACAGCTCCTTACTCGCATATGCCGTAGATTGACATAAGCGGAAGAACTCGGATAGCTATCAGTTGTGCATTTGAATGCACAGAAGCAGCAAAGATGGGACTACAATAAGAAACCAAATATTATTAACATCAGTTAGGAGGTAGGTATAAGTAGCAATCCTATATAGCATGGACGACAAGTTTGTATTTCTTTTGGGGTAATTTATAGCATTTGAAAAAAAAAAAAACAATCACAACACATAGATACCTACTATGTATGTTTATGACTTTTAACCTGCATCTAATGATTTTCGTGTAGTTTTTTCGACACACATGCTATTTGCTCTCATAATAAATGGCATTAAATGATTTTGCACAAATTTAAAATTATTGTCCGTACCTATCTCCTCTTAAAGAATAGCCCCAAGGAATGAGACTCACATAAACACAACTCATCGCGCAAACAATCCACTCTTCCACTCTGTAGGAGATCCGCAAGGAAAAGAACAGAAAAAAAACGGACAAACTTGGCATAGATTGAGAAATGCTTGGGAATGCCTACGGCACATTTATATGCAACTCATTTCCGGCCTTCAGAGTGAAAAGTGAATGTCACTTCCAGGTATTCTTCGCAATTTTCCTTTATTATCATTTCGTTCGAAGGATTTCCATTTTTTTTTTTTTTTCTTATTTTTTCGATTGGAGCCATCCAAGGATTTTCCCCTGCCAATTCAATGAGTAATGATGACAGCAACAACTACAATTCGAGTGCCAATATAATCATGAGTAGAAGATGTGATAGTATTCACGGACACCAAAAGGATCACAAGAAAAGGATGGTAAAGTCGAAGGTTGCCTAGAAGTCCAAGTGAAACTCAGATAAAAAAAAAGTACACAAACAAAATGATAAACTTCTTTGCACTTTAACTACATATAGACTCTGGCACGTCGAGACATCGAGCACTGAAGAGGCCTTTAAAAGACTTACGTAGAAGAAAAAAGGTATTTGAATGGCAATTGGAATAAAGGAAGAGACGATCTTAAATGCTAGGTTTCATTCAGCCGAACGGACGATGTCCTAGATTTTAGTCTAAGCCAAAGTGTACACATGCAAGCGAGAGGTGTAATGCCTATGGGTGGGTAGATAATGGTGTGGTAGTGGTTCCTTTTGAATCGATTCGTTTGTCGTCTTCTCTTCACTAAAATAGAATTGCATGAATTGAGTTTGTTTATCGTATTAAGGCTTTAAGGATGAAATGTCTACCCTAGTGCCGGGGTTTTTGCTTGTGTAATCTATTGCAGAAAGAAATAGGCACTCCGAATAGAATTCGTATATTCTCTCTATTTGAAAAGAATTTCCGCAGAAATTGTGGCTTTGTTTAGTATAAGGATTTGAAAGGATTTCTTGGGGAATTATCATCACTATTTTGTGAGAAAATTGCCGGATTAATCTGGAGTATTATTATGGACATTCTTCAAAGAGTGTATGTCCTGTTAAGAACCTACTAAATATTCGCCTACATCTGTATAGGTAGTTATTTTTATCTTATCTTTGCTGACATACGCAGAAGGAAAATTAGGACCGGTTTCTCAATTAGTTTTGTTTGTGTAAATATTGCGAATGGGGTGGGGTCAGATCTCTTAAATCTCTTCAAGTAATCACAAATATATTTACCACTACTGGGGGCTTAGTTCTGCCAATTGTTTCGTTCTCATCGGCATTTGTGAGTAATAGGGAAGGCATATAGAACACCTCATGTGTTGGGTATCGTATAGCGCTTGTGATCAGCGTTGCCATACAGATTTTCAGCGCAGCTGCAGACTTTTAAAATCGTATAATCTGCGAGACAGATTTTGTCTGCATTTAGTTGGTTTGTTTATTAATTCTGAGCTGCACAGAAGAGAACAGGAAAGTTGAGGCTTTTACGCTCAATAAGTAGAAATTCTGTCTAAAACTGTCGCACTTCTGGTCTTATGAGGCTGAACTGAATGTGTCTAACTCTCACCTCTTAAGATTACATTTTTTGATATTGCAATATTTATGAATTCAGATTTTTTCAATAGAAATCTGCATTGCAAAATTTCAATCAATGCTAGAGTAAATGGCTTTGGATCTTTTCCTATGTCTACCATAGCATGAAGCTGTACGATGCAAGACTTATGAATTATGATCTATCAAATTTTTGGCAATTGTCTTTAGGCGTTCATAAATATTATGGTCTTGTTGGTGGTTGGGTGTATAGGTACGAATAGGGTACCTAGGCGCTGATTGGCATCAACTTGGCGGTGCCCAGCTGTTGCAACTGTCACGGAAGATTAATTCACTAGATTGAAATTAAATTTCCTTCATTGATGAGACGAGGGCAACAACGAGCCCCGTATCATGTCGGATACGCATCAGGTCACCAAAGTCGTTAAAAAAAAACTGCGATTAGTCCTTAAAGTCAACGAAGCATCTGCACTTAATGTCATACTAACAAATTTCTTGAAAGCTGATCCCGACGTAATGGACTACCCTGACATCTCAACCAACGCATACCCCTTAAAATATCCGAAGTCAGCTGTCTTACATATGTAAGTGGCAGATAAGACTTCGATCTCAATCTTTCCATTTGTACAAGACAGACACGCTGTAGCAATAGTCAAGTGAATTTCAGAAAACGAATTTGGGAAAATTGTTTTTGATTCAAAAGTTGCCTAAGTGTGGCAACGCTAATGAAGACTCTCATGGCGTCGATTGAAGAATAGAAAGAAGGACAATTAGTCTAAATAAATGGCGTTTTTTTTAGCGGTATAGAACTTTAAGTTGGCAGCTCTATTTTAACTGGCGGAAATTTTGTCAGCTGTCAAGTGATTTATTTTTAGTTTGGTTTGGCAAACTGATGCCTGAATAAAATAACGCTTTCAAACTGTTTTTTTTTTTATTTTGAAATTAATGGTTCTGTTGGAAATATGCATCGCGCACTACGTCCATTTTAAGGTCAACATAATCGTCTCACTTTTGGTTGAATGGATACGTCAATAGACAAAACTGCCGTATTTGGAGTGATGATAATCCCCAAGTGTAGGTATGTTGAGACGGGTGCCTGTCAATTCGCGGTTTTCATTTCGCAAACTATTATCTCGAGGCGTTTAAATATTTTTCAATTATTTCGCAGAAGTCATGTGGCAAATTGCCATTTCGTCTTGCATTGATCTCGCTGTAAGGTTAACTCGCATTTTTTTTAGCATTGCTATGTTTCGCTAGTCTTTCAACTAGCTTTTGTAGTTTTTGCTTTTGCTTATTTCGTAAAAGGTTATTTCGCGCCGTGCTATTTAGCCGCTTGTTTATATCAGCATGTATTTTCTGTCACTTTCAAGAGGAAATTGTTTGTTTTATATGTAAAATGACCCCCTACTTTGCAAATCCTACAGTGACCACAGGCAGGGGGGTTGTTTATCAAACATATTTTAGTGTTGATGGTGTTTTTGTACAGAAAAATTATAAAGAGTTAAAAATTAAGAATCTTACAAAGGTTTTGCTACTATTTTATTTGGCAAACGCGAAATAAAACAATGCGAAAGTAAGTTATAGCGAAATAATAAATGCAAAATATCTTATGGTAAAATAATTACAATGCTAAATGAAATTTTGCCAAATAAAAACTGCGAAATAACAAAATGCGAGTTGTTGATATGCGAAATAATAAAATGCGAAATGATCGCTGCGAAATAACAAAATGCAAGAAAAAAACCGCGAGTTATACCATACCCGTTGAGACACGGTTACATCCACAAAAACTGACTGTTTGGTGAGCTTTATGGGTTGGTGGAATAATTGGTCCGTAATTCTTTAAAAACGATGCTGTCCAGAACGTTACAATCAATGGTGACCGCTATAGAGCCATGATTACTGACTTTTTCGTTTATCAATTGAACAACCATAATGTGCAGGAGCTGTGGTTTCAACAAGACCGCGCAACATGTCACACAACATGATTTATTGAAGGAAACGTTTGGTAACCGCATAGTTTCACGTTGCTGACCCGTGAATTTGGCCTCCAAGATTGTGCGATTTAAGTCCACTTGACTATTTTCTGCGGAAATATGTGAAGTCGCTAGTCTACGCCGATAAGCCCGAAACGATTTACTACTTGAAAGACAACATTCGCCGCGTTCTTGCCGATATACGGCCGCAAATGATGGAAAAAGCCATCGAAAATTAGACCTCCAGATTAGACTACGTCCGGGCCAGCCGTGGCGGTCGGTCATATGCCAGAAATCATATTTAAATTATAATGCCAGATAATTTTTCGAATAAAGCAAATTTCATGTCAATTTAAAAAAAAATCATCTTTGTTTTATTCCATTTCAAAGGTCTATACCTCTGGGGTTGGGGTCGGTTAACCGCTTTTAAAAATACCGATTCCAAAAAATCAATCAACAAAATACCGGAAAAAAAAATATCGATTAAGAAAAATATCGACAGAGAATATGTCGATTTTTTAAAATGTCGATTTTAAAATGTCGAAATAAGACCAAAGTGAGATACGTATGCCCCCCTGCAACCCCCCTGCTTGTGGTCACTGTAGGATTTGGAGTGGGTGCAAGTTTGGGTATATGCAAAGTTTATATTATGTTGTTTGCTTAATTTTCTGGGTGAAGTTAAATTGAAGTTACAAGAAGAAAGACCGACAGTCGACAAAAAAAGTCGACATTTTAAGTGTCGAGGTTTTAAATTTTCGATATTCTTAAAAGTCGATAAAAATTTTGTCGAGATTTTAGCGAGTGGCAAAATCGACATTATTAGTAGTCGATATTTTTTTTATCGGCAATTGGTACGTAACCCATACCTCTGAAAAAAACGCCCTTTACAAGCAAGCATCACTGTCAAAGACGAAAATGTCAAATTGATAGCAGCAACTTCAAGGTCAGTTTACCTAATTCATGAGTGACATTGAGGAGATTTTTCTGCGTTTCTGAGTCAAAGGACAGAATTTATGCTCTAAACTCTGCCAGTCTTTCTTTACGCAGGCGCTCCTGAGTGCTGGACGATAAACAGGAAAGTCGACCTCTGTTGAAAGAAAAAGTATGTATAAGCTTACTTTTCTATTCGAATATTTTACCAATAAATGTCGCCTTTTAAGAATTTAAAATTACTTTTCTCAAAAACAAAACAGTAAAGGACAAAAAAGAGGAATTAGGTATTTTGAAACTTGGCATTTTTAAAGCGAACATGACACAAAGAATATCTACCTGTAAGGCTTTTACATTTTGGTTTTATAATTAGACTTTTAAGTTAAGTAGTCAAATCGCAACTCTTAAGGGTATTTTGTAATTCTGATGTAAGCCAATTTGAGTAAATGCCAATCTATAATCTAGTAAGGAAGCAAAAGCAAACCGTTCGATTAAACGTTTTCATCTTACAGAATCCCACCCCTGATTTCACTGCATAGTTGCAAAAAGGCTTACTATTGTACTGAATTCAGTACAATTTGACTTTCCCGAGTACGCAAGTACCACTTCTCAATTTTCAGTACTATTTTTAATTTTTGAAAGTTTATTTTTATATCTTTCAAATCAGACATTATATAAGGATTAAACAAAAATAAGCTGAACGCACTCCCTTGTTTTAAAATTCTGAATGCATTCATTACTCACCGTACTTTGTTAAAAATATTTTTTTTAAATTTGCTGCATTTCTCGAAGATGTGGAAAAACGATTTGATTTCGGAAACATTTTTTTGAACTCATTACAAAATTTTTCACAAAGTGGACGGTTGAATTTACTTGATCGTCCAAATGGCACTTAAGGTTTTTTTCCTTGTGAACAAAAAAGTATTGAAATTATCAATCATGAATATCTGACTACGATCGAAATAGGTACATACTTCTATTTCTGAGTTTTGGGCTGAAATAGGCCTTGTGCAAAATGAATGCAACGAGTTCATATTCATATTTTCAGATCCTACACCGCATTGTCCAGGGTGCTTTTTGTATTTCTTCTTATTCTTCCGCAAACGCTTAGAGAATGTTTTCTTAACAAAATAGCTATTATCAAAAAAAAAAAAAACTAAAGAATCGAATGCAGGCGTAATGTCTGTACTATTAGAACCTAAACAGCTTATTAAGAATTAAGAGTGCCACAGCTCTTTGAATAAAACAGATCTTTACAAAATAATCTTGAAAATAAAGAACTTGTATAGTAGATTGTTATCTGAATGTGGCACGGTCGTGTTTAAATCACTTGGACAATTGTAGATTTTCTGTACGTCTACAATTTAGTCAATCGACCGTTGGACAAGTGATTTTGAACACGACTATACAAAGATTAGTCTTAATCTGTTTATATGTATGTACATGGACTAAAGTTCCTATCCGGCGTCTATAAGACTTATATTACCTTGAGCTTGGTACACTGCTCGTGCTATATTTTAGGTCACATACAAAATTGCCTCCAAAATTTAGCTGAGCTAAATTTAAGCGAATCCATTTAGCCGAGCGGTGTGCTGCTTCAGCTAAAAAATTAAATTTTCATTTCAGACTGTACTGCATGTATATGTCACAATTTACCACGCCCATTAATTGTTCGGCACATTTTTTTTAGCCAAATTTTTACAGATAATGTTATTTTTCTAAGGATAAGGTTTTTCAATGAATACCTTCCTCCTACCTACCTAACTTCTTTCAAAGTGATAAATTTGATAGCAAGGAAAAAAGAAAGTGCAACGAAAATATAACATATTTTCGCGTCGATGAATTTTTGAAGGAAGTTATTTTCAACGGACAGCTTTTTCTGTGACACTTATATTCACAGCGCACTCTATGTCAAAATTTAGCTAGGATTTTATTTAATGTTTGGAGAGAAAAATTTGAGAGCAGCTAAAATTTAGATTCGCTCGAACTGCGTACTAAGCTTTAGATTCAATTAAATGCGCCTTTATAACACCCTCCAATGGAAGGTATAAGTACTTACTTTTATAACACCAAGAAGAAGTCACCGTATACCCTATAAGCCATAAATATTCTGAATCAGGATAAAATTCTGAAACGATTTAGCCCATGAACGTCTATCCGCCCGTCGGTCTATCTGTTTTTTAAAAACACAACAGAGTCCAACCAAACGAATCGACCTAGGCGAATGAAATTTTGTGAAAGGAATTCTTTGTTCCGGTACCTCCCTGCACGCACAAAATCATTATAATAATTCCTTAACATTTTGCAAGACTTGAATGCTGGGGAATTTATAAAAACTGGCCGATGATAACACTGATAGGTACATATCTTTTACTTTTTTTTAATAAAATATTCATTTTTTATGTTTTCCTTTGGTTTTATAAATTTAAAATTTAAGTACTATTCAGTACAATTTGGTTTCAGTTTTCAGTACAATTGAGTAAAGTCGATTTTCATCACTGTTTCACTGCGTTTCTAGATGGAGCGTTTATTTGAATTATTTGAAATTCGAATAAATATACCTAAAGCTTACTTTTTGTTCATGTCCCACTTTTTCTATAATAGTTCTTCCCGATTCATCCTTTCTAGTGTATTGCGATATCAAAATGCAGATAAAGATCCTTTACTGATGTTACAATTAAGTCGATTCATTGAATGAAGCTCTCCAATTGTGCTTTGTGCACCCAATGTCATCATTCAAAGGCTAAGTGCAGCATTTTATTTCTGTTTCACTTTGTGGCTGAGAGATCAATATAAACTTAAAGTCAACACTATTGAGGTTAAACAAACTCAAAGACGACTAAAGATGAACTCGAATGACATGAATTGCACATGCACGCATATACACATCTTCGCAATGCAGCTTCGGCCCGCCCCTATCAGCTTGTGCGCTTTACAGTCTCCTTTCTTAAGAACTTGAACCGATTTGCTACTTAAAGAGGCAGAAGACACCCCAAGGATATAATGTACTTGAAAATGTACCAAGCATAACGTGTGTGACACATCGACGCTATATTCTCGTCATATACTAGGATCGTGTGTCAAGTCGAACACGTACTTGACCTTCACCGGGGGCTACACACACGTCAATCAAGAATTTTAATTTCTCATTCCCGAGCCTGGGTAGTGGCACCACTTTCACAGAAAATTCAAAAAAAAAATATATGTTCCGGAAGGACTCGTAATTTATTGAGAGGAATTGACAAATGATTTTGTTTACATATGAGCTGCCGTGTCCCGTACACGCAAAGGCAATATTCTGACAATCAATCGAAATGAACAAACAATTTATATCCTTTCCCATGGGTGTGTGGGTAAAAAAAAAAAAACTGCCGTGTCCCGTACACGCAAAGGCAATATTCTGACAATCAATCGAAATGAACAAACAATTTATATCCTTTCCCATGGGTGTGTGGGTAAAAAAAAAAAAACTATGTGTGTTTTGTGCGGTACTTCCAGTGGTCAAGGACGAGAACAATCAAACAGTTGGTTTTAATTAATGGGGTTATATAAGTGCCAATGTGTCCATGCCTAACCATGAACGTTTTAGACCAACTTGTGCAAATACACAGCAACTTTGCTTGTCCTATCAGTTTGAGTTTGAATTTGAGTTGGAGTCCTTTTCAATTATTTCAACACCACTTGCTTTGGTTGCCTCTAGGTTGTAGTCTGTCCTTTTTGTATTTATCGCTTAAGAAGTCTGGCATCTACAACACTATTGCTACGCAACTATTTCGTGACTACTGAGGGTTCTTGGGATAACATTTTTGCGGTTTGGGTTTGTTTCATTCTTCGAACGGTACAAAATGGAGACACCATATGCCCACAAAATGGTCGTATACTTGTCATTATTTTTTTTTTTCTCCGCCCCATTTCGGATTCGAGGAAGGGGGGACGTTCGAAAAGTTTTCATTAATTTTCTTGGCTCTTTTGCGGACAACAATTTAATTAAATGAAATAATTAGAACGGTTTCTGTTTGTCGTCTGTTGTGTGCTATTTGGTTATAATGAGAATTTGATGAAGGATGGAGGATCATATCTATCGCAGTTTTCACCACATACATAATGGTTTGTTCGGGCCCCAACTGTCCAGATTATTTATTTATTTGTTATTGTGCCAGGACACCGTAGTTAAAGTTGCAAGTTAATTATATATTTATTCAGTAGATATGGACGTCAGTTGATTCCAATTAGTTTCTTCATTTGAATTAGCAATGAATTATTTGAATAGCTCTGACTGTCTTGATTTGCACTAAAGTATCAGGCTGTTTACCAACAGTCCAACTTGATTGACTTCGTGGGGGGGTTTTAGGTGTAATTATTTGACACCTAATATGTACCTACGACAGTTTCGTGACATGGCTTTGAGTATACCTCTCCTAATTAGTGCCTTCGATAAGTAAGCATACTTTACTTTTGAAAAGCACAGAAATCACTCAGCAGTAGCGAATGTGAAACCTTTTCGCTGATCAGGTAAACATGGTAGCCATATCCTGCTGTTGTGAAACCATTCCTTTGTGGCTGTGTGTTTTTTTTAGAAACATTATCGTAATGAAAACACCAATCCATTGATGAAATTTCTTGAACACAAGCCAAGAGATTCTGTTCATTCTGGTAGAACAAAAATAAATGGATGGCATCTCGTTAATCGAAAAAGAGCCTAACACCACTACACCCCAAACCTTCAAAATTGCATCGACAAAAGCGCATTGTTGGCCTTTTATCAGTCTCTATTGTAATATACAAAAGCAAAGTTTCTTTTTGGCGGCGAAGATTAATTTTAATGGACGAATTTTTAATACGATGTAAACATTTATAGCTAACTTAGATTTGACTCGGATAAAGGTTGTTCATGTTCATTTTATTCGGATATTTATATTTGGAAGATCTGTAACATATTTAGCAGCGCCATCTATCGACCTATTTTTTATTATCTCATTTTGCCCTAATTGCACGTGCGCCTAATTGCATGTGCACCAACCATTTAACGAATTTAAGCTAACTTCACAATTCAGAAAGGACAGAGGTCATGGCGGCCATTTGGCTGGTACTTTCTATTCAGCTTTTACAGTCATCGGAGGCAAATAAAGAAAAGTAAAAATAAAATCTTGTATTTAATACTTTGTCGTAGGTATATCGAGTCACTAGCAATGACTCTAACCACTACACCATGGCCACCGTACTAACAAAGTACCTAATAACTGTCTAGGGACACTCTTTAAATTAGGTACTTACTTTACTTAAGGTGGCGCTACAGTCCGGGTGGACCTGGGCCTCAACCAACATGCCTCCCCAGTTAGCCCGATCTTTGGCTAACCGCTTTCAGTTTCACTCCAAGTTGATTGAGGTCCCCTTCCACTTGTGCGCACCACCTAAGTTGAGGTCTTCCTCTATCGCGCTGTCCTTCCAGGTTGGAATCGAAGAATATTTTGGCCGGAGCGTTGGTATCCATTCGCTTTCCATGTCCTAGCCATCTTAGTCGAATGATACGTACTTTTCTCTTCCTCCAAAGCCCGTCAATGCAAACGGGGCAGAAAATCAATCGAAGAATTTTGCGTTCGAAACTACATGCTTCTGCGCCCCAGAGGAGGACTGGGAGGATGAAAGGGGCTTATAAAGAGTGTTTCTTGACAAAGCCTAACTAGTCAGTTGTCTTCTTAAGGTGCCTGTACATTTGAGAGTACTTTCGCTAATAAACTCTCGAGAGTTACTCTTGGGTGGCCGTCCATTTGAGAGTAATAATTTCGAGATTTTAATCTCGCGAGTTCTGCAATAACATTTTGAGAGTAGATTCCCTGAGAGTACTCTCATAACCGTGTCCACTTGATATATTTCGTCTGCTAGTTAGACCCGTTTTACACGCACCGATTTTTGTCTTACGACATTACATTTTCGAAGCGCAGGCCGCGCGACCGAGTACGGTTTAAAAATAAAGCAACGCTGAAAAATACGAAGGAGAACGAAAAGAGAACACAAGAATCGGATGGGAATTCGCGGCCCATTCGTGTTCAGCTATCCCCTGCACTTTTCATCCCCTTTACCTTCACATTCTCGAGTCGTAAGACAAAAAACGGGTCTTACCAGTTAAAATGTATTCTTACAAACAAAAGGTTGCCGCTGCGTTAATAATTATTAGCACAGTTCTTAAAAAAAAAGAATAAAACAAAAAAGAAATGCTGTTGAAGGGTCTGATCTTGCAAGAGGGCTTCAAATTGAAGATGCTCATCAGGAGTTCAGGGATTTTAACCGTTTGACAACAAGTGAAATAGAACATTTATAATTATTCACTCTGTTGGGCAAAAATATTTTTAAAAAGGATACCAAATTAAGGGAGCCCTGGTATGACTTGTGAGTGTGTATGGCAATTCTATAAATTGTTTTATTTCCTCCGATGTCCATTGTTTTGCCATGTCGACTCTCGACAGCTGCTCGCAAAATACGAACCATGTTGGAATTTTGCGAGCTAATCTCCGATAGTGATCAGAACATATGTCCACTTGCTAGTAACTTTCAAAAGGCTCGAATCTCGAGAGTAAAAAATTAGCTCTCCATGAACTACTCTCAAGGCTATGTCCACTTGCGAGTTTGCTCTCGAGAACTGCTTGAGAGCTGCTCGCAGCACTTTTACTCTCAAATGGACAGGCACCTTAAGGCTAAAGAAAAAGGGCTGGCAAGTGTAACCCTTCGATTGATTTCTGCTGTGGTGTTGTTGTCATAGTTTATAGCGGAGGTGAGGTATAGACACTTAGACATAGTCCCTAACCACTTCAAAGTTGTAGCTGTTCATCGTGACATTGTGTCCGATTCTTTGATGATCTGTGTCCCTTTTTGTTGACAGCACGTATTTTTTCTATCCTCATTCACCACTAAACCCATTTTTCCACTTCTGTGCTAATACATGCAAATGCATCAGTGACAACTCACTGATTTCTGCCCATGATGTCAATGTCGCCCAAGTATAGTTGCACAGACTTTTGGAAAATTTTGTCACGGCGTTGGCTTGCAAATTTCGCACAAATTGCACAAGTATGATGTTAAAAAAGTCACACGACTGCGCAGCGCATCAGCTTGTCTAAATCCTTTTTTGACATCAAAGGCCTCGATGGGATTGTTTCTGACCTTTCTGGAACAGCGACCGTTTGCCAGAACTACCCTTGCTTGTCTCTATACAACTGGTCTCTTATGCGGCCTTAAAATCGATAAATACATGGTGAGTATCGATTTGGATTTCTTGGGTTTTCTCCTGGATCTGTCGTAGTGTGTGGTCGGTTGTCGACTTACAGGCCTAGAACCGCACTGATGGGGTAGGGACCAATCAGTCCGTTAACGAATGGTTTCAGAGGCTCAAACAGTTCAGCTAGATATGATCTTAAATGCAATGTTGAGGAGACTCATGCCTCTTTATAGTTGTCGAAGTTTAGAGGGTATCCTGTCTTGTGGATCGGGTAAACGATGCCGAGATTCCATTAATCAGGCTTTTTTTCCTCTGAACAAATCTTCGAGAGGAGTTGGTGTATGCTCGTCATCTCCCGCTGATAAACCGTCAGGGCCAACAGCTTTGTTAGACTTGAGTTTGGATATTACTACATTTATCTTCATTTCATTTTGGTCAAGTGCACAGAAGTCTTATCTTTCATCGTCTAGGGCAAATGGTGCATTCTGCCTAATAGTGGAATTTGTATCGTCTTCGCCGTTTAACAGTCTGCAGAAATGTTTTTTCCATGTCCTCAGCACCGACTGTGACTCTATGGACACTTGCTTTTGCTTTATTTATATACTCATTTTACCCATACGCAGAAAGGAATACATAAAACACTTAAGGGATCCGAAGTATTCCATAGATAACTATCACACAGTGCCACCGAAAACACAGTGGCACCCAACAAATTGTATGAACTTGCAGATGGAGGCAAAGACCATATATACTCATTGACATCCATTCCATTAGCACATTCGAAGAAACTTTGTCTGTGCCAGATGCAAAATAATCAGTGCGTATCATAAAAGCTCAAGCACGTAATGTCAAAAGTGGACTAGCGTTAAACGGCTCAAGAACAACAATAAGTCGAATTTTAAGAAAAGATTTGACGATTACAAGATGCAATTAACGCAAGAGTTAAAGCTTACATACAATTTCCAGTTCCGTACGTTCGCTGATTGGTGATGGTCACCGCAATTGCCATTGCGAAACTCCTATTTCCGTAGATAGTTCGACCGACTTGCAACGCGAATGGTTTAATGGACTTTATTTGGAAAGAAAACACATGCAGTCTACCAATAGCTATACTTCCAGATTATAAACTCTTTCTCATTGATCCAGTTGCGAGACCTCTGGATGTGTGTAAACACCGAAGTTTACTATCCACTTATGGCATAACGAGTCCAAAGGACACTCCTTATAAACCTGTTAAAATATAAAACAACAACATATTAAATAATCAAACGATCCAACGAACAATACCAGATACAAGTACTTTTTTCATTATTTGCACAGACAAAAGGGACTCTCCCATCGCACCTAGAATTCGACGAGAGGAAACAAAAACTTTCCACTCCATCCCCATAAAAATGTTGATCATACTTTTATTTTTACTCCCTTGCGCTCAAATTATTTATACTTTTCCTAGCCATTATGCTCGCTTCATCAATCCTTTACTACATCCACTTCCACTATACCACTATTGTCATTATTATGATTACACTGGGCCCCGGGAATGGTTCATCTCTAAATTGCCAACATGAATGGAAACACAAGGCCGTGCAAGCAACAAAAATTCAAAAAAAAAAAAGGACGAAGCGACACAATTTCAAAAACGTCCTTACAAAAAAAAAGTTTTAAAAACAAATTTTTGATATTCTCCTCGGGTTAGCCATTTCGGGTGGGCGGTGCGCCGTGGATTGTTTCCCATTTTTCTAGCATCAGTTAGACTGGCTTAAAGGGGATATTCTATTGAAGAAATAATGCTTCCTGTGTATCATGTTGATGGTGGGACAAATATTTCCTATGGCTTGATAGCGTAATGATTGAACATGCGGTTCAGTTCAGGGTTGTAGTTGAGATGGGGCGGATTTGTGATGTATAGACCCTGCAACTATTGGGTTTTTTTTTGTCATACTCCTACCACGGACTAGAAGTTGTCGGATGAATGCCGCCAGTAAATAAATATATACGGGTGTGAGGTTAATCGGGATTTCATTACAACAAAAAAAAAAAAACTTTAAAGTTTAGAAGCAAGAAAATATTGCCACGCCATAGCCTGAAGGAATTGTGTTTTTTTTATCATGTGACATTATTGGTTGTAAAATGTGTTTGCTTCCTTTAAAACGGAACCATCATCTATTGAACGTTGAATTGGGAAGCCGGCCGATCGATGGGTGAAATTTCATTTTCAAATGCAATCAATTTATTATTTGTTTCTTCATATGTGACTGCACTCATCATGGCCGAGGATTTGTTTGTTGTCTATTGAAAAAATAGTAAGCATTTGAAACTTGGTCCAGCACGTAATTGATAATTGAAAACTGTTGAGCCATATTAAAATCAATGGCGATTATCATTTAATTGAACAACCTAATTTGCCTTTGGATGTCTTTGAAGTGTTATACGAAATGCCTGTTGTGGACTCCGGTTCACTGTGCGGTTTGCATGAAATCTACTTTACGACATGTTTGGTTGACAAACCACATAATATGCTGCAATGGCACCCCACTATTAATTAACATACCATCGTAGACCATTACTGCCATAAAGGCCAAAGTTCGATTTGGTTTTCTTCACTCTTGCAGTTTGCATAGTGACTTGTGTCGGTATTGACCACGTAAGACTATATGCAATTAGCAGCAAGCTATGGACGGAATTTAATTTTATAGAGAGTGTCCATAGCATAGTTACCTAATGAAGGCTCGATTTCCTCAAAAACTAGTGTATTCATTCAAGTAAAAACCAATACATATTAGAGTAAAGGTGGGTATAGCCGATTTGAATACACACCTTCGAATAAATGTATCACGGAACTTATCAATTTTATTAAACTTTTCATTTATTAAATTGTAATCGTCTTAAATCAGATGCAATTTTTTCCCTTGTGGTCAAAATGTAAACGTTTTCTATATCTAGATATTCATTTTATTTTAGTTTTTTTTTTTTAATTCTCGAAATCTTACGAGATATTCGTAAGGTGAATCAAAAAGTAAGGTATAAGGCCATATTTCCCTGTTCTATTCTAGGTACAATAAGAATAGGGAAATATGGCCGTTTACTCTATTTTACTCTATATTAAAGGGCACGAAAGTGCCCCAGCCAAGTTCTTTAGTAAAGGAACTTACCGTTTTCACAAGAACAAAATCAGGCTGTTTTTGACCCCCCTCTAACTCCACGGAATCAATTAAGCCAAAAACTTCAAACTTGAAACATTTGCCATGCCATGCTCATTAAAAATGTCCACCTCACAAAATTTCATCTCTATAGCATGTGGCTCTCAACATACAGGAGTTCGAAAATCGCAAAAACTATGGTCAAAATGTTGTTGAACTCAGCTTATATTTCGTAATCTTCTTTATTTTGCATATATGCACATTAAATTCTTAATGTTTTTCTTTTTTTTTATAAATTGTAAATACCTAGACCTACCTATAAACATGAATCACAAAAATATTGTTACCAGAACTACTTGACCGGCATAGCCCATTTTCAATACCAACCTGACGACGGTAAAAACAAGTTCTCTCACAGTTCAACAGACAGAGAGAGACGTGGGTCCAGCGCTACCAACCGTGTGATAATTATGCTACATGTATGATAATTTCAGGTCTTGTATTAGTATGATGTATGATAGGAATTCATTATCATACGCAAAATGTATGATAATTTTGATATTTGAAAAAAAGTGGCATAATTTTCAATTCTCGTACAAAATTCAAGTATATACCTACACTATAAAGCAATTTGCTTTTAATCACACAAAAATTCTGTTACGTTTTTCTCATCGAAAATATTATAAATAAATATTAATGAGAAAAAAAGGAAACAAAGACAATTTGACAATCAAGGCACTAAAGTGAAAACACTGGCACCATAAGTGCCCAAAAGAAAATTAAGAAGTATCGTAAAACACAAATCGGTGCGTGTAAAACGAGGTGAAGGGACATAAGGCCCAGAGACATAAAGCCCAATTTTTTTTTTGAATTGAATATATTGGATTTGGGCCTTAAAGATGGGACATAACTCCCAAATTTTCGGAGCGATAATATTTAGCAAAACAGATTTCCATATGGCATCCAACAAACAAACTTCACAAGTAAACAAAAGATATTTTTTTAGTTATCTGCCTGCAAAATGGACACAATAATTCATTCGCAAAACAGCTACAACTACACATCTTGCAACGGTTGCAGGGTTGCAGTATCATGTTTCTAGAATTCTCCAAACAAATGCCGCAGATTATTGTTTCCTTATTTTCTTTTGCCCAGGGTCGTCCAAAACATTTTCTTCGCTGTCACTCGATGATGAGTCAGAAACTTCAGAAAATCTTTCTTCAATTATGTATTATATCCGCGTAAGTAGCTACTTTGAAGTTGTATTTTCTCTGTAAAGAAAATAAAGTTATAAAATAATTCAAGTTTTTACAGTTTTATTTTCTCAAATTCAAACTAGATTCGTGTTAATTCATTCAACATAGATTCAGAATGTGATCCTGATTCAGAATATATATACTTTATAGGGTCTCCGGTGAATCCTTCTTGGCGTTACAAACGTAATGACAAAGTGAATATACCTTCCTGTGGAGACTATAAAAAAAAACCGTAACTGAGTCACTCACTCACTCACTTAGATGATGATCATTAAAATTATAAAGCACTTCCGGCCATCCTAGAATCATGAAATTTGGCAGAATGATAGATCCTGTGGTACTGGAAAAAATCCAAAACTTGATATTTTCCATTCACTATACGCCCACTTTTGAAAGTCGGTTATTATTTATTAGGGCCACTCCCCATTGCCGTAGAATGTTGAAATTTGGAAGAGCGGTAGGACTTGCAGTATACAGAAAGGAAAAAATCAAACATTTTGTATCCTCTTTTAAGAAGGCGTGCGCGTGGTATATGCCCACTTTTGAAAATCAGTAATTATTTATTTAGGTCATCTCCGATTGCCGTACAATGTTGAAATTTGGTAGAGGGGTAGGACCTGCATTGTACGAAAGGAGAAATATCAAAAATTTGAAATTTTCCAGCGTGGAATCTCTGCTAGAAAATTTTAAATACATATATGCAAATAGAAGTTTATCTACCTGCTGATTGTAATTTTACTTAATAGTTTATAAGAACTAAAGCCAAAGTGATGGTAGTCAAGAAAGAAGCATTTTGTGCAAATAATTGCCGTGAAACCAACTCAATAAATCTTTGCACTCACACCTTCACTACAAAAGCCAGACATAATTCCACGTATTTAGCTTTACTTAAGTTAATTCCTTCACAAAAAAAAAACTATTTTTCGCTGTCAGACAGACTATACGTATATACAATATATACAGGTAGATATTTTTAAAATAAAGAATTCGCCTACCCATCATAGAGAATCCTCTTTACCGAAAACCGCATTTCGACAGGGATAATATTTTACAATCTAACTACATTAATGTACTTCCAACTGTGAGTTAGCTACTCCATCAACGATAACGACGATGCCTACAAGCACCGGATGACTCTTATCCTGTCTGCCAAAAGAATGTAATCTACTCATCTCCAGGGTGGAGATGGAGATGCAGAGAAGCGGAAAAAAGAAAAGAAATATTCTCCAAATTGGCGGTGAAAATCCTTTTCAGTTTGCTGAAAGCCGCTCTTGTACCAAATTTTCGTGGTAACTGAAAATTCCCACTTTAACCCGGTTGGTGGGCTGTGATATCGTGACTTGAGTAAAGTTTTTTCTTTGACAGCATTAACCATCTCCACTTGGAAAACGACAAAGTGTTTGAATTATGATAAGTTCGCATAATTAATTTCCACCCAAAGAAGGGTGGTTTTATCACACTAATGGGCTGGAATGAGGCAGAAATGTATAGGCACCTACGCGTATGACAACAAGGGTGGGTGTCATTTTCTTTGCTTCGCACTTCATAATTGCTTAACAATTCGTAACTTTTCTGGTTAAGATTATATTGACTGTAGCCGAGACGACCCTTTCAATGAATGAATCCGTTAACGAATGGTTGCACAAAACGAGAAAAAGGATTAATGGCAGGTCTTTCTATCGTGTTGGGGCACGCAACAAATGTATATGTAAAACTTAGTAGTATAAAGTTATCAATTGTAGCATCCCTATGAAATAAAATTATTGTATCATCTCTAATGTTCCATACCACTTGTAGCATCATAGATTATATTTGAATTTAGCGCCTCATCGCCAAGGATCGCCATCTTTTTATAGTAATTTTAATTTAAAATGTAGCCATCAAAGGCATTGTAGAATGAAAATGAAATACAAAGTGACAGTCGAAAAATTGTACTTGAGACGATCGTTTCATTTTCGCCATCTTCGCTTTTCGCTCGCTTTTTTCGCTCGATAATATATCGCTTTTAAGAACTGGGAATATCCCTGAATTTCAACCAAAAGGTGAAAAGGCAAATTTTCCCAGCTCGCGATTGGAAAATTCTCCAATCGAACATTTTGGCGCCCAACGTGGGGCAGAATCTCGTAAAGTTAAATATAAGAAAGTATATTTTCACACTAAATTAAAGACATTGAAAATAATCAATCCATAAATAAGTGCACATAGACAATTCCCGCGTCGGTTATCGGTTTCGGTTTGGCAACAAGAGTGAATGTGGTAAAATTCTTCATACCAAAACCAAGAAGTCACGTAGAGGACATCAAAAGGACACTTAGAGGACATATCATCTGTACTCGTTGGAGCATAATTGGAGGAAATTGGTTTATTCAGTCATCGTCTGCTAAATCGGTCAAGAAAAAGTAGAAGAAAAAAGGGATGATAAGTATACATCTCCCCACAAGGTATGAGTCGATAAAATTGTGCGAATGTGCGTTTTAAACTTGAATTTAAAAACGTCCTTATCCTCACATATGTGCACGGATTTCATCAAATGAATTTTAAAAAGCATCAGAGAGAACACACCTTCGCTACAATAAGAATATATAAAAGCCATTCATTTATTATAAGTATTTAGTGCATGACTAAACTTTATAACAATTTAATCAAATATATCATCGCTGATCGTTTGATTTCCACTCGATTCGACACCGTAATTAGAATCCACAAAAGTGGAACATAACTCTAAAAAACCACACTATTGCTAATTCACTCTTTCGCAAGCTCGTCGCATAGGTTGCCTTCGCTCGTCCGTTCTTTCGCGTTCATACACCATACCTACTAAAGTTCGTCGCATACTCGCATAGGCTGTCAGTCGCTCGTTCTTTCTTTCATACATCTATGGAGCACCACTAAGGTTCGATTATATGTACTCACTCCACTACGCTCGCTGGCTGATTAATTTCGTAATTCGCATGAGAGATCAGTCTTAAATACCACCATACAAGTCATCGACAATTCGCCTATCCACAATTATCGTATTGAATAGATGGGAAAGCTTTCGCAAATATCCACCTCAGTTGCCATCGAACATTTGGTAGAATTTTAAGTTCTGCTGTTTCATTTCCGCTCCGCATACTTCGCATTATTTACATAAAGTTTCGACCATTTCAACATACACTTAACATTATCTCGTTGCATTCGCTTTGGATTCTTGTGAGCTTTTTGCAATAGATTTGTAAATTATAGCATCGCTCGTAGCTATTTTCGTTACATTGGATCTTGTGAGCTCAGCTTTTGCTGATATCCATTATCACTAAATAAAATACATACGTCATACATATTAAACGTCATCGCTTCGTATTGCTTATTGCTTTATTACATATCGTCGACATTTTCATAGCAAAGTCATAGTCATGCAAGACGAGCAAACATTAGAAGAATATAAACAACAGCGATCTTCTACAAAGGGTAGTATTACCAGAATTAAAAATCTAGTTGAGAAATCAACTTCTCTCACACCAACTGAATTAGAATGCCGCTTGGGCATACTCGAATCTTACTTCAAACAGGCTTTGGCTTATCAAACGCAGATTGAAAGGCTGCAGCCTACGGATACTGGTCGAAGTGACTTGGAAGAGCTCTACGTTACCACAAAAACAAAAATAATTTCTCTAATGGGAGAAAGGCGACGTGTTAGCACAGTAGAGCCGTCGTTTATGATACCACCCCAACCACCAGCAAATCGTTTGCCACACTTGCGATTGCCGAAGTTTAGTGGAAAATATGCAGAATATAAGAACTTCATTCACTCATTCAATAATTTAGTTCACGATGATCCTACTCTTACTACTATTGAGAAGTTTAATCACTTGCTATATTGTCTAAGTGACCAAGCATTAAACACAGTGCGAGCATTTCAAGTTACCGAATCAAATTACCCCAAAGCAATCAAAAGCTTAAAGGATCGTTACGATAATGATTGCTTAATATTTTTAGAAAATGTTACCTCAATATTCGAACTTCCAAAGGTACCCAAAGCTTCGCCGTCACACTTACGTCATTTGGTCGATAATGTTTCAGCACTTTTTAACTCTCTTACATCGATAGGCACAGAAAAAGACATATGTAATGCTATTATTATCTATATTGTTATGTCGAAGGTTGACCCTGAAACACAATCAAAATGGGATGAACAATTAGATTTTAGCAAACTTCCTACGTGGGATGATTGTGCAAAGATGCTAAACAAACGATGCCAATATTTAGAAGCAAGAGACAGCAAACAGATTCAGTCAGAACCAACTCAAAAATGGCAAGGCAAACAACGACAGCAATCCTTTAAGCATAGACCACAAACTTCGTTAACTATAATTCAAAGGTCATGTGTATTTTGTAATGATACCGATCATTTGATTTCCAATTGTTCAAAGTTCGCTAAACTATCCGTAATGGATCGCTTTTCAAATACGAAGAGGCTAGGTCTTTGCATCAACTGTTTGGGCAAAGGTCACAATATGGTCAAATGTCCGTCGACATATCGCTGCAAATCCTGCAAACAAACACATCACAGCTTGTTGCATCGAGATCAAAAGATGAACGAAGAGGGGACATCGTCTGGGACATCATCGACTATTCTAAATGCTGCATTCGAGGACCATGGGCACTCCATGGGTAATGTTATTTTGGCTACGGCTTTGGTTTTAGTTAAGGACTCAACGGGAAACTTTCAGCTAGGTCGTGTTCTGCTGGATTCGGGCTCTCAGGTGAATTTAGTAAATGAAAGCTTTGCAAGAACTCTCAGTCTAAGAAGGAATAAAAGGCTCGTGGACATCGTTGGAATAGGTGTTTCGAAAACAAAAACCCACTATCAAACACAAACTACAATTCGCTCTCGTTTTAATAATTTTGAGATATCCCTTGAGTTCTTAATAGCACCGTCGATAACTGGGTATCAGCCAGACAAAACTTTAACCATTGCTAATTGGAATATTCCAAAAAACATCAACTTAGCTGACGAAAACTTCAATCAGCCTTCCCAAATCGATATGCTTCTGGGTGCAGAGGCATTCTTTGATCTGTTATCAGTAGGTCAGATAAGGCTGGGTAAAGAGCTACCTAGTCTTCAAAAGACATTGTTAGGGTGGATAGTGTCGGGGAAGGTCAAAGATCACGCTGAATACTCGACAAAAATATGCGGTATTAGTATGGAAGAAAATTCTCTTCAGGAATATGTAGAGAAATTCTGGGAGCTGGAGGAGGTCGTCGGGCGAAAATCTATTTGGACCGAAGAGCAAATGCAGTGCGAGGCAATATTCAAGGATACTATTGAAGAATTGGGTACTGGTCGATTGATGGTGAAACTTCCTTTCAAAGACGACCCAAAATGTTTGGGGTCGTCGTACGATATAGCGTTCAGGAGGTTCTTGTCGTTAGAACGTAGATTAGCTAAAGACCAACAGTTAAAAGCACAATATTCAACATTTTTGGAGGAATACAAGGTTTTAGGACATATGTCTGAAGTAAGAAATCCAAACTTAGAGGAAGCTCATTATTTTCTTCCACACCAATGTGTCATAAAGGAGAACAGCGTTTCTACGAAGCTGAGAGTAGTATTCGACGCTTCTTGTTGTACATCGTCACAGATTTCACTGAATGGTATACTTATGGTCGGCCCAACCATACAAGATGATATTTTTACATTGTTACTACGGTTTCGTTGCCATAGGTATGCGCTGACAGCCGATATAGTAAAAATGTATAGGCAAGTTCTAATACATCCGTCACAAAGACAGTTTCAATACATTTTATGGAGAGAAGACAATCAAATGCCTATTAAGATTTTTAAATTGAACACAATCACTTATGGTACTGCATCAGCACCGTTTTTGGCGATTCGTTGTCTACGATACTTAAGTGATAAGTTTGCCAACTCGCACGAACTCGGATCAAAGGCTCTTAAATCGGATTTCTATGTCGATGACATGTTGACAGGAGCGGACGATCTCGATACACTCGAACGTATTCGGAAAGAAGTAGTTTTCATCTTACGCTCAGCTGGTTTTGAACTCTCAAAGTGGCACAGCAATGTGGATGCTGTACTAGATTCATCAGAGAAAGAATTAAGATTGTCGGAATCTAACCTTACAAGTACGTTGGGCATAACTTGGGATTCCCTAAGCGACAATCTCAAATTTGTCTATAATCCTTCTAAATTGTTCTCTAAGGTTACTAAGAGGACAATTCTTTCTTTGTCATCGTCGCTATTCGATCCCATAGGTTTATTAAGTCCAATCGTTATCAGGGCGAAAATCATTCTTCAACAACTTTGGATAGAGAAAATTGATTGGGACGCTTCTATTCCCCAAAGCATTGCAACCGATTGGGGGAAATTTCTGTGTGATCTGTACTCGTTGCAGGATGTGTCGATTCCTCGATTTGCATTAGCCAAGAACAAACAAGAAGTACAGATACATGGATTCTCCGATGCATCGTTAAATGCTTATGGTTGTTGCATTTACGTAAGAACTGTTGACGCGTCGGGAACCATAACCGTGAAATTGTTTACCGCTAAATCTAGAGTTGCACCAGCAAAGAAAAAGCAGCTGCCAAGATTAGAATTGTGTGGTGCACACCTGTTGGCAAAACTCTGGGCAAGAATTAGAAGCATGTTCGGAGACTCAGTGCCAGAGGTACACCTATGGACAGATTCAAAAGTGGTTCTTTATTGGATAAATACGCACTCATCAAAGCTCAATACTTTTGTGGGAAATAGAGTGGCGGAAATCCAAGAACTGACAAAGGAAGCGGTGTGGAGATACGTACCAACAAATGAAAATCCAGCGGATATTGTATCGCGAGGTTGCACGGTGCATGAGTTAAAACGGTCGATTTGGTTTTCAGGCCCACTATTCCTCTTAAAACCATCAGCCGAATGGCCACCATTATTTTGCAACCAGTCACCCCCGGAGGAAGTTTCACTGGAGATGCGCAAAACGGTTATGCTTGTCGGAACAAAAGAGCCAAATTACCTTTTGAAGTATATAGATAGATACAGCTCGTACAATAAAATCATTCGTATTATTGCATACATTCTAAAGGTATATAAGCGGAGAATAGGCACCGTCCCTAGTGCGGAGGTCTCGTTGTTATCGGTGGACGAACTAAATACAGCGCTTCTACGGATCGTGTGGATACTTCAACAGGAATTCTTCGCGGATGAAATCCGAGCGATTAACAATAACGAACAGGTGAAGGGATCAATAAAATGGCTTAACCCATTCCTCGAAGAAATCAATGGGTTGCAATTCTTGAGAGTAGGCGGTCGATTGCAAAATGCAAACATTCCTGAGGAGCAGAAACATCCGTTATTACTCCCAAAAGGCTGCAGTTTCTCAAAATGTATGGTTAGGCATTTGCATTTATCCAACTATCACGCAGGAGCCAAGGCACTAGTGGCACTCATTCGAATGAGATTTTGGATTATTAACGCCCGGGAGTTGGCACGTCAAACCGTTAGAAGTTGTATCCATTGCACCAGATATCGTCCTAAACTGATGGAGCAAATAATGGGTAACTTGCCGTCAGAAAGATTAACACCGTCGCGCCCATTTCAAAACTGTGGAGTTGATTTTTGTGGGCCTATCTTTACATATCTCAAGATTCGGGGCAAAACCCCTTACAAAACATACGTGGCTGTATTCGTATGTTTCTCGTCAAAGGCAGTACACTTAGAAGCTGTCTCAGACTTGTCGTCGGAAGCTTTTTTAGCATCGTTGAAAAGATTAATCGGTCGTCGGGGTCTTCCTCAGAATATCTTTTGCGATAATGCTACGAATTTTGTAGGGGCGAGGTCGAAATTAAACGAACTGCGAAACTTTTTATTAAACAAAAAAACCCAAACAGATATTTCTAACTTTTGCGCTAATGAAAATGTATCTTTTAACTTTATTCCCCCCAGGGCTCCTCATTTCGGTGGTCTCTGGGAGTCAGCTGTCAAAGTGGCAAAAGGGCACCTGTATCGAAGCCTGGCAGGCGCAAAACTATCCTTTGAGGAGCTCACCACCGCGCTGGTAGAAATCGAAGCAGTGATGAATTCACGACCCATAACACCATTGTCTTCAGACCCTAGTGATCTAGAGGCTCTTACACCAGGTCATCTATTGATTGGTTCGGCATTGAAGTCCATCCCGGAACCAGCGAATGTAGTGGACAACATATCCTACTTGCAGAGATGGCGTCGTATCAATGCAGTGAAGACGAACTTTTGGCAACGTTGGACTGCAGAGTATGTAAGCGAACTTCAAGCTCGATCGAAGTGGTCACAGTCGCAGCCAAATCTCAACATTGGAGCAATGGTCATAGTTCACGAAGATAACACACCGCCACAAAAATGGTTACTGGGGCGAGTTGTTGACGTCGTTTGCGGAAAAGATGAGAGGGTTCGAGTTGCTGACATCAAAACATCCAGAGGGATCATTCGACGACCCATTCGGAAGTTGGCACTGCTACCAGTTTGAAAGGAGATCTTTCAAAGGGGCCGGGATGTTGGGGCACGCAACAAATGTATATGTAAAACTTAGTAGTATAAAGTTATCAATTGTAGCATCCCTATGAAATAAAATTATTGTATCATCTCTAATGTTCCATACCACTTGTAGCATCATAGATTATATTTGAATTTAGCGCCTCATCGCCAAGGATCGCCATCTTTTTATAGTAATTTTAATTTAAAATGTAGCCATCAAAGGCATTGTAGAATGAAAATGAAATACAAAGTGACAGTCGAAAAATTGTACTTGAGACGATCGTTTCATTTTCGCCATCTTCGCTTTTCGCTCGCTTTTTTCGCTCGATAATATATCGCTTTTAAGAACTGGGAATATCCCTGAATTTCAACCAAAAGGTGAAAAGGCAAATTTTCCCAGCTCGCGATTGGAAAATTCTCCAATCGAACAAAATTCTCCAATCGAACATATCGGATGGGTGGATAGGGGAAGAGAGAGAGAGAGAAAGGATGCGATTCCTTCGCAGAAATTGTAACAACGCATTGTTGAACGCAATGATTTGTTGTTAGTCAACGTACCGGTTCGGTACCTGGCGATGAGTAACTGGAACTCTGTTCGAAGGAGGCACTTAATTAAAGTTTATGGCACGCTTTTGATGAACAACGAGAAGATTGAATGGATTTATCTTCATCGTTCGTTTGTGCTTTTTTGAACAATGGTGTAAAAGTACGGTAGGTAAAAGGAACATTTTGTTGAACGGGAAGAGCTATAGAATTTACGGTGCTATTTTCATTCTCATGTTCAATTTCGTAGTTGGGATTGTTTGGACGGCTTTATGTGAATCATATTGATGGTATCCAGACATTCAGGTTTCCGTGTAGAAGACATTTTTATGGGAAAGGACACTTATTGATTGTGCGCTTCGAATAAGTAAACTTATTAAATATTGTCTGATAGTAGTGCAATTCGTGCAGTTCTTTATTTTTAATAGAAAAGACACATTCAGCCGATTCGAAAGTGGTTGTTTCGGGCTTAACTCAATCTTGAAGGCATGCGTCGGTCTCTAGATGTTAGATTATGTGGTTTTATTTATATCTAACGGTACTTCTATATATTGAGGATATTCGATAACCCTTTTCCCTTCTGCTGAAACCATTTCTTTTTTTTCCTTTCAGCAATATAAAAATATTCTCCTTTTGATCGGCTTTCTTTTTATAATTTTTCAAATCGAATGAATTTCAATATTTTCAAACAAATAAAACAAACATAAAAACTAAATATTAACTAAAGTATAAAGTCGTTATTTTACACATTCCCCCCTTGATGAGACTGCAAGTGCAGATTCATCAAATTTATTCAAAGGTGTGAACCATGTCGTGAATTGATTTCTGCCGCCTGGGGTGTAGTGCTGATAACGATCGACAAACTAGCCAAACAGTTTGCACACTGCTTCAAATACGGAAAAATCTCAGTAAGTGTGGGTAACTTGTTAACATGGCGCCGCATTTCCCATTCACGCCCCCCTTCCGTGTCTAACAACTCCACGATCTGATGCAGAAACTGATTGTCAACGCTGAAACCATTTCTTTTTTTTCCTTTCAGCAATATAAAAATATTCTCCTTTTGATCGGCTTTCTTTTTATAATTTTTCAAATCGAATGAATTTCAATATTTTCAAACAAATAAAACAAACATAAAAACTAAATATTAACTAAAGTATAAAGTCGTTATTTTACACAGAGGACCTAATAGATATTTTCCCGTAAGGAGCGGAGTATGTGGTTGTTCTTATTGGAGGCATAATCTTCGCTCCAAATGTACATATATGTGTATAATATATATCCACTCAATTAAATCGACTAATTAACTATTGCCGATAAGACGCCTTATCCAGTTAGAGAAAGAGATTTTCTAAACGTCGTTGGTCAACTACATTGATGTCCAATAAGCTTTACGAACCTAAGCCATCTTAACCAATTAATTCATGCATCTATTTATCATACCCTCTCTTTGAAAATATGCTTCGATGAAAAGATCACAAGGAGGAATTCATATTTTTATCTACCTGTTAATCTGCCGCCCATGATTCTGCGCCATATATGTAGCAATTTCGCTATATGTAATAAGCTTCTTATATAGCGTCTACTAAGTTCTCTTCCAAGCATAGATTTTCGCTATCCTTATGGCTATGCGCTATATTGTGACAAACAGGTGAAGGGGTAAAAGCATAATGCGTTTGTAGTGATAGCCAACCTTGTCCAAGTTAGGGCTCGAACCCAAGCTTTCTCTGAACTTGGTCGGTAGGCTAAACACGGTCAAACTTCCATTGATACTTGGGTTTCTCGTGAACACGAGTGTCGGTGGCGTAACTTTGCTGGGTGCAGACAGACCAAACGACTGCGTCCGGACATCTGCAAAAGGTCCTCGTCTTTTCTTCTGTCTCTCAGAAAAATCGACTGCAGACTGCTTGGGGCCGTTCCTTCGGGCCACCAAGCTTTTGCCAAACACTTAAATGTGTTGGCTCTTCATCACTGAAGCTCCCTCTCATCTTTCTTCGAAAGACGGGAAAACTAAGTAAGGTGTCCGTTTGGCAGTACAATGGATCAGTAGTTGTGTCTGATTGATCCTGGATTTCATTGCAGAAGGTAGATGAAATCCCTTCCTACATCATCATGCTACAGGTCGACGAAAAAAGTGATTAAAACGAAAAAAAAAATGTTACGTATACGCCCCAATGCCCAGAATGAAGTATTACCAAAAAGCAGACAAATGGAAGCGCACTTTTGTAGTTTCTGGAAAATATATTACCAGTCGACCAAAAATATCAGCTCCATAAGCCCCATCTACAAAAAATGCGATCCTATGTCTTACAAGAATTATCGAGGCATATGCCTGCTTAATATCGCATACAAGAACCTATCCAACGTACTGTGTGAACGTCTTAAACCGTTCTGCAACCCACTAATATGCACGTACCGGTATGGCTTCGGGCCCGGCAGATCGACTATAGACCAAATGGTTACACTAAGGCAAATCCTCATTACAATGGACCGTGATTCGTCTGAGTGCTCCAGGATTTGGAATCAAAAAAAAAGAAAAAAGAAGACAAATTTTGGAAAAGACCAACGAATTTCAAGTCGAATTTATCCACTTCAAAGACGTGTACGATCTAGCATACATCGTCAGGAGCTCTCAGCTTTGCCGCGTGACGTTTGGAAGTAGCTCATCCGAACTATTTCAAACATGCACCGGATTTTGGTATGAAGCCGCACTACCATGCAACTTCTTCAATCTCGTACTGGAGCAGATAGTGCTGCATATGCCACGCCTAATTTTAAGTTACATTTTTGACCAAAATATCTATTAGAAATTGTTTAGAAAACGAAAACAAAATGTCTTAAAAAATAAAGTATGTTCTTTTTCACAAATCATTCCTACAATGCTTTCTGACACGCCTTCTTTTTGTGGGCGTTTTTGACCCAAACATTAAAGCGTTATCTTGTTAGAAAGCCAAAATGAGTTGCTAAAAAATTAACTAAGATATAGGCATTGAGATTAGGCTCCTTCACAGGACGGGATCATAGTTAGGGTGTTAAACCAATTCGATGGTTGCCTTTTCATATGTTGTAAATCCCATCCTTCAAAAAACACTATAGGTAATAGCCACTTAAACGTGGAACACTTTTGAGATACCATCGCACATATTGACTTGGTTCATCGACTATTTCTTTCTTTCGGCAGATCCCATAAACAACAAACAGCTTTTATGCAGTAAAATATCTTATGATATACCAACATCAGTTAGTATACACCTACATATATGTTGCAGAAAACTGAAAATCCCATAAAACGACTACTCTGAAGAGCGTACAACATTTTAATGCAGTATTAAAAGTTTCAATTGTTAAAACAAAATTTTTCCGTGTATTTTTCGCCAAGCCAGACTTGACCGCCCTACATATTCCAACATCCTACGACCTACCTACGCTTCCATTAGTTTAAGAAGAATGATGACATAAATTCCATTTTATTCAATTAAAAGTTCCCGAAAATGGAAACGCTCCCATTACAAATTGCATGTGATGTGACCGCAAAGCAGATATCCTTGCTAGCTATCCCACACCTCCGCTGAGATTACTAAAATTTCGAAGGATGCTTTTAGTTCCAACATACGGAGGATGTATATATACAATGCCACAGTGAAAGTCACCCGTCCCATGGCAATCATAAAAACAAAATCCCACAACCACAGCCAGAGCCAAAGTGCTTTTAAATGCACCCAACTCAAATTACAAATATTCATCAATCAAGTGTAAGTAACTCTGCGTGGTAGATGGTTTCTTTTGTTATTTGCTTTGGTACTAGGACCAAGAGAAAACAAATTCCACACCTAAAATAGTAAAATCCGAAGCGCGCTCAATTGTCCATGTCCATTCTGTATTCTCGTCAAAGGAATTGGAATCCATTTGGACACAAGACATAGTATTGGGTTATGGAGAAAAACACCCAAATAATTCATTCATTTATGTTTTTGTAAGGTCCTTCGTTTGGCCCCAGACCGGACCGTTGACACAACTCAATTTAGTGTAAAATCGAATGCATTCAATCATTCGGCTTTCGGCTTTCGGCTAAGTGGTAATTCAATCGGAAGAACTTTGACATTTTAGTCAACTGTCCATCTACCGTACTCACTCTCAGCTGAATGTGGTCATTTCATTTCATTCGTACGTAATTTATATCGTAAAAGCCCCAAATGGACTTTATGTTCAATTTGAGATTGTTTCCTTTGACAATTGGCTATATTGACGATATTGCATGTCGTATATTGAAGTCTCCTAATTGGGTCATATACAGGATCAAAAGAAATTGGAACAGGCCCGTAGTGAATGCAATTTATTGAAAATATATGTTTCAGATTTATGTACAATCTATGTGTTGGTCTACATCAGAGTTCATAAAGGAGGCAGAAAGTATTCAATAACAATCGATAGCTGATGTTGTCCTATCCTAGGGTCAACTTGCACATAATGCATCGTCCAACACAAAGGAAGGGGGGGGTTATTTCGCCAGACATGGAGTGCTTCCTATTTGTGGGGACTTCTAATGTCTGCTGCAAAGGCGACATCAATCGAAAGGGCATTAAAGTCAATCGAAGGAAGGTTAAGCGAAAGCCTGAGAACAGAGTTAGCAAAATAAATTCAAGTGCAACGAGATGAGTGAGCATGACCACTGAGAGGATATGCAGTGTTGCACTTTAGAATTTGTTTGATGTGACTATTTCGTTATGGCTATAAAAGGAAAAGAAGAATTGAATGAGTGGTGCCAGATGTTAGTTAAGAAGAGTAAAATGATTTCTAAATAGAACGCACTTGGTCTTGGAAATATTATTTTAAATGAGATTTAATAATTGACTGGTATAGCACATTCGACTAAAAGAAAATAAATTTGGAAAAACCGAATTACATTGATAAAACTTAAAATAAAATGAATTAAAGGTTTACACTGCTCGCCACTTGAATATGATCGTTTTTGGGACGAATGGAAGGTACCTACCGAGTCCGAACGGCTGAATTGAGAATCTTTTTATCATCTATCTACTCTCGGATGTTTGTCAGACGTTCACGACAGGTGGTGCATTAAGATGTAATTTGTGTTTTCCGGGAGATCGAACCTGGGGTCGCTTGCAAAGTAGTACACAGTAGTACGAACCTCGGTTATAACCAACTAATTTCGCCGGTCCGTTCGAGTTCGCTATAAGCGGACACTACTCTATATAGATTTCTTTTGCCACCACATAAATGGTTTCAGCACTAGGGTTCTATGCAACTAGGTCTACCTGGTACCAGTAGTAGAGGAATAGGAAATATAAATGAGCCAATATTGTATTAGTTTTCCATTTGTCGGGTTTTTATTTTCCTGCTACCGAAATCGCGCGTGAGTTTCTCGATGGTAGTATAATATTCGTGCGACTATTTTCATAAATGTTGGAATCGTTGGACGAAATGGTTCATTAAGATGCTTATGTTGAGCACCATGAATTAAGCGCTATACATAAATTGGAAGAAAAATTCAAATAAGGGCATTTCTGAAGCACATAAATTCGTTCCATCTATTGAAAATACTTCAAACATGATGAATTGTTAACTTATACCTTATGGTAAGGCCGTATTATTTATGAACACATCTCATTTTATTCCAAAAATAAGCACAAAGCACTGTTAAAATCATAAACCACATTTCGCTCAGATCAGTGAGCATATGGCTGTCTGAAAATGCCGAGATATCAATAAATTTGGATCTTCTCCTCAGCCACACTTGCACTGACAGCTGGGAAAATATTACATCCGGCTGAAGTAGTACCTGCATTGTACATGTCTAACCGAAGTTTGACAGCTGTCAAAATGTAACCAATACCAAAATGGACTACCAATTACAGCAATTTAAGTGCAAAAGTAACAACTAGCAGCAATCATCTAGGGACTAGGGGTGTTGTTGAAGAGGTACAGGTCCGGCTTTCATGAGGGAAAATTTACAAAAAAATTAACTATCACAGAATCCGTTGTAGTGGAAATTTTTGTGTGGCTAAGACGGATTCTGTGATAGTTCTTCCGGGGTTCGTAGCAAAATTCCGAATACGACGGATTCTGTGATCACCCAGGATTTTACCAAACAATTGTGTTAGTTTTTGACATATTTGTATTTGTATTTGAGGCGGTTACGTGACATAAAACCAAGCGTCATAAGGCCAAATCTCGAAATTTGGCCATATGTCGCTTTGCGGAAACTGACAGCGTAATTTAATAAAGCGTCATAAGCAGGCACGTAGCCAGGGGGGCTTGAGGGGCTGAATTGTTTGCAACTGAAGATGAAATGACCGTAATGGGGCTTAATATAAATCAAATCTATAAAAATAAGGAGACTATCCCGGTAGGTATACAGTATTCAAACGCTAAGTATGTACACTGTGCAAGCCATAGCTTTAACCTTGCTCTGCCATGTCAACTCCTGCAATTCGCAATTGCCTTAGTCTAGTTAGTGAAACAGCTAATTTCTTCCGCAACCTTTCAAATGCATATTATGTAACTTTCAAAACTGTCATTAAAAGACACGCACCAGAGAGCCGAAAAACTCGACTTCTACGCCTTTGTAAAACAAAATTCATTGAAAGGCATGACAGTGTTAATTCCTTTGTAGAGCTCTTCAAATGCATCTTATTAAGTATTAACAAAATAACGAGCAGAACGTGGGTGATGTCTTCGAAAGTATCAACACTTTTGGCAGCGGTCCAAAAAAGTCATTCAGCCCTATTATGGCTATCAAATATCAACACGATATTTGATAATAATTGATACGTATCAACAAAATGAATGAATCGGTATTATGGTTATCAACCTAACAACATTTTTGATGAATTGTGAATTGTATTAGATTTAAGATCTATTGTGAATAGTTTTATTGATAAACTTGGTATTACGATTATCAAAAAATTTGATATTCATCAAATTGTCTATCAACCACAAATTTCTCGTTGATACGTATCAAATATTCGGGCGCATCAAATTAAAAAATGTATATCCTCGTTTTTACTGTAATATAAAGACTTTAGAGCGAAATGTCTTCGGTAGACATCCCAAATGTACATATACTACGAATAGCAGCGATTTTAAAATATTTGCTAGTAAGGAAACCATCAACTGAGCGTTTGGGAATAACTTTAATATTGGCATTGCACAATCAACAGCGTTGGTCGTTCCTTTGATTTGCGAAAAAAGCGACTGTTGTTTAATAAAAACAATTAACCAAAACTAGTCGTCAGCCATAAAACAACAACCAACAACAAATCAGAAACGTCAAACGTCAAAACAGAACCCATTCTCAATGACATTTTGATAAGTATTCACAATGGTGTAAAATTTATCAATTGATACTCATAATACCAAATTATCAATGAATTGATAGATCTTATCAAGTATCAAATAATTGATATTTGATAGCCATAATAGGGCTGATTGCCTAGTAAGCCTCATTGTATAAGAAAAACTATTTAGTTTAGCGCTGCCCTTATCAGTTTCCCTACAGAACAAATCCTTAGATTTCGTTTCTGCAATCGACCGCACAAAGGAAGTTCTGAACTCTCTTAAGGACATCAGAGAAAATGGCAGGAAATTTTTTCAAAGAGGCTTTTCAATCCGCATCCTAACTTGCCGAGGACTTATTTGAAGAACTTCATTGAAACAAAAAACGCGTTCCAATCCATCAGAAACCTCTCCATCTGAAGCCTATTTTAGAGTGTCGATACTGATTTCTTGCATAGATTCGTTAATACACAAAGTTCTACGTCTACCATCGTTTCAAGCTTTTCTCCCAGGTTTTTCTGCAGTTGAGCCTGAGCGAATAGTTGAAAAAGTTAACACTTTACTTTGATAATGCAATTTCGTTATCAGCTACATTCTTTTTTTCGCACCAAAGAATGTACTCAGCTTGTACATTCTTTGGTGCGAAAAAAAAATCGTCGAGTGACCCTTCTACCGAAGTTTTGAAATTGCTTGATATATGTGAAAAGACTTACTTTAGACTTATAAATTTCCTGCTTACGGTTTTAGCAACGCTTCCAGTGACCACAGCTAGTGTTCAAAGAACCCTTTCAGCTATGAAAAAGATTAGAACAATGTCCCGAAGCGTTATGGAGAATTCAAGGTTAAGTTCACTTGCTATGATATCTGTTCATTCGGATATTATTGTGGATCCAGATAAGGTGATTGATCTCATGTCAAAAAAAATCAAGACTCTTCTGCTTTGAAAAAATGTGACTAATAGGAATCAATGAATTGGAATAGTTTTCTGTTTCGTAAGATTTGGAAGCTAGCCCCCCCCCCCCCTCCTCGAACCAAAATCCTGGCTACGGCCCTGGTCATAAGGCCAATTTGGCTTTATGTCACTTTCAAGTGCAATTACATTTTGCTAACCTGACACGTACATACCTACGATTCAGTAAAGGCACCAAGTGACAACAGAAACAGGAACAGAAGAGATTCTGAGAGATTGAAATTATTTCGTAGTCTTAACAAAATTAAATTCAGTATGTTTGATCTTTGATGTTTTCATTTATTTAATAAAAAAAAATGTATTCATTTCATATCCGCGACACGACCGCGCGGCACGAACGCGCCTCGCCTGCCCTCCTTCCCCCGCGCCAATTTTAATGTATTAATATAGTAATTTATATTTCCACAGGTATATCCATTCTTGTTTGTCCTCTTGGATAAAAATTCAAAGAAGAGTTACATCGCTATGCAGTTTGAAAAACAGTATTTTAAATACAAAATAACTTAAGAAATTTAAATATAAAATACATAAAGTGCAAATACATAAAGTGCCCTTGTGTAAGTGCTTCTTAAGTGGATTCTGACTTGAAATCGAGAAGCGAAATTCTCTCCTCAGAATCAACAGAAGAGTATTTTTTGCGCCAAATGGAACGATTTCAGAAGTGATTTTCCTAATTCCGGACTCTCCCGGACGATTCCTTTTGTCTAATGGAAAACGACATAACATGCAATAAGCGAAAATTTGGCTTTATGTCACTTTCCCCATTTGGCCTTATGACGCTTTATCAAAGTGTAAATGTCACGGCACCGGAAGAGGTTCGAGGGGTGTGCTCGAGGTCATCAGTATGTAACTGACTAAATTTGTCGATCTCCCAGTTGGGTTCTTCTCTCAATATTTTAAATTTGACATAAGAGGTCTGTTCCTTTACTTTTAAATCTTACGAATTCTTACGCATTTTTACGCATTTTTACTCAATGTCGTTCCCTAACTTGAAAAATTCGTAAAAGAGAGCGGCTTCGAGAGAGCAAAATATTACCCCTCCAATGAGAATCTTACTAGTTTTTACTCAACAAATTTCTTTGCGTAAGAATTGAAACAACTGTCAGTCGCCTGAAAATTGACAGAGATTTGAAATTTGATTTGAACCGCGTGTAACGACAATTTGCATTTGTCTTTTGATTTCCTGCGATATGAGAAACAAATTGGTATGAAAATGGTATCAGAAGGCGGAAAAATAATGTAGCTCTTTTTTTCTTCTCGAATTAATGTAGTTCAGTCAGTAAAAACTCTTCCCCATACTAATATTCATACTCACATGCAATTTATTGAAAAACAAAATGCATCCGTCATTTTTCATAGTTACTACTGGTTACTACAAAAGCGTTCCCTAACTTTTTCGTATGTTTTTCTCTTTGAGAGAGTCTTCATCAATGCCATTTTGACAGTATTTTCCATTTTTACTACAAAAGTAAAGGAACAGACCTAAGGAAATGGCAGTGGTGGGGATGAATTCTCTCTCAAAGAGAAAAACTTACGAAAACGTTAGGGAACGCGTTTGTAGTATGTACCTACCTAACCTACCTAACTATGAAAAATGACAAATGCATTTGTTTTTGCATAAATTGCTTGCGAGTAGCCAAATAGGACAACAAATTTCAAATCATCTATTAATTTTCAGGCGACTGACAATTTTGCCAATTCTTACTCAAAGAAATTTGTTGAATAAAAACTAGTAAAGATTTTCAGCAGAGGTTTAATCGGCCTCGGCCCTATCCGTCGGAACGGAGAATTCTCCGCAACGCATACTCCGTCGGAGACTCAAATTACATTCGAGGTATCCGCGTTTGGAAAGAATAATTAAAATGCGACGACGCATAAATTTGACATGATGTTGTTTCGTGGTAGGTACATCGGGGTTATTCTATTTAGTGCTTGTTTTTTCGTTTGTTTTTACCCTGGATACACAAATTGAAGCAACAAATACAACCAATTACTTTGCTAAAATGTTTTTTTCGTTATTGCTTTCATTTATCAACACTTCACTGCAAATCGTAAACAAATTCCGCAACCAATTTCTGTCGGAGCATATCGGAAGAAAATTCGTATGAAGCTGTCAAAAATATCAGTAAAAACGCACTTGATCGCACTGAATCGCAAAACGCCGGTGTGCGTTGCATATTTGTCGGAACAAAGTTCCGAAAAGCTGTTCCGAAGTATACCTCGAAGCAAAAATCCTCCAATTCGTATGAAATCAAAGAATTTTCCGTTCCGACGGATACCTCGCTAGGGCCGAATATCTTACTCTCTCGAAGCTGCTCTCTTTTACGAATTTTTCAAATTGAGAAACGACATTGAGTAAAAATAAAAATAATTAAGATTTAAAAGTAAAGGTACCTACAGCCGTAGAGGCCTATAATTTTAGTGCATTACTCAAAAAATCATGAACTTTAAATATTTAAAGCTTCTCCTATAGCTTGTACGAGCAATTGAAAGTTTTATAATTGTCGCCGCGTAAAACAATTTAAAATATAAGTTTGTACATAGATTGCTGAAACTAATTAATAAATTTAAACAATTTTTATTTAATTTTTTTCATTTATTTATTTATATCGTTTATGAGTGTATACAAATAATCGTTAACATACTTCTATGTATAATCGTTTTATTTTCAATGAACTTTCCCTAATTAATTTAGTACATTATCATTCCTTATAGCATATCTGCAAATATTTTTACCATCCGTTTACATTTTTCTCTTTCCACCTCCTCACACGCATATTATAATTTATTAGCACTTAGCAAATACAACTGTTTAACAAAAGAACAACATTTTATATTATTTATTATAATCGAGATTATAGTAGATACATAGTGAACGTTGTAGTAAATTAATTTATTATTGTTTATCTATTGTAAATTTATAAATGTCATATATTTTTTTTTATTTTTCGTTATAATATCTGTACATAAGGAAAATGCTAAAACATGAAGCATTATTTATTGCAAACACGATTTGTTTTTGAAAAAAAACTAATAGACAAGCATTGATAATCACCCCTATCATGGAATCCGCCGCCCGGGGGGAATCATTCACGTAAAAGAATATTTTGGTATCGTCGCATCCGCAAAGTGAACAGTTACCCGAGTGGGTACTGTGAATAAGTTTCACTGTATCGTTAAAAACGTTCAAATCGAATTTTTCCCGAACAGGGAACTGTTCACTTTGCGGATGCGACGATACCAAAATATTCTTTTCCGTGAATGATTCCCCCCGGCGGATTCCATGATAGGGGTGATTATTAATAGAAAACCAACAATTTGTTCAAAAGAAAAGAATGGTTTAATGAAACTCAAATTTGATTGTACTGTGTGGAACCAGAAAACAAACAATAACTTTTTATTTTGTATTTTAAGGACAGGTTGCCGTTGTTTACTGTCTCATTAACCTTATTCCTAAAAATATGACATGGTTTTTTTTTTAATCAAAAAGTCGAAAAGTTTCTTAAATGTTGATTTCTGCATTTTTGTAGTATGTGTCTGGAAAACGATTGTTATACCTTGACGCTTGACTGTTAGACGACCAAATGCATTTGAAAAATATTAACATCAATTATTTTGTAAATTCAGTTTGGATGACATTCATTTGACATGCGCTTGTCCAACACTAGTCATCTTCATCTAGCGGTCAATGTAACCAAGTGTAACACGGGTATGTTTGGTGTTTGTTTCGCCACAAATGGTTGTGAAAATAAATTTACAATTTTAATTTATTCAGAGGAACTTGGAATATACAACATGAAACATGAACTCTAAATAGCGCTACAACGAGGAAGATAGAAGCATTTGAAATGTGGATCTACAGAAGAATTCTCCGAATTTCCTGGGTTGACAGGATTACGAATGAAGAAGTGTTAAGACGTTAAGACGAAGAATATACAATTGTACAAGCTGTCGAATTTGATTTCATACTTTGTTTTACCTAACTATAGTTATGTGGAAAATAATAGGGACACATTCGTGAAAATACAGAGAACAAGAATATTTGCATTGAGTTTGGAGTAGTGTTTTTATTTTTAAATAGGCTTATGTTATGTTATGATAGCGGTATTAACTTGATCGACATCCCAAAAAAATAATTTAATGTGCCGTACGTACCAAATTTGTGGTTCACTGGTCTTTTGGCTAATGGTAAAAGAATTCTCTCGCACCCAGAGAAATATGGCATTTAGCCAATATTGCCCCCAAAATATAGGAGGACAGTCCTATGCGCATTAAAAATCATTTGACGTGTTTGTAAACAACCGTATAAACGGAATACTTACTACCCTTAACTAAAACAATTTAGCACCTAATGTACGAACGGTCGAATTCTTTATTATACTCTCCACAGGAAGGTATATTCACTTTGGGCCTTACCAATAATCATTTTTAATCTTCAGCTTAAATATTTTGACGGTCACAGTGGATAATTTTATATGGAAATGTTCGCCATTGTGACTTCGTAAAAGTTAGCCTGGACACTAGAAATGATTATTAGTACCGCGGTTTGTCATTACGTTTCTAACGCCAAGAAGGATTCACCGGAGACCCTATAAAGTATATAAATATTCTGAATCAGGATCACATTCTGAATCGACTTAGCCATGTGTCTGTTGAAAGCACGATAGCGTCCAAACGAATTGACCTAGGCGAATGTAATTTTGTGAGACGACTTCTTTTTACCGTCGCCAAGTTGGCATTGGGCTATGTCGGTCAAGTAGTTCTGGTACCTCCCATACAAAACTACTATTAGACCCACGTCTCTCTCTGTCTGAGAGGTCTTATATTTATGGCCTCCAGTTTTGTATTAAAAATAGTCAATGTCGGTCAAGTAGTTCTGTTACCTCCCTTACAAAGCCAATATTTGACCCATTCACCCCTATCGTGGAATCCGTCGGAATTGAGTTTCACTTCACCTATTCGATTCCCTTTCACCTTCTACTGCTATCGTGGAATCCGCCGGAAAAGTTTCCTTATCGACACGTTTTTGGGAAAGGTAGTTTCACTGTCAAACGGCTGTCTTTCATTTGTGAACACAAATCCGTGTAGCTGCATTCGTCGGAGGTTATGAAAAGTTTGTTTCAAAAGTGATTTAAATAAAAACCAGTGTTTATTATGTAATAATGTATACGATAACTCTATTCGTGTAAAAATAAGAGGAAGAACGAAATGAGCGATGTTCTCAGAGAAGAATACGAGACAGGCTGAAATGAGCAATGAGTGGTTTCACGGAACTTCCAGACGAAATTGTGTTTTTAGAAAGTTTATTTTTTGATTTTAATAAAGTTCAATCTGTGCAATAGATTTATTACAAATGTTGGGCTTAATGAAGCAGCTGTTTTGTACGTAAATTTTGTATATTAAAATGCTCACGACATGCAGCAAGCAAGAAAACCTATGAAATCCGCAATGAATTTGATGCGGGCAAGAAATGTCATTTTGTTCGGGAAAAATTCGATTTGAACGTTTTCAACGATACAGTGAAACTCATTCACATTACCCACACGGGGAACTGTTCACTTTGCGGATTTGACGATGCCAAAACATTTTTTTCCGTGAATGATTCCCCCCGGCGGATTCCACGATAGGGGTGTATCTCTGTCTGTTGAAAGCATCGACTTGAGTGAATGAAATTTTGTGAGAGGACTTGTTTTTACCGTTGTCAAGTTGGTATTAAAAAATTGTCTATGTCGGTCAAGTAATTCTGGTACCTCCCATACAAAACCAATATTAGACACATGCGTCTACCTCGGCCTCGGCCAGGCCGATGATAACACTTTTACTTATTCTATTTCAATCCGTGCAGGCATCAAATATTGTTTGTTGCTGTAGGTAAACGACAAAACTAACAAGACAAATTTGATGGGCTGAACTAAAAAGTTAGACATACATTTAGTTCTACTGATAATTAGAGAACAGACTAAAAAAAGAGAAACGATTTGTCTTGTAAATCACTTCTTAGTTCTCAGTCTCACGCCCTTACGCGTTATTCAAAACCACAAAACCTACTTGACAGCATACAGAGACGAGCAGTTCGACTTTTTGGAGACCCTACACTCACATCGAACCTGCAACCGTTGGTGCACAGAAGACAAGT
Organism: Cheilosia soror; assembly: GCA_949372485.1. Classification (NCBI taxonomy): domain Eukaryota; kingdom Metazoa; phylum Arthropoda; class Insecta; order Diptera; family Syrphidae; genus Cheilosia; species Cheilosia soror. Next base: position 139,439,269 of record OX443561.1, on the reverse strand, counting down.
CGCTGACCTATGCTTGTTCTATAGGTACTTCCATGGTAGATGTTCCGAGGAACCCAAGGACATTATCCCTCGAAATGCAACTTTTGGGCGCCCCACAAGACAGGCTGCTAATGCTCATGACCATACAGTACACTTGACAACAGCGAGGACATAATCTTTACAAAACTCCTTCTGTTACAGGACAAGCAAACTTTGGAACTCGCTTGCTGGGGATATTCACCCCTATTCCCGTTGGCGTTTGCCGTAAACGCCTAATATTTCATTTCGGTTTTAAGGCAGTGTTTGTAACTTTTTTTAAACAAACGATTTGAAATTACAGTGAACACTTGAAAAAGAAGCAAAATATTTAACAAAAGTTCGGAAAAAAATCGGAATATCGTGTTTAAAACGACACGACACATGAGTCGTATACGACAAACGCCAACGGGAATAAGGGTGATTATTCCAGAAGACTACAATTTGCAGCAATTTAAGTGCAGAACTAACATACATCTGCAAGCATCTCGGGGCGCTGATGAAGCGTTATAAATTTGCCTTTCCCGGGAGAAGTATTTAAAAAAATCGTTATTAAAACAAAATCCAACATATTGCTTATATCTGAAGAGTAATTGCCGCAAACATAAGCAATAGTGAGCCAATGCAAAAACCACTCTCCACTACGTTCCGATAGATCTTCCCATTGCCTTTAAACCAAATCCAGAAAGCCATTAGCCCCCGCACTAGGATTCAAGGGCACCCATATTTCCCATCATATTTCCTGGAACCTGAAACACACCTTCTTGATAAAATCAAAAACCCATCTCGTCACGTGTATGGCGTAATACAATCAAATCCGCATAAACAATGAGATGAACCGAATGTCGTTTCAATGATATTGTTGCTTTTTTATTGACAAACATTATTATTCAATCATAAGCCGTAATCTAAACAAATAATAAACAGAAGACGACAAACAATAACACAGAGAAAATGATATCAAACAACGAACAAAATAGAATATATGTATATGGAAAACCAATCTCAGGCAGGACTAGGGAAGAGGACAATATGGTAAGAGGCTTCCTTCGTCTTCGACTTTTTCGTTTCTGTGAGAATATTTATGTATTTTTAATTGAATCTTATTGTATAAGGAAACATAAAAAATGATAATAATGTAAATATCGCTTGCGAAGCGTTTTATATCCCGATATATGCAATGTATCTGCGTACAATAGTATAATAATTGTTTATATATATGTGTGTGTGTGTTAAATAGCGTTATACCATTGGGCAAACAACAAATAAAGAAAATAAGTGTTACCAACACGCTGGACAGTTTTACCGCTGCTGCTGGAATACAGGAATGTTAGTCTTAGCCTCGTTTTGGACGAGGAAGTTCTGTGTCACAGGTTGATTGATTGCCATCTGCTGAGCCATCGCCGACGTCATAAGTCCGCCAGGCAGCTGCTGATTGCACATCATGTCGAGTGGAGGTGCACCGGCGGATGCTGTTGACACAGGTGGTGGTGCGTAGCCACCCGCACCATTTGGAATCGGATATTGACGCATCAGATACGCTTGCTGTGGGAGGTATTGGCCGGGAACTTGTGCTGGTACGGGACTTGAATGTGGCCCACTGGTGGGGAGTGTGTGTTGGAGATGTTGCTGTTGCTGTTGCTGTATCATTGGATGCGGTGCCATAGTTTGTTGGGGTTGAGTCGGTAGTGGTTGTTGAGGAAAGTTCTGAGTAGTTTGTTGTTGTGGCTGCTGCTGTTGGTGCTGTTGCTGTGGTGGCGTATAGTGCTGATTGGGTTGAGTGTTGTTATTGTTGACTGTCACTTGTGGCGGGGCTGGCTGACCATTTTGCTGGGGTGAATTTAAGCGACCGTTTTGGAACTGTACCGGAATCATATGTTGCTGCTGTTGTTGCTGTTGCGGTGACTGAACCACGTGCTGCTGCATATGTGGGCTATATATCATTTGACCACCTGCAGCTGTACTGCTGACAGCAGGCATATGTCCCGGAACACTAGCTGCAGGTTGGGTGTTGGGCTGCTGCTGCATCGACGGCATACTCATCGGCGGATACTGTTGGGGAAGATGATAGTTTTGCGGTTGTTGTGGCATGAATGGTGGGAATTGCCCCGGCCCACTACTGTACATCTGCTGTGGATTGTAACCCATCGGAGGCATGTAACCAGCCGGGGGGAAAGTCGCTCGATCGTCACGCATAAGTGTATGATACAAATTGATGGCATCCACCAAGTCACTCGACAACTGCGTAAGTTGGGCGTGCTTACGATCGACACGTTCCAGTTCGGCATCGATCAACGGACCCATCTGATGTACTTCCTGCTCCAGACGCAGCATTTCTTCCGTATCCTCAGATGAATCCTCGGGGTTTGCTTCATGCAACAGATGCAATAAACGATCGACTTTCTGTTCGTCGATTTCAACAACGTAGTTGCTTTCCTCAGTCTTTTGATCTTCATTTTTGGTATTCGCTTCATCATCAAATTGAACCGTCTTTTTCGATTTCAGATTAATATCGAGACGCTCAGGTTCGACGCTCAGATCGGCTGTAACGAAGTTTGATGGAAAGAGACCTTCTCCACGTTGATTATAGCCCTTCCACCAGTTCGGGTCGCTGTCATCGAGAACGTGAATTATTTCACCAGCGACAAATGTCAACTCGTTTTCTTCGGCAGCTTCAAAGTCATACAGAGCTCGTACTTTACGTGGCTCTGGTTGAGATGACGAAGATGTACCTGATGCAATACTGCCGATGGAGCCGGACGAGCCAGAGAATGATGGATATAATGTGGGCTGTACAAAGGAAAAGAGTAAACAGATTAAATATGATTGAAGTTGGTACAAACATTTTGAAGTAATTGAAACTTTCGTGTAGATCAATGGCATTAGGTCAAAAATGGGGTTTGCGGAGAAAAATGTAACCAGGGAGTTGTCAAGAAGCTTCCAACACCATGACCGTTCGCGAGTCTCCGCGAGGAAGACAAGAATCGCGCTATGACGTTAGTTTTCAACAACTGAGCTGCAGTGAATATGGAACTTTTGATGTGGCACACACACAAGTAGGAAAAACCTCAACCGACTTGAAGTGAGCAACTGAAGGCAGTTAGCAGGAGATGCGTGTAAGTTGAGCCCGTCATTCACCTTGAGCTGCAGCGTAACACAAATAAATAAATATCGGCACTCTAGGCCTAGCTTCTTACAACAATTTTGTGATGCATGCAGCCTCAATTTGATTGAATCTTGTAAAGAAATAACATCAATTGATGCCTCTGCAAGAAATCTCCTCATTTTGCAATGACAGAGATTGTTATCTTCTTCAAATTCAATTGCCGGCAATAGAAAAGTAAAAGACGACTACAAACGACGCAAAACCTTGTCAATGAACCAACACAAACGACAAAATCAAACTATCTAATATTTCCAAGCATAAAAATATCAAAAGCGATATAAATATTAATTAAATGAGTATTTTCACGTTATATACTTACGTATGTCGTTGTGGCAGTAGTCTGCTTCTTGGGACTACTCTTAGTTTCCTTTAGGGAAAGCTCGATGGCCTTGGCGATGTCTTCTTCTTCTTGTTGACTGCTGACAACATTTGGATCTTTTAATGCTGCAATAGTTGAGGCCGACTTTGGTGCCTTTTGGACTGTATCGGAAAAATCGTATCCCTCGCTTTTTAACTTCTGATAGAGCGATGGGATCAGATTTAACTGTGGATCAGTTTTGAAGTCATTCTCTGCCCAATTCTTGATAAGTTGCCGCATTTTCTTAAATCAAAAAAAATTTAAGAAATTAGGAAATAATGTAAAAACTAAACACGACAAAAGTGTATACCAATGAAACTGTTGGTTGTGCCTTGGACAACAGACGCCTGTATTCATTTTCGAATTCCCTTGAGGCGACCTCCAAATGGAATGGCTTGCCACAATTATTGGAACAAGCGTCCAACAGTGTTACCGCCTGTATGACGACATGTGGATCAGCATGCCCCATGCGTTTCATAATCGCCTTTAGACATTCTTTGGCATTTCTCGGATTCGATGTGACCTTGTCGCACACATCCAAGATTAGGGTCCAGTCCTCATTTGTATTCTTTTCGCTTGTTGCTTTTTCTGTAATTAAAAAAGGGAATAATATGATAAGTATATATGTTGAGCAGTACCACGTTAAAAAAGCTTGAAAGTCTTGTAGAATCTGCAACTATCGTTGGAGATCAAAGTCCAGTCTCGCGGACCGAACGATCTATAAGCTCATAGAATTCTCGACATTACACACGAAACAAAAACAAATTCCATAGCATCCCACGGAGCAATATGTTCCAATGCGCGTCTAAACGTATCCCTGATAAATGTTGCATTCAATAACACAAAGTGGTGTGTTAAAGTTTCGCTTTCGTGCATCTGGGGCTCGCTTCATCTTCTAAATGAGTCGTTTCTTTAATATGTGGAAAGTCTCTACTGTTCCTCCTCAATTGCAATAATTTTTTGGTTTTTCAGCAAGACATGCGGCTAATTTCTTGTTCTTAGACTTGCCTTATTTTTAAAGTCCACAATAATGTGGAAAAGAATACGTGAGGTGTAAAGGTTCATCAAACTCCGGCAATTACCATTGAAAAAAGTAAAAATTTGTGGCGTTACCTATATACCCAATTGGCACTTACAAACTCACTTGCACTATCACAGAAAAACTACAAACATTTGTAAACTTATTCACAACATACCTACATTAATATGAACTTATGATTTTCGGTCCCAATCGTCATTCTTATGTGCATCTTCATGAGAAAAAGTGGCAGTAACCTATCCATTTGACAACAAAAAAAGCAGTATGAAAGATGAGAAGGATGAGAGCATTCCCTAGTATCTCTTCTCAAAGTCCTAACCTCATTTTGAGTCAATTAGCGAGCTAGTTGTTTAAAACGCGGTACACCTTTCATTTTAGAGTGAGTTTGTCAGCCGAACAAAACAAACAGTCTAGGTCTATACCACTATACTCACTCACTGCACTTGGCCCGACTTGACGCTGATTTAAAGGCACTAGCTTCTTATGCCCAACTGTTGTAGATCTGTGCTTCCATTAATCGACAATCTGTCGACATTAGATGTAAATGCATACTTTAAAGAAAACTTCTTAGGTATATTAATTTGACTCTTCATAATAATTTACCACAAACCTGAATAACAAAAACAAACGTGATTCATACGCATCAACTCCACACATACTTTCGCTTTCATGCGACGACACTCAGGACAAAGTCAAGATCACGAAAGGTCAGAGCCCCACAATATTGTGATCACATTCTTGTTTTGTACGGTTGCTAACCCCCTTAGTTAATTTTATACATCGAATCAGGTGAATGCTGATTAATTTAGTCGAAGCGCACAAAGGTATTATTGTTTCAGAGTGAAATGAAGAAAAGCGCAGATAAACTTTCCGCATCCTGTGTGGGTCTGGGTATGCATTAAAATATCCATGTCCGGTTAGTAACATCGTGGTGTAATAATTTAGCTCTATTCATTCAGCAACGTCTAGCGGTAATATGGTACAGTGTTCCACATTAGTTGTCATAGATTTTTGGTGAGCTGTTTTGATTCAGTGCCACTTCAACTCCTATTTCGCCCTCTTCTCTTACACTACCTGTCCTTCTGCGGCTAAGAGATAAATGGGTGTTACTCCTGCAACGACGAGAGCGGCTGTTTCCCAATTCCGATACAGTGCAGTAAGAACTTGTGATGCGTAGAGCTCTGCGTCTCTATGCTGCTGTCATCTGTTTCCTGTAATTCTTTTGTTTCAGTGCATCTGCCCATATTTCGCATCCATACTGAAGGATGGGTGGCGTTCGTAATTGTCATTACCAAAGACGTTTGTAAACGCGACATTTCACTCATCCTACGTCTATAATAACCAGAAGAGCAGCTTATTACTAGCCCACGAGGTAAATAATTGAAGTAATAATCTTCTGCGTGCTATACGGGCGACTCGCCTTTCAAAATTCTTTACCGCACTTCATGTCTAGCCTCTTAGTTGCCTTTTAGATTGTATTATAGACTATTTTAGCTGAAATTTACTTTTGAGCCACTCCTCTATCTACCGTAATCACTTAAAAAGAACGAAGCCAATATAAAGACAGGGATGATGGTAATGCGTAATTTGGTTGACAAAATTGTATAGAAGCAAACCTAATGCGGACATTTATGTATTTTATTTACTGTCTTACCAGCAACATTATGATGGAAAGAATAGCCTTCAAGAGATAGCCATTTCCAGTTCATACTAAAAACGTCAGTTAACTTTGTTTGGATTTAAAACATTATCCTCACAGTTCCTTATCAAAAGTTGTCCGTAACAAAGTAAAAATATAAAATATTATCGTAGCTTTGATTCAAATAAAAAGAAAAGAGGAACGACATTAATTTTATTGATACTAGATTTGCGAATTCGGATTACAACGTCCAGAAGGCAACTGATAATGTTTTATTGACATGACTGTGGATAAACGTGAGTCATATGATCTTTAATCGCAAATCTAGAAAATGTTTAGCGACCAAGGAACGTTAGGTGGACCCAGCAATACAACAAATTATTATTTTCAAGAGCAAGAAATATAATTTACTTTCTTTTTGAATTGAATTATCACTCCCACTTGGACATGACTAACAAAGTAACAACACTCCTAAACACAATTGCATGCATGCAATATATATAACGAAATGAAAATCGATAGCCATATTTTTTCCCATCGCTAATTGGTAGACAATAATGGAAAGTCCAATTGGAAACAACTAAATTGAAGGAGGTGATCCACCCTAGATCCACCCCATTATTTTATTTTTAAAACTAGCTGCAATTAGTGTCCTTTTTTTTGTCGTCTGGCATAAAAATAATTAATTTCCTTTATCGAAAGGCAAACGTCGCACTTTTTCTTTGGATTTTCTTTGTGAAACATACCAATGTCAGCATCAAACGGTGTCGACTGCCCGAAGATGCCCATGGTCTTGATGTTTTTCAATCGATTTTGATGTTATTTAGTACGGCTGGTAGCTAAATTAGCTGTTTTTCGTTTTTGAATGATTCTATTCTTGGGAATATTTATTTTTTGCTAGAATTTGGTTTTTATGAGAAAGAAAACTTGAACGACAAAAACTTTAGCGAGAGATAAATTACAAAAAAAAATGACTAATGAAAACGAAACGAAATCGAGCTGTCACTTGTCTTATAGGAAAAAAAAATTATTTTCAACAATTTGAGTTGAAGTGAGAATTGAATGCAGGAGATGGAATTCTGTATTTAAGGGGGCGATTACATGGGAACTGCCTGATTTGATGTTGAAAATACTGTGGTTATTTTTGTGAAATATGTAATTATTATTTCGTATCAGTGGTGATTTGATTTTGTCAAAACTATTATGAATGGTTGAGGTAAGAAACCGAACGCACATTGTACTAATCGTTCAAATCCTGCTAATCGACTTTCGTGACATTTTATAAAGATGTTGGGGATATTGAAAGTGGCAAAAAAAAAACTCTTCAGGCAAAGCACATGGATTCAACAACAAAAATTTTACATATTTCACATATTTCTCAACTAAGTGTAATATTGCGTTGATGTGAGGAGTAAAGGCCCCGACCCATAGAATCCGTCGCATCCGTTGCCTACCTACCTATATGATTGGCGTATTCGACGGAGAGAACAGTCCCATAGAATTCGCCGCATACGTTGACAGCCGATGATATATGAGAGACAGTTTCTCTCATTATCTTATATTTCCACCAATGAAAATGCTTACTCTCACGCTCTGCCAACTGTCAACGGTTCGACGGACATACTTTATCCGTCGCATCCGGCACGTTCGTTGCTCATGGGTCACGTTCCATAAGCTACTGTGTATTCTATCAACCTGTCAGTCGAATACGTTGCCGCAACGGATGTGACGGATTCTATGGGTCGGGGCCTTAAGGTTGCGGTTCCGGTGAAAACGAATTGTACTCGCGCGAACTTGACAGTAAAAACCAACAATGATTGTTGAATAACCTTCCTTGAATTTTCTCTATGCGTGATTCAGCATTGCGGTAAAAAGGATTCCAAACAACACAGCAGTATTCTAATATCGAACGAAACAAGGTATTCACCCCAATCATGGAATCCGCCGGAGGGAATTGTTCGCGGAAAAGAATATTTTGGTATCGTCGAATCCGAAAAGTGATAATATTATGTATATACCTACCTATATGACATAATAACCGTTCAATTTGCGGATTCGACGATACCAAAATATTCTTTTCCGTGAACAATTCCCCCGGTGGATTACATGATTGGGGTGATTATAAAGAGTTTTAAGTGTATATGGATCATTAAAATCTTTAGAGTTTCGAAAAATTAAACCTAGCATTTGATTAGCTCTGTTAACTATGTAGTCAATAGGCGCGTTTTTTTTTTGCAATCCTATATAGGCTTAGATAAATTTCGATAACTGTTCGATTGTACTGTGACTTGGCAGCACTATCCTAATTGACAATTGACATTTCAGCTGTTTTTTTTCTGTCTTGCTCTTGACAAATTTGCCGTACGGAAAATTTATTATCTGATTTTATTTTTCATTGTTTGTTTAATTTGTGCTAATAAAATGATAAATAGCGAGAACACACGGGTAGGCACATTAAAATATTTTGAAAGTGAAGTGTATCAGTGAATGAATTGTGCAGCCTCAGGAGTTTTGAGAAGAACTACACAAATTGCAATATACCTAACAAGTCGGATATCCAGTCAATACTCTGGAACTTGTGTGGAACAATCGACACAGAAAATGTCATCGACATAGTTTACCAACCACAAGCAGTGTTTAAGGTGCGCCCGGTTACTAGATGTACGAGTTCTATGCCCGGGCATGCAGAAGCAGTAGTTTCGATCAGTTTTAGTCCAGACGGTCAGCATTTGGCTACTGGTTCTGGTGACACAACGGTGCGATTGTGGGATCTAAGTACAGAGACACCACATTTCACATGTTCTGGTCACAAGCAATGGGTCTTGTGTGTTTCATGGTCGCCTGCTGGTAAAAAATTGGCAAGTGCGTGCAAAGCTGGAACTATTCTCATTTGGGATCCAGAAAGTGGCAAACAGCTGGGAAAACCCCTTACTGGGCACAAGAAATGGATAAACGGCTTGTGTTGGGAGCCATACCATCAGAATCCCGATTGTCGTAAGCTGGCCAGCGCTGGTTCGGATGGAGATGTTAGGATTTGGGATACTGTTCTTGGGCATTGTCTTTTAGTTATAGCTGGTAAGTTGTCTTTATTTTTATTGTGACATGTGAAATAAACCAACATTTTTCCTTTTATAGGACACGGAATGTCGGTAAGCTCAGTGCGATGGGGTGGTTGCTGGTTGATATACTCTTCGTCAAAGGATCGTACTGTAAAAATGTGGCGTGCCGCAGATGGTGTTCTTTGCAGAACCTTTACCGGGCATGCTCACTGGGTAAATTACATTACGTTAAATACAGATTATGTTCTCCGCACGGGCCCATTTCATCCAGTCATGGACAAGAAAAAGACGTATGCAGAAATTCCAAGTAATTTTCCACTCCTTATCCTTGCAAACATGCGCCGAACCGTTTCCCGTTTTAGAGAAAGAATTGAAGGATATAGCTCAACAGCGCTACGACAAAATCTGTCCCGATGGCGTCAAGTCATTTGTCTCGTGCTCAGATGTCAGATGCCTTCACGCTCCACCTCTGGAAATCGAATCAGAGCAAGTGTATCGAACGCATGACTGGCCATCAGAATGTCGTCAACGACGTCAAGTACTCTCCAGATGTAAAATTTATTGCTTCGGCATCGTTCGACAAATCAGTGCGTCTGTGGCGCGCCCAATGGAACATTCATTACAACATTCCGTGGACATGTTCAGGCGGTGTACACTTTAGTCTGGTCTTCTGATTCACGGCTTATTGTGAGCGGAAGCAAAGACTCAACGCTGAAAGGTAAATTGTTACTGGTCGGGCAAATTATTCAAACTAATTACTGTTTTTTCTTATTAGTTTGGAGTGTGCAGACCAAGAAAATGGCGCAAGAGCTTCCCGGTCACGCTGACGAAGTTTTTGGCGTCGACTGGGCACCAGATGGGGCTAGAGTTGCTTCCGGAGGAAAGGACAAGGTCGTTAAACTGTAAGTGTACACACATCTTCTTGATCTCACAATTTACTATTACGAGTTTGCTTTCCAGGTGGCAGTACTAAGATGGAGAAAGCAAAAGCCATCAGGTTTTCTTTTTTTAGAAAATTAAAACTTTTTGTTTACGTCTAAATAAAGCAATTTACACCAATTTTAACCTATAGTTCTTCCCATTTGGGGGTGTCTAGTGAAGGCTCCTTGTCAAAGTACAAAGTAAGTAATTTGAATACAGGGTTATAATGGGTAAGGGATAACCTCTTTCCCCCTATGGGAATCACAATGGGTCAGTATTGACCTGAGTGTGGCACGGAGAAAATCCTCGCCAGCCCACAAACCTAACCTAACCTAACCCCACTCGACACAACACATACCGGCGTTCGTCCGAGTTTCCGCCGATACATCCATGGTATCCTCACCCTCTCGATGGACTCCACCTATGCCACCACCTTTGCGTTTTTCTTTTTTCTCCATTATTTTATTTTGAATTGTTTACGTTTGGGTTTTTTTTTTTTTCATTTAATTTTGGTTGTCAGATGTCATTTATGACATAATCGATAGCACTTTCGATAACATTTAAAGCACTCGTAGATTGGCAGCACAGTTTTTATCTGGGCTAAGTCATAAGCCCCGATGATTATCCGGGCTAACGATTTGTATGGAAAACTTGCGAAGCCCATATAGGATTGCAAAAAAAAACGCGCCTAATGTGCAAAGAAAAGTTTAGTTCAGTGTCAAAAATTAATCCCAAGTCTTTTGGGTCTGAAACTCTACTCAATGTCGTGCTTTGTATTGTAAAATTAAAATATTTAGGGATCTTTCTTCTACTAAAAGTGAGTACCAAACATTTTTTAATACCTACATACAATATATTTTGAATGTTATAGAATGACTCCAGATATTCACTATATTTTGACATGTATAGAAATCAGTACACAAGTAAGCAAAGCACAAATCCTACTTAAAAACGTATGTTGAATTCGCTTTGATCGCGCGAGTAAAATAGAAATGAAACTATCACAAATCACACATTTTACTTTCAGCGAACTTTGCGAATTCACGAGAGTGACAGGTTTCATTGTTTTTCTATGGCTAAGCGTCTGTCAATGTCGCTTTGTAGGTACATACTACTACTTCCAAAATTAAAATTCAAATTGAACTATGGTGGTGGCATTATGTTGTTGCTATTCCTGCTTTTCGTCGAAAACGACTTGAAGTTGTGAATTCGAAAGAGCGGTCATAAAAGACTAATGACAAATTCCGACAGTGACGGTGGCAAGCCACGAAATTATACTTTTTATGACATGTGAAACTGTTACTTTTGAGCTGTTTAGTATCGAGACCAACATTATTTATTACTCATTTTGCTTCTTCTTGTTATAATAATTATGTGTTCAGAATGTACGGTGCGGCTGTCATCGACTTAATCGATTGCAGGTATATAATTCAATTTTAATCATGTAAAATTGCCAATGGATCTAGTAATCCAAAGTGTTGTCGTTTTTGGCATCAAAAGTAAAATTTTATACAATTTCCATTTAATTTTGCCGATATTTTGAACTCTAAAGTCAATGTGACCATGGTATAACCTACCCCTAAAAGAGGAAAAAATGAAGACATCAGTCACTGTGGAATTCCTCAGACAACTATCCTCCATTCCATTTCATTCCATTTGCCATCGATCCATTTCGCAAAGCGAATTGCAATTTAATGACATTTCAAACGTCACTGACTTGAAAAACAAGAATACAAAATTTTCGATAAAAATGTCAACCAGCCAATCAATGTTTTCTTCTTCATGAATTTTTATTCATTTTCCTACCCGAAGTAAAGTAAAGAAAAATAAAAATTCATTTGATAACAAAACACAATGACATTCGTGCGTGATCCGTGCGGTATTGTTTGTTTATTGGTAACATATTTGGCTGTTTTTTACGCCGATTATGTGGTCATGCGATGGATTATCCTTCAAACAATGCAAACAAGGTATATCCTTTTTCTGCAAAACTCTGTATATAGCGTGTATATGTATCAATTAACTTTTTTCTAGTATATGGGCTCCATTGCATGTTGTGCTATTTAACACAGTGGTCTTCCTTTTGGGAATGTCGCACCTAAAGGCGGTTCTTTCAGATCCGGGTACGGTACCATTACCTCTGAATCGATTGGATTTTTCCGATTTACATGCCAATCAGAAGAATGGTATCAGTCATGACCATGGCGAATGGACAGTGTGCACCCGATGTGAAACCTATCGCCCGCCAAGGGCACATCATTGTCGCATCTGTAAGCGATGCATTCGACGTATGGACCATCACTGCCCATGGATCAACAATTGTGTTGGCGAACGTAATCAAAAATTCTTTTTGCAGTTTCTAGTCTATGTGGGAATATTGTCATTGTACTCGGTCGCCTTGGTGCTTGGATCGTGGATATATCCATGCGAGGAGTGTAATACCAATATTGTGGAATCACAAACAAGAATGTAAGTCGTTGTTTAGCTATTCAAAAGACAAAGAAAATTTGCTTAATTGAGAGTTTTTATCCAATTATCACAGATTCTCTTAAAATAGTTTGCGCTTCGTTTATGAGTGCCCCTACATACAGACACTTTTTTTTTTTTTGCTACTTACCTTTGTCTTTCTAATTCCATATTCAATATTGTATTGGTATTCATTGAAATTCTTTTTTTTTTACCATAATACTTTCACCTCTACGAAATAATACCACCCGTCATTTTTATATTCATTTTTACGGTTTCATAACACTATCTTTTGGTGTATGTGTGGGTGGCGGGTAGGTAATATAAATGATTTTTTATTTGTTTACTCAAGTTACTGACGAAAGGAAACGTAGGGTAAAAACAGAATATCTGCTCACATTATTTTCGCGGTTTTATAGCGAACGCCAATATTTAATTGAACTGAGGTGTGGTACTTGATATCAAGAACCATTCAACCATATTTCATCTAAAATTAGGTCAACATATTTTTGGAGTTTTTCCAGTTCTCGTTGTCTACTTTTTCGGTTAAATACCGAATCTTTATGAAATAAAATGTATATATTCCTCTCATGTGTGATTCTATCCCAAATATCGGTTCACTCAATGTTCAAGGGCGGTCACAGTCAATGCTGCCTTTAATGTTACCTACTTCAGAAATTTGGTGATTGAGCAAGGCATCGGACGGGGGTAAGAATACACCCGAGTTAGGCATACCTGTCGTAGGAGGCGGCTAAAATTCACTTCTTGGATTCGACATAAAACCTGTCAAAAAAGTATGTCGGACAAGTCAAAAGCTAATATTACTCCAGTTCGTACTCGCGAAAGTATAACGCCACCAGTGGTCTTTTCGACTGCGGTCGAGGTATGGAATTAGGATGCCCCAACCAACATAGAAGCTAGGAGCTTCCTCTCATTAGGCAATGATTATGTCAATGATTGTGGTTTAATGTCCGACTCGTTGTGGAGAATGGACCGGAAGGAAGGAGAAAGTAGCGCAAAAGTTTTACCCGGTACGCTTAATCTCTCTCAACATATTCGGGCAGTTGGTTGTATTGCTGTCATTGATGGTTCTTTTCGGGAAACCTCTTCTGAACGAGCACCGGAAGATGCGCACTCCGATGGGCTTCCGACTAAGAACCAAAGGAAGCGCGAAGCATAATTAAATTCTCCATCAGCTAAAGGCGCAGCCAAGGGGAAACGGATGAGGTCGGCGGAAGGTACTCCAACCGGAACCGCAACAGGGTAAAACGGAAGAGGCGGACCCTCTGTGCGCACCTAATGCAGAAAGTGTGTGTGCGGCAAATGCGCGCCCTTCTGATGCGAGCTTCCCTCTGCGCGGAACCGTCTGTGCACAAGATCCGGATAAAGCCGGTGCGGTTACCTCAAAAGTTTCTTGTGCCGTCGGACAGAGTATTTCTGCGACAGATGGAGCCATTGACAGGCATGCTTTTAGCGGAGTCGTATGTGCACTATTTATTTGTTACTAGTAGGGTTGTCCACGCTCAGAAGCCGGCTAACACGCCTCTCATAATTTGTGATGTCAATTTTGTATATAACGTTCCGTTTGACGTGTTGCTATTTTTTAGCTGATGTCGTTCATATTTCTATTTGCATTTTTTTTGTTGTTCTACATACGTACCTTTTCATTGACTTTATCTTAGTGTAGCTTCTTTATCCTCTTAGACCCGTTGGAAGTATTTTTGTAGGGGTTACAGTTACAGGTGTCTCTTTACTATGATGATTGTTAATTATTTTTAAACTCTCCACAGGCTACACAGCGTCATTCTACTATTGGAGTCGGCTCTATTCGGCCTATTCGTTCTAGCCATTATGGTCGATCAAATGCATGCGATACTCTACGACGAGACTGCCGTAGAAGCAGTTCAACAGAAGGGCACCTACCGTCCGAATCGTCGCAAGTTGAATCTATTAGCGGATGTGTTTGGACGCGGCCACCCAGCCTGTTGGCTCATGCCGTGTACGAACTTCAACACCAGAAAATATGATGCTCCACTACTAAGTCATGATGTGTAAGCAAACTAAACAAAACAGAACTCGTCTGAACTGATTTACCAACTGGGAGATTCCAACAAAATCAAATCGTGCAACTCCTTCGTTATAATTCAGGAAGTTTTCTAGGATACATATTGTAATTTATTTTCTATATTCTTATACTTGTATTGTGTTTAGTTAAGAAAGTACATAGTAGGACAACTGATAGTTGTGGCTCTTGTCAGGTATATTATTGTCTTTAGTTGACTCAAGCTGATTATGAGCAAATCATAAATCGACTGCGTTTCTATTATTATTATTATTTCTCGTTTCCTTTTGTAAATAATTGAACTATTTTGTGTGTGGCTCTTCTTACTCATATTAATTTCCAAAAGTATTCAATGTCTATTGTATTTTATAGATTTAAGGAAACCAGACTAGAGAGAGCATTTGATATACATACATATTATTTTTTAGTAAATTTTAAGTCCGAAGGGAGGAAGATTCCGTGGGAACTTTAATGCAGTCTTTACAGAGATTCACCCTTTTGAAACGTTGATGATATTAAAGCTACATAGTTATGTATTCAAGTCGGAGAGGTGCATTTAGAGAGAGAATAGTATTTTATTGCATTTGCCCTTGTGCTTCCTCCGCTTTCTTTCCCCAGAACCTGAACAATATCAGGAAAGGTAACTTCCGAGTGTAAAAACTCAGGAATACATTCTTTTCATCCTCAAATTAGTGGTATTATTTATTTGTACTTAGAAAAACCAACCACCTACATTGTGAAAAGAAATGCCCTACAATTATTGTTATGTAAACTCAAAAACAAAATATTATACAAGCCGAAACATTCTAGTGTTTAATTTTGTGCTGCGTCCCCCTTGTAATCTCTGTTTTTTATTGTATTTATTTTTACTTCAAGAAAAAAAAAACAACAAAAATCACCAATCGAGCTTATAAGTAATTTTGTAAAATGTCCTTAACTTTAATTAGAGAATTAGCAATGCACCAGCGTTTTGTGAATATCATTCATTCCTTCAAACAATTCTTTAGTACAACATTTGTGCAATAACCGATGAGAATGATGATAAATAACCGTAAAATATATCACTCGCTAAGAACACGCTTACACTTATTTATTTAATTGTAGTATTATTTCTAAAAACAATTGAAAGAGTTTCAATCGCACTTAAAACAAACCCCATCAACAAAATCTCATTCAGAACAAATTCAAATTCCCGACTCTTTGGAATTTTTTTTATAGAACAAAATAGATAAAAAATATTTAGTAAACTATTATATACCCACGAAAAAAAAAAACTAACATACATTTTTATGTGAAGATGGAAATCAAAATCTAAATGCTTTTTGTATTCTGTCTTTTAGCATATTGTGTACGTGTAACTTTCATGTGTGCAAAAAGAAAAATAAAAAAAAAAAACAAACAAACAGAAACATCTATTCAATATATTATTGTTTTATATGTGTATACAACATAGGTACTGTATGTATTATTGTATGTACACTTATTTTAGTTTTTATTAAAAAAAAAAGACGAAAGAAAAACTAAAATTTGTTAAAAAGAGAAAGTCCTTTATGGAGCATTTAAATTTAAGTGAAAATTAGAAAAATTGAAGACGAAGCAGATTTGTTTGTAACAAAACAAACAAATTCAACCAACCTATTGCATAATAATAATGTTTCATGTCTCAAAAATCAAAACAACAAAAAGAAGAAAACTCGTCTCTTTTGTAAATCTCTAAGATGTGTTTGTTTTATTTCGTATGTCCTGTTTGATCGTTTGTTATGTCTGTGTATGTTAAATTTGTGCACATAGTTTTGTAACTTAACAATCAAACTCGACGGTTTTTTTATGTTCCTACTAGCTGATTGAATGCCGCCTCAGTTTTTGGTAAGCTTTAACATTACATAGAGTATTACGGATTACGAAAGACTAACATACCGCCAATTTTTTTAAGTTTGAAGATCATCCTTACTACAATGAAAATGAAACTGTAACGTTTTTTCCGACTGTAAGGTGTTTGCCAAGAATAGATTTGAAAACTTCTGGACCAAATTGACTCCGATTTTCACAGTTGCATTGTAGAATAACGCGAGTAAAAGATAAAATAACTTTACCATTACCTGCTGCCCAGAAGCAGAGATATAAGAGAGAGTATTTACCGAATACCTTCTAGCTCATAGCTAGAGTGCGTTAGCCGATAAGTTATACAGTTCAATTATGTAGAATGTTCTTAGCAACAACTTTGTCCGATCTCCTGAAGTTGAACATAAAATTAAAAATGTTCTGCATTTCAAAAAAAGTATAACATCAAGTAAAGCAAGATCGATGAATTTTTCCAACGATCAGTGGAAATAATTTCGTGTGCGCGGCTTTTGTTTTGTGTACACTGTACCTTTAGTGTTGTCTTTTAGTAATAATGAACTGGCGTATGAGTATCGTCGGAATTATGTAAGACCACACGGCATTATTCGCAATAAACTTTTAATTCATTTATTAGTGATCAGAGCTCTAAATATGAGTGGACAATTTCGCTGAGTGGACTTGTATAATGCCTATAATCACCCATATTCATCTTGGCGTTTGTCGTAAAGGACTAATATTTCCTTTCGTTTTTAAGCCGATGTTTGCAAAATTTTTGAGACACACGATTTAAAAAAGAAATACATACAATCGTTAACAAACAAAATTGGAAATCCATTTATACAACGACACGACACATGAGTCGTATACGACAAACGCCAACAGGAATAAGGGTGAATGATACCTACTTATCTATAAGGTTTTGAACTTGAGAAGTGCCAGACTTGCGATTAGAGCTCGAAAGTATATCTCAACCTTTTCGAAGGTCTTAATATTACTCTCAGTTGTTAAGAATTTTAAATATGCTCACATAATAACCAGTTTCTTAGCACAGTAATTTTTTTGGTTACGCTCAGAGAGAAACCTTTATTTTCTTTTTTTTACGGTTTCGGTCAACCACTGAGAGATATCACTGACAGAAAAAAATAAATCTCATTTGTACATTTTTCACTAACTATTGACATTAGTCAGCAGCGCATGCGAAATTGCATTAAGCTATGAGTACACGACATGCCAAACACGACATACGCATGCCACTCTGACGTCACGATCATTACTCGACATATTGTAGAATATGTCACGTTTTATTATATTGTGGCATGTGCGAAAAGTATGCCGAGTACACGGCATGCACGTTTTGTCTCAAAGTTGGCATATTCGTATGTCAACGGTGACTGGCAAAAAATATACTTAATTGAAGATTTCTTGGACGTTTTTTAATCCATTGATATCGTAGCCATCCTTTGATGGAATTTGCTATTTTATGGCTTGATAGAAAGAAGACGAACCATATTTTGGGATATATACTGCATTTATTTCGAAATGTCACCAGAAAGCCCTAAAATCCAAGCGAAAAACAATTACTAACATTTTTATTATTTTAGGGCTTTCTGGTGACATTTCGAAATAAATGCAGTATATATCCCAAAATATGGTTCGTCTTCTTTCTATCAAGCCTTAAAGTAACAAATTCCATCAAAGGATGGCTACGATATCAATGGATTAAAAAACGTCCAAGAAATCTTTCCGGGGGGAATCGGGTAGGTGTACGGGAAGTCGGCGGTCTATTCTTACTGGTTTGTGCTTTTGCCTCTGGTTAATTTAGTTAACTTCCCCTCCTTCGAACTGTCACAGCTTGTCAACGCTGTAGTTAAAATAGTCAAACCTGGAATGCAGCCCAGATGACAGTATAAAGAAGTCCTCTCACAAAATTTCATTTTGAAAATTGAAATTGAATCGATTCAGAATGTGATCCTGATTCAGAATATGCACCTAAATATAAACTTTATGGGGTCTCTGGTGACTCCTTCCTGGCATTACAAATGTAATGGCAAAGTAAATATATTCCTTCCTGTGGAGGTTATAAAAATGTTTATAATGATGACTCTAAAAAATAACTGGCGCCCAACAACAGGGAGCACATTGAAAAAGTGAACATCGATGTTTTATTGTCATTCGTCGTGATTAATTACAAATCGATGCGAGAGTGCGGGAAAAAAGCAAAAGTGGGAAAACATTAAGGTGTTTAAATATTTATGTTTATTGTACACCGATGGTATATTTTTGTATTCCATATAAAAAAATAGTCATGACAATAAATTGTCAAGAAATTTCCGAGAATTGTAGAGAATTTTCTGACGAATTTTTGTTGAAAATTGTGACAGATGATTAAGTTTCGGTTAAGTATTGATAATAGTGAAGTAACAAGTATGATTTAAAATGCCCAAGTGAAAGTGATGAATTAGGTCAAATTTAATTTCGTACGCAGTCAAAAGAACGAATAAATAATATTGAATGATAATGACTTATTTCGTGTGAAATTGGTTGACATGTACGAAGACACAACTTCTTTGTGCACCTGGATCAATGATAGGGATATTAAAATACAGCTTATTTTGTGTACGCACTAGCGCAGTGGTTAGTGTGTTAAACTACTGTGCGAGGGATCCCAGGTTCGATGCCCGGCAAAACACATATTACATCTTTTTTCTACTGCGCCACCGCTCGCGAACGTCTGACAAACATCCGAGAGTAAGACTGTCCTGAAACAGCTTCTCAATTCAGCCGTTCGGACTCGGCATAAAATTGTAGGTCCCTTCCATTCGTCTCAAAAATAGAAACACATACAAACGAATGGTTGCTTGAAAGCTAGGCCTAGGGTATCTACCGCCTGTTGCGCCACCTATTTATTTATTTTTTTTTTATGTTGTGTACATTATACACTTATACAGAGCTCAATATTTTATGAACTCATCAAAAAAATAGCAATTTTAACAGTAACGAGTAGGTAATTATCCTCTTGTCTCTAAACAGTTTAGTAAATTTAATCCGTCAATTGTGTCACTTAGAAAAAGTCGACATATAAGATAGAGTTAAATTTTAGCTCCCAGATAAAATTCTCTCCAAAATTCAGCATCTAACTAGCAAAGCTAAGATTAAACGAATCCCTTTAGCCGCAACTCCAGCACAAAAAAACATTTTTTTACGTTGATGACTTTTTGAAGGAAGTTATTTTCAACGGTTTTCCGTGACACTAAACTTATGTCGTTTTCCATTGGTTTCACTCGGGGATTCACTCATTCCGAAATCCAATGTGTTGTGTTCCGAGAAATAATTCCGCTCCGTATTTTTATACCCTCCACAGGAAGGTATATTCACTTTGCCATTACGTTTGTAACGTTTGTAAATATATTCTGAATCAGGATCACATTCTGAACATAGCCATGTCCGTCTGTCTGTCTGTCTGTCTGTCCGTCTGTCTGTCTGTCTGTCTGTTGAAAGCACGATAGCGTCCAAAGGAATAGACCTAGGCGAATGAAATTTTGTAAGACGACTTTTTTTACCGTCGCCAGGTTGGTATTGAAAATGGGCTATGTCGGTCAAGTAGTTTTGGTACCTCCCATACAAAACCACTATTAGACCCACGTCTCTCTCTGTCTGTTGAAATCATGATAGCGTCCGAAAGAATCGACTTAGGCAACTGACATTTTATGAGAGGTCTTATATTTATGGCCTTCAAGTTTGTATTAAAAATGGTCCATGTCGGTCAAGTAGTTTTGTTACCTCCCATACAAAGCCAATATTTGACCAATATATCTCTGTCTGTTGAAAGCACGATATCGTCCAAACGAATCGACTTAGGTGAATGAAATTTTGTGAGAGGACTTTTTGTAACCGTCGTCAGGTTGGTATTGAATATTGTCTATGTCGGTAAAGTAGTTATGCTACCTGCCATACTAACTCGCATGGCAAACATTTTGCATGACTTGGAGGGTATCAAAGCATCGGACAGGCCGATGATAACACTTTTACTTGTTGTATTCACATTTATTGTAATTCATAAATTTTTATATAAAAAAAAATAGGGAACAAATACTGGTCGTGGTTCAAAACCTAATGTACCAAAAAAGACACTTCTTTTTAATTCAAGATGGCGTGTCTTATCTTATTACAATTGGCGGGAAGATGGCGCTGCCACTCGCAGAATTAGCGTTGCCAACACAATGGAACAAGAAAACTGCTTGTGGGTGACTACACTCACGTATTGGTGAAACCTCAAAAATTATTGTATGGCTGCTGCCAGCTGGCTTGCATAAAATACATAAAGTGCACTTGTGTAAGTGCTTCTTGAGTGGATTCTGACTTGAAATCGAGAAGCGAAATTCTCTCCTCAGAATCAACAGAAGAGTATTTTTTGCGCCAATGGAACGGTTTCAGAAGTGATTTCCTTGATTCCGGACGCTCCCGGACGCTTCTTTTTGCCCAATGGAAAACGACATTAATGTCCACACTGCAGTTTGAAATGATTTTGCTTTATGGCTTAGGGTAGATTATAATGTAATGTATAATATAATGTACAGGTACATAATAGTACTCAATATTTGGCGTATTTTTTTGGGAAGTGAGTATAACAAATCGAATACAGTGAAATGTAGAACACAAAAATTTATTTTCGATTTCATTTCGAGTGAAAGTGAAATGTGGAACCTAGCAGCAAGTGAGTATAACTATTTTGCATGTAAAACCAAAAGTGAGTATACAAGTTTTGCATGTAAAAGTAAAAGTGAGCTGGCTATAGATTCCCAAAAATATACGCCTAATATTATTAAAAGTGTCGAGTTTATCATTCCATTTTTCAATCTAGCAATTCCTCCAATGTAGCTATCTAGCTGTCTGCAGCTTAAATATTGTAGACCATTCTCATGGCATTCCCCGTTTTGTGGAATTTCACGTGCCCAATACGAAAACAACACCAAAATAAAACGTCAATTTCCTTGACATTTATTTGTCAAAATATTTTGTTGTGACTTGTGAGTTCAGTGAATTTTTGCGATACGTTTGTGATTTTGTGAGATTTTTTTTAGGAAATCTTCAATTTAAAAGACTAATCGTAAGTACTAATTTAAACACAACAACCCCTTCAATCAATTCGATACCTATTTTACTAGAATTTGTCTCCATTATCCAATAAAATTCACCTGCAATATGGCGAAAACGGTGGAACCACCGCGCAAACACATCTCGAACGTGGTTGTACAATAACCCTAGGATCTCGTGGGGGCTTTAACAGGCCATTCTGCAGCGACAATATAATATCTCCAGCTAGAGCATGTTGACACAAAAGAATATTCGAGTGAAAGTTACAACTATTGACGGCATAGCTTAGGATTGATCGTGCCATTATCTTCACTAGGAATTTCCTGTCTATGTCTGAAATTTGAACATTTAGTGTAATTGGATTAATGATAATGCCACCTAGATAAATCTACCTTGCAACTCCTTTCTAACGCCCAGTATTTTGTTATTCCTATGACATTCAATTGCTGCCAGAACTTGCCGACCAATACCCACTATCAGCTGTCTTTTGAATTTTATAAATAAATGTTCAATAAAGATTTGCTCATCGCGTTTCGACTGGTTTAGACTTGGTCGCGGTTTTGTAAGATTCACATCGTTATCATCATCCGGTTCAATTACAACAGAAGTTAAAGATCCCTGAAAAGAAAAATGAATTCACATTAAAAGAATGTTAAAGTTCTGTTGATAATTTATAATTCATAAAGCTGACTTGAAATAAAGGTAGTCTAGTAATTTTTTTTTCTATTGGCGTGAATGCAAATAGACAACCTGGGGAAATACATACTGCCATTTTTCTGGTTCATACGAGAACAGAGAAACTTAAATGTAATCATGATAGCTGCCATGTGTAGTAACGAATTCCGTACTAGGACGTGCTAAATCATTCATTTAGTAGGTGCAAAGTAGATTTTATTAAATCATATTTCATGGTTTACTAGTAGGTATGAAGTTTGTATGAAGCGCTTTAATGATATCAGCAGAAAGGCCTTCTAATTCATTTCTTTCAGATTTAAAGAAATTTCTCAACTTTCGTTGTAAAATTACCAGAATTGGAGAAAAATGTTATGAACAACAAAATGCTTCTGGGCGGTTTTCCAGAGTAGATTGAAAGTAGGTTAGATTAGATTGTGGGGTGGAGGTGGTGTGTTAAAACCTAAACCAGTGGGACTGAAATAGGCCAAATACCATGTTCTCCATTAAGAGCTGGTCAATGTGCCGCAGTTTGTTAAAGAGCCGTCTCTTTGGGTGAGTTGGAAACGATATCCACTGCTTCCAGGCGGATGTATGTATGTTGTAAGAAAACATACCTTCATGAGAGATATCAAGGAGTAACAATAAAAGTGTTTCTTGCTTAAATTGACAAACACACCTAACAATTCGAACTACACCGTTTTATTCACCGTCAGGCATTTGTAATGTAGTTAACAATAATGAACAAATCAGTGAAACAATTACCGCTGTTTATATTTTTTTTTTTGCTTAAACGAAGTTCACAAAAGTGACAGTTCGCAATTACTAAACTCGCTTTGATTACAGCCCATATGACTCTGAATAAGGCCAAAATGCAAATGCGTTTTTACGATGTTTCTACCGTATAGATAATGTACTTTTAAACTGCCATCGTTCTTATCTCCTCGCACTTTTATGCGATTAGCAGGAAACCTAAAGACCACTGGGGCTTTATATCGGAAGCAATAACTTTTCCCCGAGTTTACACATTAGATAATATTTGACTAGGCAAGATGCAGATACCGAGATTATTATTCTGTTGCCCTAAAGCAGACATTATTTGCATATACAAGATAGATATAAAAAAATGCAGTTTTAGTTTTGTTCACAATTAACTGATGCCGCTTAACCTTCAGGGACTGTATTCTTTAGTTAATTTTTGCGACACAATAAATATGACCTGTGAAGAAAAAGTATGTCGTCCCACTTATAGTGCAAGTAGGTATAATCTGCTAAGAAGAAGAGAATAGTCTTTGCAAGATAATTTTAGGATTACTAAGTACAAGTGAGTTTCAGAGGAGGGGCCTATTTCATAAAACTACAACACTAATAATTATTAGTGAATTCACTTGTAACTTGAAAATTTTTGTTTCATAAATAATGTCAATTCACTAATAACTACAAGTATACCAGGCTTGTAGCTACAAGCGAATATACAACTGCGGCGAACTTTTCTGTTTCATAAAAGTATTTGCGTAGAAAAATATTAGTGACGGACTTGTAGCTACAAGCGAATTTCTTACAAGAGTAGAGAGACTAATAAAATCACGTACCGGGGAAATTAGTGACTGGACTGTCACTACAGCATGAAACTAATCGTAATCATGCTCTGTCAGTCAAACAGCAACTTTTACTAGCTTTGCATTGGCTAGGTAACGGTTCTCAATATCATGGTGTAGCGGATATCCATGGAGTTTCAAAGTCAACTGTTTGTCGTGTAATTGAAAGAGTTGTTAATGCTATCAACGATGATACAGAAGTTTTATTTAATTGCTGGTATGCCAAATGTTGCTGGATGCAGATGGGACGCTGATAAGAATAGATGCGGAACAGTGTGCTATGTTCTAAGATGGATTCTGGTTGGAGGCCGCATCCACGATCGATTTTATTAGGGGATTCCGGATATGGTTGTTCAGATTGGCTAATTACACCACAAAATAGCAATTTAAATGATGACGCAGTTCAAAGGTTTAACCGTTCACATAAATCAACAAGGCGGCTAATAGAAAATGCATTTGGTGTATTAAAAGAAAAATTTACATGTCTAAAACACTTAAGAGTTAATCCTATAGACGCCTGCAACATAATAAAAGCTTGTGCAACGCTTTGTAATCTAACTTCAAATAGTCTAAATGAAAATGAAGACGAAAATGACGATGAGGCAAATTAACGGCACAAATATATACAATATAGCTGCAGACTTGTAGTTCTTCTCAAATAATTTTTATTTGTATTTAGAGACTGTAGACTCGTAGTATGTATTTTGATCGCTACACTAATAATTTGAATCTGCCGTGCTACAAGTGCGGAAAATTGTTTATGAAACACAATACTACAACTCCATACTTTATTGTAGTTACTAGTCTACAAGTACAATACTTGTAGTTTTATAAAATAGGCCCCAGGTAATTTTTTTTTTTTCACAGTCTTTTCATACAAAAATGTTAAGGCACGTACAGTAGTAGTACATACTAAGTATTCAAACGCCAACAGTCATATTCTTTTGACATTTATGATGATGATGACCTTATGAGCAATTTATATATTATGACTAGTCAGTCGAGATTTTTACAAAATCAAAAACAAACGACGGTCGTTTTGTCGTTTTGTGAAAGATTTTAAGTATCCAGTTCTAGATTACCCACTAATCATATACGATTTTGTATTTTCGGAGTGGGGAAGCGATGAGTAACAACGATTCTCTCTAGATGGAATTGACCCTGACAATTTCTGTTAGGAAATTTTGTCGAAATTCAGTCTACGAATTATTGTTTTGAGCATTAACAACAACTCGTAGACACAGTCACTTTGGTAGGTAGGAATGATAGCTATATCGAACTAAACCACTAATTCATCATCAGACTCCTTTTAAGTGATTGTTTGAATAGTTTTTGAATTCTGATAGTTGCAATTCTCCGTACATAATCAACTTGGGAAGACATTTCTGCTTACCCCTGTCAGGAAATGAACTTGCATTTCGATTTTGTCAATTGGCCAAGTGTCGAAACAAAACCATTACTGCTGGAAAGAAAAACTTTTGCTTATGGACGAACGATTTAATTTTAGTACTAACAATAAAATCAAAATTGCTAAAAATATTTATAATATGAGTGACTTATGGAGTTACCAAATTTAGTATCTCTTTCTTCATTTCTTTGGTAACCAAAATCTGCCGCGAGATGCTATTGCTACGAGGTTTTTGTTAGTCGTTAGCCATCCCATTATACTTTATAATATCTCTATCATGGCTTCACATAAATTCCCTTTCGTCCACATTTCCATTATTGCGGCAGTCATAAAA
Organism: Cheilosia soror; assembly: GCA_949372485.1. Classification (NCBI taxonomy): domain Eukaryota; kingdom Metazoa; phylum Arthropoda; class Insecta; order Diptera; family Syrphidae; genus Cheilosia; species Cheilosia soror. The sequence continues at coordinate 139,413,596 of OX443561.1, read as the reverse complement.
CAAAATGAACAATCACCCTCTTTCTCAAAGAACTTTTCATCGTTTCATCAGCCCACACAATTCACAGTCGACCTTGAGTCGCATGTGTTTAGAGCAAAAACAAAACAAACTCAACGTCAGTCTTCTTAACACCCTTAAAGTTGATGTAAATGACTTGAATTTGAATTCGTTATGAGAAAAGAACCAGCGTCAGACGTGGCCACCAATGAACCACTCAGGCCCACTCATATAACCTTATAAAGGTTCACCGCAATGTGCGGTCACAAATGCACAGCACACGTGACTGGAAAGTTAAAACCAAGGCAAAAATCATATACAAGAAAAACACCCTAAGGGAAAAGTGGTTTTCGTTTCGGTTAGCGTGTGAGAAAACTTCCAAACTCCACTTACCGCTGGTGTGGGGAGCCTCTCGGCAGTCATCTTAATATCGCCATCATTCAAAGTGTAGCTGCCCTTTCCAATGAGGGCCGTAAGGCTGCTGAACGAAACAAATTTCAACAATGAATGTCTTTTGGTTCTCGAAGACATCGTACTGAGACGTTTCTGGTCAGTACTGTAGCTGATGCTTGTTCCGGAGGTTATAATTTGAGACGCTCTCTGCAATAGACACAAGTGAATCGATGGAATATTAGAAAACAGCACTTGACTAACCCTAATGACGTATTGTTTAACATCACTGAACAATCGAGAAATGCGATTTGAGAGCACACTTTCAGCGTACTTTTCACCGCTGAGATCTTTGTCGAATTTAGCAAGAATTCCCTCTAGGATGTATTTCGCCGCCTTGTAGATGCAGTCTTCTTCATCGTATTCCTTGGGTAGTTGTGGATCTTCTAAATCTATAGCTGTTTGGAGGGCATCATGTATGTCCTGTGATGTTAGGTGTTTCAAGTCATTATCGTCAGGCTGAAATTGTAACAAATCATTTTTCTATATGAGGATCTGAATGAATACGTGGGTATGGTATACTTTCTCAATGGTACGACGAAACTTTCTAATTAAGTGTTTCCGGCTCAGCGGCTTTTGCGAGTGACGGCGCGATCTATTATCGAGTTCCATTTGAATTTTATCCCATTTCTGTTGGTAGGTTGCCATGTGATGCTGAAAGTGGACAATAGTAACAAGAATCAGAGAACAACTTTGAATCCCTTTTAAGTACTTTGTGTTTACGCTGTCAAGTGATGAAAATTCAATAAGCGCTAAGCTCTTATGATGCCTTAAACAGATCACATTAACATCACTATACAAGAATCAAAAGATGGTTCCAATTCCAATTCCAGGGTGTTTTGAGTTGACACATCGATATGCAAGTTTGATGTTTCTGTTCAATCCGAATGTAAAATGCCGACGTTGCAATTATAAAAATACTCATACCTGAGTACGGTATTTGGGAAACGCTTCTACTGGCGCCAGAAACGAAGACCTATTGTACAGTGGTATTCAAATTCCTCACGTTGAAGACAAATAGGCATCGATCTTAAGAACGGCGTTAATGTCTGGTTAGCAGACGTTAAGATCGCAATCTTCCATAAAATTCGAACGACGTATTACATCTGATAACGGTGGAACTTTAGCGGGGTGTTCCTCAGTGTGATTTAATATGCACTAGCTGTGTAGTGGTCAATGTAACGCGGACTTATTTATTTATAAACTCCAGCGCGGTGACTCATTTTGACAAATATTCAAGTAGCGTCGCTTTGTAGCAAAGACATTTCAAACAAAAACGGTTAGGTGTCTTTTTTATTCAAAGTCAGACATGCCAGTAGTCGTCAGTATCATAACATCTCACCCGCAGTCCCAGAGAATCAACAACAAAGTGTCAAACAAACGCAGAACATTTCGAGAATTTCTGATCAAAAAAGAGAGGTCTCGAAATAACGAGTTGCAAGTAATTCCCCCCGACTTTAAAGAGTTGAGAGAATTCCTTTCGGTATGTACTGATAAAATTGGCAAAGTCAAGAAGTTATGTATGGGATCTCCGGTGACTCCTTCTTGGTGTTACAAATGTAATGACAAAGTGAACATAACTTCCAATGAAGGGTACATAAAAATGCCTATTGATAACTACTCACTGCAGTCCGCTCCTTCATCTCTCGCTCGTTCTCTTTAATAATCTGCTTCACATGCTCATGTTTGACGATTCGCTCCTTGAGGTGTCTTTCCCAAGATTGTCTAGCTTTTTCCTTGACCTGTTTGTTAGTGTTGTCTTGGATGAATTTTGTGTTATTCTTTAATCTGTCAGATTTAAATTGAAGATGCTTCTTTAAGGCTATGAGTCGCTTTCTCTGTATATCGAGGCCGACATCCAAGCGCTGTTTGATTTTAAATTCATGCAATTCCTTCTTATGGCGCAGTACCACGTCTCGAATTGACTTCATCCTTTCAACTTGCTGTACATTTCTTTGCCCTCTGACGCGAAGAGCTTGAATCCGTTGGGCATGTTGCTTGCTCAGTTCTACTTTACGTTGGAATATCTCCCCAATGTTTTTTATACCTTTTGTTCGTCTTCCTTTCAGTTTTTTATCCCAGTCCGCTATCTCCTCAGCATGGGCTATCATTTGCTTATCACGCTTCTCATCGCTTAACCTGTTCCTCTCCATTCGAATTAGGGATAGATATGTCTCGTGGAGGGGAATTCGATGCTCATTAAACTCCTTAAGAGTGCAAATGACGTCATTGTTTTCGGTTATCTCACCATTATCACGAAGGCGCTAAAAGCATATTGTATACTCGTATTGCGACTGAAATAATGAATCACTTACTTTAAGCAGTTTTTCGTTTGAATAAAACCGTCTTAAGTGCGGATCATGCAAGGGATTGTAGTCCATTTTTGAGTCTCGACACACCGAATCAAAGTCCCGCTCCCAAGTCTCAAACTAAAATTTTTGTGCGTTTAAATAATTTCCCCTGACAAATGTTTTTACTTACGGATCGGCCGATTTTATTCTTGGAAAATATGACTTGGTTGTCTGGGCATTTAAGCATTGGAAGCTTCGAATGGAGAGGAATGGACTCCCATCCGGGTAGTGCATTTATTGGAAGACCTGCTGGGCGTTCAACTTCGGGTAGTGCATTATATTTGTTTTGTCGCGGTAAACTAAGAAGAACCGCAAGTTTTTCGGCCTCCCGTCTTTTTCTACGCCTTGCAAGAGGCTTTCCTGCGGACATTTTAAAGTTTACAGTGATGACACATGAAAGCAGATAGAATAGAATAGAAATAAATAAAAAGTCAGCGTGTAAGGATCTAGACGTTTTTAAAAATATTCAAGGTAGCTTCCGCATGGGGGTTCGGCTATAACTTGTTGAATTTAAAATTTCCCTATCCGCATGGTTACGCGTGTCCTTTGCACACTCTTTAGTTGCAACTAAACTATCTACTTTATGATTTGCTGCATTGAAAATAAGTAGGTAAGAGCAGAACGCCTTAACCGCTGATTTTAAATCACAAAAATTCGGAGTTCTTTAAGTTCTTTTATGTATAGACACTACAGTTCTTCCCAGGACTAACTGAAGAAATGAAGTGCGTTTTTCTATTGGAACCACTCAGATCTGATTAGAAATCTCAGATCTTCTTTAAGATGCAAGTTCTTAAGATCCTCCAGTTCGTCAAAGAAGTAGCTATTGAGGATCCTCGATCTGAGGGGTGGGCATTCCCAAGTTTAGTATAAACGGATTATATTTCCACAGTAATGATCACGTTGCGGTGATTCCTTACTGATTTTCCGTCCACTGCTCACATTTTTAAAAAAATGGGTTTATAGTGGTGAATGAGGGCAAAACAAAATACATGCTGTCAAATAGAACAGAAAGGGACATACAGCATCGACGAATCGGACAGAACGTCACAGCTCTAACTTTGAGGTGGTTAGAGACTTTGCCTACCTCACCTCCGGTATAAACTCTGACAATTGCACTACAGCAGAAATCAAACGAAGAGTTACACTTGCCAAATGCTGTTTCTTTGGCATAAGAAGGCAACTGACTATAGTAAGGCCGACTAAAGAGACTATATAAGACCCTCATCAGCCCAGTCCTCCTCTATGGCGCAGAAGAATGGACTTTAGTGAAGGCGGATAAGATCGTCTTGGTCGTTTCGAACGCAAAATTCTTCGAGTGAACGTTGTGTTGACGGGCTTTTGGATGAGCAAATTTAACAGCGAACTCTACGAACTGTACAGCCACATCGACATAGTCAGAAAAGTCTGTCGACTGAGGCATTTACAGAGAATGAATGGACATCCGAAGAGTCTTCGATTCCAATACTCGCCTTAGTCGGCGCGCTCAATTATAAGGGGACCTCAACCAACTTGGAGTTCGCAACTGGAGGCGGTTAGCCAAAAATCGGGCTAACTATAGAGAGAGGCGTGTTGGTTGAGGCCATGTCCACCTCGGACTGTAGCGCTACCTAAGTAAGTAAGTAAAAATTAAGCTCACATTTTCTAGATTTGACATGATGCAGCGTATACCTAGCATGACTCCAATCTATGTATAATCACCAGAGACTGCGTTTTCTAATCAATAAGTCGTTCCAGTGTTTTTAGGTTGAACGACGACGGCTTGATTGACCCTTAGTCCTTGGGTGTTGTGGGACATGACTTGACCTCCCCCCTATATCGTAATTTTCAATTTTATTTCTTTTTAGTTTCGCTTGAAAATTCGGTAATCTTAGACCTCTAGTCCTTCTATTTTCAATACTGCCACCATTGTTGCTTATTGTAGCAATTAAATAGCCATTAGACATCATACCATAGCACTGAGCGTGTATTAGTTGATCCTGTTTTCATGTAGTCCAGCTCAAAACATGCATCTTTTCAAATCGTTTCGGATTTTTCCCAATCAAATGTTTTCCATAAGATTACCGACCAAATACCTAAAAATTCCTTCACCAAACTAAAAGAGATTTACCACTTGCTAGATCCGGTAAAGATTTCCACCACCAAATCCCCAAACCACTATTTGCACGTACACATAGGTATAGCTAATCCTACCCAATCCCATTTGGTTAGCTTTTTTTTTTTCCATTTATTTGGTTGCAAATTCCAATCACATCATTCGCACATCCCTCAATAAAACACATTTAAGGAAAAACACTCCCAAGGGATCAATTCAAAAAAGTTCAAAAGAAACCATAAAGCGCCCCGAAAACCGTCGGCGCGGCGGGCGTCTCGTTGTCGGTTATCTCCCATAATGGCTTGCACTATATGTATAACAAACAAGTTGTACCAAGTGTATTAATTGATTGCTTATACATTTTACTTTCGCTAAATTAACCTCAAGTTAAATATTCGATTACTTCTGCCATTGTGAAAGTCCACACTTGCCAGGCAAACAAGCATTAAAGAGGATAAAATAAATTTTACAAAAATTAGAGGGGAACACGAAAACACATTTTTAATGGTAAAACTTAAAGCCAATAGTTGTGAAAGCTTTCCAGCAAAATTTACTCAAAATACATTCAATGGAGTCGGGAAACAATATAACATCCGATTTACAACTTGTCTCTCTCAGGAGAACAAACAAAAAAATAGAGATCCTTAGAGCTTACTATGACATGCGTAGTACAAGCGCCCCTTCGAAATCTACGTCAATCGTTTTGCCACTGCTAACTGCCAACAACAACCCTCGCTACAGTCCATCTATGGTTTTTGTTTTGTTTGCTTTTTATTTGATGTCATTTGGTTTTCAAAGAGTGGGAGAACTTCCGCACATACAGATACAGAACAGAAGTTCGAAAGTTCGAAAATAATAAAATAACAACAAAACCCAGACTTCAGTGGTGTATCAGCGGGAGCAACCCCCCGGCAAAAACATTTCAAAACACGATGTTTGGTGTTTTTGAATGGAAATTGACGGAAAGGCATAGAATTTAAATGAGGGTTAGTATTCAAATTCCCCCGTACGAGTCCAATTTAATGTTATCGCGAGCGTGCACTCGATAACGCATAAAACGTGTCAAGTATTCTTTTAAGTTTACTACTAGGTATACAGGTAATATCAACTACAAGTGGATTTGGTCCCTCATTTTGACATAGTTTCCTCAACCCTTCGATGGGGTTGCAAATGGGAAAAGTGTGTCGGTCATGTCGTCGTCAGGTTGTGCTGCATTAATCATTCACAACGAAAGGACTCTTTGAATGTGAGACAATTTATGGTGTTTGCATACTGAGGGACACAGATTTTTGTTGGCACTTTTTCTGGGATTGTTTATTTGCTGATAATGTTATAATGATAGATAAGCCAACGTGGATAAATACATAAATCAAATTATGAAGATTTATTGTTGTGTAATGAGGGGAATTTTAAGTGCGGATTCCTACAAGTGTACAAAAAATCTAATTAAGCAGAAGGAGGATCCGTTTACTTTTTTTTAAGTGTATTTTCCAAATTCTGGAGCACTCAGACCAATCCCCGGTCCATTGTACTACCAAGCAGAAACCCTTTCTGGTGTAGTGGTGGATAAACTCTGATATTATTCGTTTTTCTTTATGGTCGCGGTGGCAGATTATTGCGCCCCCCGCCAGGGCTCGAACCAACGCCGCTCGCGGTCACAAGCAATGACTCTAACCACTACACCTTAGCAACCGCAGGATCCGCTTAAGTAAAGTTTCTTTTAAGTTTATGGGGAGAGCAATTAGCGAGTACACGGCGCAGTAGTTGAGATGGTGAAATAGGATACAGTTTAGATATAAAAATAGAAAAGGAGAGTTTTTTTGGTTTTACTAATCCTTTGATAAAAATCGAATTAAATACATACATTACATTGAAACACCAGATTTCGGCCTGAAGTTTGAAACCAATTCGGTTTGACTGTCTGGGTTATTTCGATGTGAAAATTACATAACGTGGCCCATACTTTAGAGCGTAGCTTATTTTGCTAAAAATAATACAATTAAATATACCTACATGCAGGCTGTTCCGATTTGGGATGCAGATATTTCCATCGATTCATGTTATGAACAAAATAGTATGAGAGGAGAGGGTCTATCTTCAACAACCACTGAGCTATTTTCCTCTGATAGGTAGCAGTGGATCCCAGATTCGATCCCCGGAAAAACACAAATTACATCTTAAGGTTTCTTCTACTGCGCCACCTCTCGCGAACGTCTGACAAACATCCGAGAGTATGACTGTCCTGAAAAAGCTTCTCAATTCAGCCGTTCGGACTCGGCATAAAATTGTAGGTCCTTTCCATTCGTCCCTAAAATAGAAAAACTCACACAAACGAATGGTTGCGAGAAGCTAGGCCTAGGGTGTCTACCGCCTGTTGCGCCACCTATTTATTATTTTTAGTTAAACTCGCAAGCAAGTTTAAACCAAGTACCTAAACCGTGTTTGTATTACAGTGAAATTTGAACGAACGTTTAGTTAAACTTCGGTTTAACTTTTCTCATCTCTTTTGTACGCCACTGTAAACATAGAACTCATATGTATTTGAAATTTCGATCAGTTTTATTTATTGTGTCAGTTTGGTAATTTATAAAAGTGAAATACATAGTTACTTTACTTTACTTTTACTTTTGATTGCGCTGCAAAGCGTGGTGGTCCTGGGCCTTACTTATTATGCCCCTCTAGCCGGCTTTATCTCTATAGCCTGCCGTCTTCAATTTCGCACTCCAAACAGTAGGAGGTCTCCTTCTACCTGGTCGCTCCAACCAAGATGAAGTCTTTTTTGGTGTCTTCTTACCTTTGGTATGGCGTCGAAGACCTTACGCGCTTGAGCACGCGTTTTTTAAAGTTTTTTAAAGTACTATTATTAGCGATTTGGGTGGATATCAACGGATACAGTAATTTTAATGGAAAACTGAGTATGCTTTCAAGTTACAAATGACGATAGTACCTTAAAAATAAGTTGTTGTTAAAATCGTTTTTACCGTTTTCCATCTTTTTGTTTTTTGTTTTTTTTTTTGGGCGTTATGCACTTTAATTGGGCGTTATTTTCAAGTCGATTTGGGTATTATCTCCTTTAGGGTTTTATTCATAGACTGAAATTTGACAACATTTTTTAACAGAAATTGTCAGGGTCAACCCCCACTCAGTAGTTATTGTCTAACGCCTTCTCCTATATCTGATGCCTTTGTAGCTAATTTTTTGCATCCTTCATACTTTTTCCATACGTAGCTCTTTTTTTCGTTATAAAATTACAATCCATAAAACTTCTCTAAAATAATGCCGAACGAAATAAGGCCGAAATCCTAAATAATTTCACTATTAAATGCCAAATAAAGCCGAATTTGAACCTAAACTTTCTGCAAGATCATGGCCCCCCAAAACCTCACACCCACCTCAGGTTCTTTTTCTGATTTATAGATGTGTAGTCAAATTAGGCCGTAGGGTGGATGAGAATTGTTTAGGAGTAAAGGGGTCTCACGAACCGTTAACCGTATGAACTTGAAATTTGTATGTTGATAGATAAGTCAAAATTAGTACATGCCTCATTAATCGTTTTTCAAAATTCGCCCTATAAGGGTTGAAAAAAGGGGGTGCAAACTTTTCTATTTCGACCTTACTACGCTTAACGTGCCATCTATGTATGCCATTGCAAGAAAGGCTTTTATTTGTTAGGCAATACTTCACCAAGTATCATTCATTTATTTGCAATGTTCCGCTTGTCCATTAAGTGGGTCGCGGGTGTAGGTTGCTCAAGTGGACCCTCCATAGCTCTCGATCCTCCGCCATCGACTCTAAATCATCAAGGGCAATCCCCATACGGGTATAGGAGAGATTATGGACTTGATCTAACCATCTCATCCTTGGTCTACCTAGAGGACGCCTACCCGATGGTACGGATTCCATAGCACGTCGTGGAATCCTGGTCGGGGACATGCGTTTAACATGACCAAACCACCGAAGCATGGATCGCTCCGTCCGGAGAAGTAGCTGCTCGACATTGAGTTCCTCACGTATTCTGGTATTTCTGATGCGATCTCTACGGGTCACACCAGCAATACTACGGAGAAATCTTATTTCGGCAGCTTGTATCCGCGATCTTATTCTTTCGGTCATTACCCAAACCTCATGACCATAGGTGAGAGTTGGAACAAACACCGAATTAAAGACTGATAACTTAGCTTTGATACCAAGTTCAGTCCTCCTAATAACAGAATGACCAAGCTGTCTCAAAATTGACCCAGCCTGACCAATCCTACAGGAAAACTCGGCATTGCTCCTTCCATCACTCGTGAATAAGACCCCGAGATACTTAAACTTCTCCACCTGTTTCAATGGGACTCCACTAACATGCAGAGTGCATTGAACAGGCGTTCTGGAGACGACCACCACTTCAGATTTGTTCACGTTTACCTTCATCTCAGCCTCAACACAAACGGTTACAAACCGATCGAGTGCGCGCTGAAGTTCAGTCTGAGAGGATCCAAGGATGACCAAGTCATCAGCGAAGAGCAAATGACTTATCCTCAGATCTCCCAATTCGAAACGTTCCTCGCCAAGACTGCGCTGTAACATCCAGTCCATATAAGTAATGAAAAGGAGAGGAGACAAGACGCACCCCTGGCGAAGTCCAACGCCCACGGTGAAATGTATTGATTTAACGCCGTTTACCCGAACACAGCTTTTACAGTTTGTGTAAAGAGATTGAATGGCTCTCAAGAGAGAACCATCAATTCCATACTCCTGTAATACACTCCAGAGTTTCCCTCGAGGGACTCGGTCATATGCTTTCTCCAAATCTACGAAGCAAGCGTAAACAGGTGTAGCATACTCCCAAGCCTTCTCAAGTACCATTCTGAGAGTGAATAACTGGTCGGTTGTGTTTCTGCCGGGACGAAAGCCGCACTGCTCATCTCCTAATCGTGCCTCGACCACAGCTCTGCAACGCGTTTCCAGCACCTTGGCAAAGACTTTTCCGGGGAGACTTAAAAGTGATATACCCGTGTAATTGGAGCAATCCCTTTTATCCCCTTTCTTGAAAAGGGGCACAATCACCCTAATCTGCCAATCGCTGGGAGTTTCGCCGCATTCCCAGGCCACTTTAATGACACGAGAGAGCCATTTGACTCCCTTTGACTTTTAGCGATTTGATCGCAAAAGTAACTTCCTCTACCGTGGGACTATTTTCCGCCCTGCTTAAGGCGATGGATGTGTCATCCTCAATGCCCTGGATTGGATTGAGCAATTCGGAAATGTGTTCGCTCCATCTGCGCAAGATGTCCTCCTCATTAGAAAGAAGTGTACCATCTTTGGATTTGACTCCTGCGATAATGTTCCACTTCCTTCCTCTAAGACGGCGGATGGTCTGCCAGAACACCTTGCTTGCAGATCTGTGATCACGGTCCAATTTTTCGCCGAACTCCTTCCAAGACTGTTCTTTGGCTGCTTTAACAGCCAATTTGCAAGTTCTTCGCGCCTCAATGTACCGGTTTCGAGAAGGAGAGTCCCCCAAGTGAATCCACACCTTGAAATACTTCACCAAGTATTTTATATATATTCTAAAATTCATTTTTGCAGAGGGTGAGATATAATAAATTAGGTCTTATTTGGCCAAGTGCGAAAAAATAGTTTTCTCAAAAATGCATCCATACAAAAATTGTTTCACTTTTTTGGAGCACTTAAACTTAATCGTTGAACTCAATCTTGGTCTTAAATAGTTGCTTTTGAATTATAAAACTAATTCGTCAAAAAAAATTAAGCAATTGATCTTTAAATTTTCTAAAAACAGAATTTCTTAATTTTTCCGTACGAAAAACTTTTTCTGTTCAACTTCTCAACCAGTTTCACGAAGTATTCCACTGAATTCCTATGATATGCTATGGTTGAATGTTTCAGTTTTATTCTGTTGCGTGTTTTACGGATGGACTTTTCTGATAGCTATAACTGCAGCCTAAGGCACCAAGTGACAAAGAACAGAAACTGAAACAGAACAGAAACCTTTTTCGTTCTGTAGTAAAATCTGGTTCTGTTTACGTTGCTCGCTCAGTTACACAAAACTGAAACAGATCCAGAAAAACATGGCTCCCGTCTATTCTGTCAAACTCTTTTATGAAATTATGACCCCTAAAACATTTTTTTTCGTCTAGCAGTTAAATTTGCAACTCAAACTATCTAAAGCAGGCAGGCAGATGAAAGATTCAGAAAAATGCAAACAAAAAAACTTCCCTCCTACGATAAATTGGCATTTCTGTCGCTGGCAGCAACATAAACAATCAATATAGACTTGTTTACGTTCTGTCGTCAAACAGCCATTTTTCTGTCGCTAAATTCTGTTGCTGAACAAACAATTTTCTGTTTCTGTTATGTTCCTGTTTCTGTTCTTTGTCACTTGGTGCCTTTAGGGGTAGTTTTATATCGTGTTCTATGAACAAACTACATAATGTAGATATGTACGTAGTACGTACATATGCATAAATAGTTTGTGATGTGAAAGTAGGTACGCACAATCGTATATAAATATATTTGCGTCGTACATAAATATATTTGCGATCTGCAGCTATGGAAAGTATAACGATATGATCGCGTAGTATGTATAAATAATTAAATTGTACCTGTGCTGTGACGAGTTTTTATTTACCTTTGTGATATGTCCATTGACATAGAACTTTCGGATCTGAGTACTGTACAAGTTACGTAAGGACTAAGTTGAAGACGGGGGAGGGGTAATAGGGTGGTAGGTACTGCGTATTGGCTACACTCTCCGGATCAGTAGGTCTGTTTTTTTGCACATCGATCACATAAAAAGTAAACATTCTGTAGAAATTGATAATCATTATTTTGTTTGCGCTAAAAGGTTAATTATTCATTTTTCTAGAAGGATTTTGATTTTGAAATTGAATTTTTCATTGATGGCCATTTTGACAGCAATGCCAGCTGTTAACTTTTCAGGGGTAAAACCGACTGTTCAGAAAAGTGGTTGGGGACTGTTTTTTTTCCACATTTTCCTACTTTACTTTACTTCACAGAGATAGGTGTGCAAAAAAACAGACCTAGTATAGCTATAGATTACTTAGGTGGAGGATGGTAGAAGGGGAAACGGGGGTATAAGGGCTATCTTCGGAACCACTCCGTCATTGCTGGAGTTCACCTCTGACAGCCATGTTTTTCACATGGACCGCTATATGTTGCATGTTCGCGTGTGAGCTGTAGTCGTAATTTGTTTGTAGGTAAGTACTTGCTCACTAAATAAATAACATTTAGGTATAATTTATGAAAAAGGCATTGCGATAAAATATTTTGAGGAAAAAATAAATGCACATATATATGATAACTCAAATAAATTTTAATTTTATTTAAACGAAAAGAAACCGGCGGAATTGTGAATTCTAAAAATAGCGTCTTTCCCTAGCTGGTTCTCCCTTAAATGTAAAAGATAATGCATCTCTGATGCTACGCCTCCCATTTTCCTCTTTTGTCTATTAATTTTTTTCTGTTTTTACATTACAGGTTACAAGCTGTCACTGTCACATTTTGTCTTTGGCGCGTATAGCTCCATTGCTTAATGAAATCGCATCGCCTTTGTTTTTCTTCTGTATAGCCGCGAACAAATCCCAAGGTAAGTCAGTAATTATTTAAGATTACGAGATATAGACCAGGCACCAGAATTTAAAATCCAAAAGTGTCGCACATCTGTACTGTATGTATTCAGAACTAAACTCAAACTTATCACCGAAAGCAAAATTCGTTTAGAAACCCCATCTGAACTGAAGATGAAGGGAGCTTTATTCAACCTTCACTTCAGCCAGCAGAGAATCAGAGATAGCTTTTTTCCCACTCAAATTTCACATGATGAAAACTCAACCAGAAAATTCATAGAGAAAGAGAAACGCTTTTCCTAAGCAAATTGAGAAACTTGGAGCAGCACTCATTGCAGGCCAGCTCCATATCCATTCAGTTGTAGTTTATTCCCCGTCCGTGATGGTTAGCCACCGTAACAGCACTTCTTTGGTTTACTTCTTCTTTTTTTGTGTTCAAGAATTTTCCCATCGCTCTAGTTAGTTGAATAAGATATAACAAGTGAATTCTGAAAGAAAACAAAATACCATAACGAATCCCTATCCATTGTGTGCTGTTGTCGTGAATTCAACCCTTTCGAACAATAGAAGTAACTTTTGTGTCAATTAACTAGCATTGAATGTTTCTCTTGTTACTGTTGTTGAAATGAAACACGCAGAATAGAGTGCTTGCTCTAACCACGCAATCGGAAACTCTGTATTTTTTTTTCTTCTACTTTTCAATGAATTGAAGTAAAAGTTGTAAAAGGGACGTAGTTGCCCTTTTTTCGTTTCATTTATCTCTCTGTCTGCTATCGTTGTGTCGTCGTTCGATACGATTTTCATCGTCAACAATTGTTACATAAACACGACGAAAAACACACACCCACAAAAAAAAGCAACACAAAAAAGGAAGCAAAGTTTGCCAAGCCAATAATCTCAAAGGGACACTTTTTTGTGATACCAGAAATAAAAGAAGTACAAAGTGATTACTTTTTTCAATCAAATATAAAATGTCCTTTAATACTCTCAGTTTCGTATTGAGAATAAAGTAATGTGTAATAAGAATTTAAATAACAAAGTGCGTTTAATTCCGGTATTTATTTAATGAGGGGTTGGAAACACCTTAGTCACTGAAAATAAACTTACATCAACACCTAATATATTAGTGGATTACTTAAAATGTTCTAAAAACAAATTCAAATTGTGTCTCTGTTACAATCCGTGCTGAAAAACATTTATATCGTAAATACGATATTTACGATATTGTAAAAAAAAGTTGTGAATTCTTGTGAAAATAGTAAAATTACAATACATAGTGCTATACAAAAAATATTATCTGCCTATTTCCTAAAGTTCTTATTACGATATTGGCGAAAGAGTCAATTTGATAGCGCAAACAAAGCTAGATGCAAAAATGTGCAGTAAATTTTGGCTAAATGAGTTATTATCGTACCTCTAATATCTATAACATTGAATTAAAAACCATGAAATAGTGCATTGAATATAACAATCTCCCAAACATATTATGTCCTTGTTCAATTCTGAGTGAGAGTTTCCACAAAAATCCATGGAATGCCGTTTACTTATGCATCAACCCCACAGTGTTTCCGTGTACTTAAAAAAATCGCTGTAACATGCTCCCAGAGCATACGAACGCATCGAATCGAATCGACACGAATGGTAGCCGCCGCGGCCATAGTCTAACAAAACCATCGGCAATAGAAGCAATCGCCAACAGCACCGATAGAAACATCACCCCCAAGTCACATGAAGTGCATTTCGCACTTACGCACACAAACGCTAACTACAAAGAAGATGAAGACGACGTCAATGCAGCCGATGATGAGAACGATTATGAAAGTTCCGGTGACGATAAAGGAAGCCGGAAATCCTGTCGCAAATGTGATCTTTCAAAGTTTTTGTCCTTTCAGGATAATGTCGCCGAAGTTCAACATCGCAAGGGACGTCGCTTAAACGGTCTACAGCTACCGCTGCATCCATTGCAAGTTTTTGGTTGGTTTGTTTTGATTCTGTTCGGTGTCGCGTCGTTTTGGGTGTTAATTCCATCGTTCACCAGCGAATTGCAAGGTCCTCTATACGGTCTTGTGTCAGGCTTGTATATTGTGCACATAGTATCGCATTTGGCAGCGCTTTTAATAGACCCCGCGGACCGAGAATTACGTCGGCTACATCGCAACGATCGGATTGTGCCCGAATTTGATCGCACAAAACATTCGCATGTCATCGAAAACGGTCGCTGCCATTTGTGTAACATAGGAACCACCAGTCAGCGCACTAAGCATTGTTCGGTGTGCAACAAGTGTGTGGGCAAATTCGACCACCACTGCAAGTGGTTGAACCATTGTATCGGGTCGAGAAACTATGTAGCGTTCCTAATGTGTGTCGTGTCGGCGGTTGTAGCGACGTTGGTCATTGTGGCCGCCTCTGTGGCGCAGATCGTATTGTATCATCTGAGTCCGCAATGGCTGAGTTTTTGGTACATGGAAGCGGAAGTGGCCATCGGCAAGGCTGTGGTACAGGGTCCGTTTAATGAGACCACTCTCGAGGATGCTGCACTGGGTCCTCAGAATGTCACTCTCTGGAATGACACCATGCTCTTTCTCAATCAGAGCCTTGAGAACTCAACAGCCGGTGGTCCAAATGACACGACAACCCCATCGAGTCTGGTTAAAGAAGTCGTTGAGGCAGGTGCCGCCGCCAATGGTATCGGCTTTAGTGATACAATTTTCCTGGTTTTCATCGGATTCCTTGGCGTTTTGGCAGCAATTACAGCCGGTTTGCTGCTACATCTCTGCTTTTTTCACATCTACATCTCATTCCTCGGTCTCACCACCTACGAGTACATCCGCAATCATCGCCAGCAGCAGCAACAACAGCAAACACTCTCCACATTGCCAAAGAACGGAAGCTACAACAACAGCAGCAGCAGCCCAGAGGGCAACAGTCCCGATCCGTCCAAAGACAAATGCAGTCAAATGTACTTTTGTTCGAGCCTCCGCCATCCGAATAGTTTCCCCGAAGATTTTCGCCTCTTCCAAGCCAAAGCCGAAGACCGTCCGACAACGCTGCACTGTTGTGAGAACTCGCGCGAATACCATCAGACTGCCATGAAGACTTACTACATGTGTTCGATGCTGGAAGCGGATGTATCCACCACTACCACCACTGCGGCGGCCGTGACACCTGGTGGCGATATCGAATCTGTGGAAAAGTGCAAAACCAAATCATTCCACTGCTGCTCCGAATTTGCCCAAAGGCGACGCAAACTCAGTGCCGCCGCCAACAAGGCAACAATGGTTAGTGAAATCGAAGCGTCTGCCACCACACGCTCGTACTTGCACTTCAGCGAGCAGTGTACCTTCTGCACTTTCCGCATAAAGACACCCCTCAAGACTGAGAATGTGAAGACCATCTCAAAGCATCATCGCTGGCGCCGAAAATGGAACTGCTGCTCGAGCGTACCTGACAGCCCAGATGTGCCGAATGATATAATCTCAACCATTTCGATGGGCATTCCCAGCGCTCCTGATGTTGAGCACGGCAACGGAGTGATGATGGACAAAACAAATCCCACCCAAATTCCCGTGCAGTTCATCAAGACAAACGGTGCCAACTTTAAGCCACCCCAAAGGCCGCGCTTGCACCGCCCATGGCCAATAGCCCGTTTTCGCCACATGATGCGAATGATTAACCGATACCGGCGGCCCCGTTGCCGCCACAACGAATCGACCGCGAATGCTGCATATCCACCTCACTATCCAGCACCTACATCCAATGTGAAGCAGAATCAAATCCGGCCAATACCTTACCCTCCAATGTACGACAGCAGCAGTTCACCATCGAGTGATCACAGTAGTGTCCAGTCAATTGAGACGATTTTGCCAACCTCGGTCATCCGAGACGAAGAGAGCTACACCTACAGCGGCAGTAATGGTCTGACAATGCCTTCTGCACCACCCCCAGCGCGACGAAAGATGCCAAATCCCACAGACCTAGATGAACTCGCAGAGACATTGGGTTTCTCGCACTTCCCTCCAAATTCACAAAGGCTGCCAGCGTTAAATTCCGTCTATCGGCGACAACGAAGGAAGCACTTCTTACGACCTCGTTCGCCAACTCTATCGCCGATCCATGAATCGGGCTTGTCGAATCCAACATCACCGCAACCATGTCGCCACGGTATAAGTGCATCATGTTCACCGGCCGTCTCTAGCAGCTTATGCGGCACTGAACTGAAGGCGTCCAATGGCTCGTTGAACAGCGACAGTGACAGCAGTAGTGCCACATAGATGTACCGTGTGAGTGTGATAAAAATAGGTGCTTTATATAGTTTTGGAACAATTAAAGTTCTCTGCGATAGGAATAAATAGCTAGGACGAGGATTTTATTTGGTCAAAGATAAACTGCAGAAGATATTGATTCTGGAATTGGGTCATGGTTTTTGGAAAGATAAATATAGCTTTTTCTCTCTGGTGCTTCCCAACCATTTAGTTGAGTTCTATTCGACTTGATACATGAAACATGACACTTGTAAAGCCCTGAACCTTCTGTCGCTTTGCAAATAAAACTTCACAAAACGCGATAGAATAATAACAATCCTAGAATCCTCTTAAATTTTTAAAATTCATTAAATTTCATGAGGAACACATGGGCAGAAAACTAGGGGGTATAAAATACTGTCGGCATAATTTTGTTTGCCTATTTGTTATCATCTTCTGACATCTGTTCCCACAGCTTCCACTACCACCCACACTCACAAATTCTATGAAAATGTAATGGAATATACTTTTGTTTTTTTTTCTGTATAAGATGCCATTAGTGACAACAAATGTTCTAGACCTGACATTTGCATTCATTCAAAATGACAATATAAATAAAATGTTTCTCTTAAACTGAATTTTGTTGTTACTCACGTCATCTTTAGTCTCTTATTGTCTTGAAATATCTCGGCAGTCGGCAATATTCGCAAACTCAAAGAGCCAACAACCCTCGAGTAGCTGTCAACAAAATTGATATTTGATTGACAGCTGTGCAGATACATATTCCTCAAACAGGTATACTGAACTGTTTGTTATGGCTCTTTTCTTATTTGTTGATATCTTTATCAATCTATCTGTGTACCTTCCGAATCGATTTAAGTCCACCAAGTTGTGTTTTTTTTTTTTTTTTGGTTGGGGATATGGGCTGGGCAGCTATCATTATTTCTAAAAATAGACAACAATTTTTGACTCTTGGGAATATTATTTTTATTCACATTGACATCTAGGTTAGGCATAGCCATACGAACTCCTGCCCAACTTGGAAGTTTCCATCAATGTCGGGGATATCCTAATTCCTAACTATCAAATTTATACTATTTATAGAACTTGTATCTGTTCGTTGAAGTTTAATATAGGCAACTACTTTCAATATACATATACTGATATAGCGCAGGCTAATTGAGAGGATATTGATATGAAGTTGACAAACTAATAACGGCACAAAAGTTTACTCTGGGATGTGCGGCCTTGGAACTTGTAAGCAAATTATGGCTGAATTTATGATACAAATACGTTAGAAGCTTTCATGGTGATTGGTGGCATAGGCTGTTGACAGAATTGCGCCCCCAACTGGTTGAAATGTATATTAAAATCAGTTGCGTCAAACCAGATGATTTGTCAGAGTACGAAAAGATTTGCTGAATTTTATTTCAAATACCGTCCGGGTTAAATACCAATTTTCGCTCCACGAGTTTTCTTATTGGTTGGTATATTTTCTGTGTAAACAACTGTTTTATTCGGTTCAAATATTTGTAGGTATTTTCAATGCCTACGCTCCGCTTGGAAGTACTTTTTTCAATATTAGTCTTCGAAAATGTGCGCACAATTATTACATGAGCTACAAAATTGTGGAGAGATTTCTGCACGCAGAGTCCGAGAAGAAGTTTTTTAAAATAAGGACGCATAGTTTTGTCTTTAGAGGAATTTAGTATGGAAGCACAGCAGCATAAAAATCGTATGGCATTAAGTTTTTACTCTTAATTCAGTTAAAGATAAGAGTTTCCTAATCATTATTTGTTTTTGGGACGAATGAAGGACGTACAATTTTATGTGGAATCCGAATGGCTGAATTGAGATAATTTATCAGGACAGGCACATTCATACTTTAGTTATAAATTGATTAAAATCCGTAGTTTTAAAGTGATTGCACAGCTCTGACTCCGCAATCGCTTATTGTCTTGAAAAGTCATAAAAAAATGGATTTTCGGTAAACTCATATCTTATTCGTCTGAAGTATAAATTCGGCCCTACCGAAGTGAGATATCCGTCGGAACGGAGAATTCTCCGCAACCCATACTCTGTCGGAGACTCAAATTACATTCGATGTATCCGCCTTCGGAAAGAGTAATTAAATGCGACGACGCACGCATTGATTTGACATGATGTTGTTTCGTGGTATATTGGGGTTTTCCTACTTAGTGCTTGTTTTTTCGTTGGTTTTTGCCCTGGAAGCACAAATTGAAGCAACAAATACAACCAATTACTTTGCTAAAATGTTTTTTTCGTTATTGCTTTCATTTATCAACACTTCACTGCAAATCGTTAACAAATTCCACAACCAATTCCTGTCGGAGCATATCGGAAGAAAATTCGTATGAAGCTGTCAAAAATATCAGTAAAAACGCACTTGAACTAAGTTCCGAAAAGCTGTTCCGAAGTATACCTCGAAGCAAAAATCCTCCGATTCGTATGAAATCGCAGAATTTTCCGTTCCGACGGATACCTTGCTAGGGCCGATTGTTTAAACAATAAATTTTTTTTACTGTAATGAACGAATCCTTGAAGCAATTGCCGCTGTTTACAGTTGTTTTTTTAAAACATTACAGCAGCCGCTTTTCCTAGACATACACCACGAAAGAAATAAAGCGTCAATTGGCATAGTAATCAGCGCTGCATTAAATAATTGAACTGAATTTTATTAGAACCCATATGACTGAATAAATAATAACTTGTCTTTACGATGTTTTTATAGTGTCACAACACAACACAAGCAATGTTTTCAAATCCCGTGACTACGCCTCCATGGTCCATTCTGCAGGTCCAATTTTGGATGAAGGTATTTGCCCAATTACGCGAGTTTTGTTGGCTTCCAAATCCTGAATCGTAGCTGGCTTATCGGCGAAGACAGGTGTGATATCACACGATCTAGGCAGCCAGTTGACAGGTCCGAAAAACGAAATTACATAGCTGTAACAATACTGAATAAAAAGAACATGACACCATGAGGCGAGTTACGCGTGATCTGTCAAAAAAAGACTATTACATACATTGAAAAAAAAAACTATTTTAATTTACGCACTTGTCGTTTATATGCTGTACAGTGTACTTGCCCGCTTATACAGGGTGGGCCAAAAGAATTCATCCGATGTTGTTTGGCTGTCATTTTTTTCTAAACTAGCAGCCCCGGCGGACTTCGTCCCACCCAAAAATACAACAAAACTATTGCAAGACAATGAAATTCTAACAATGCCACTTCAACTTTCATAATCCAGCAGATGACGTTTCGAATTAAATATGGCGGCATTGTACTATTAAACTAAACCAAAAAATTTACATTCCAATCTCTCTATCTTCTTGACGCATATTCGCACGATGAGTCGACACTGCGCGTGCACCAGCTGAACGTCGGCGTAAATTAGATCTTTTCGTTGGTGGCATTATGAAGAACAACTGCAATACAATGAAATCCTGAATAGAAAATTTGAAAACAATGAAACACCAATAGAAACGTACCACTTCTTACAGACAAATCCCAATAGCCAACCAACAATGCCACACAGCACAAATTCGCAAAATGCCTTAATCGCTCATTCGCCACTGTTCAAATGAAATGAAAATAGTCCAATATGAATACACTCATTTCTATTCTTCTATATATTCTCATTATCAATTTTAATTATTATTAATTAATTAATTATTATTAATTATTAATTATTCGATCGAACAAAACACGAATTCGCAAAGTGCAATATGGACGCTGAAACAGCAATGAATGAAGAATCTGCGCAACTGAATCAAATGGCACAGTCAACGTGGACAGCGCCACCACACATGAAACAAAATTGGCTTCTCCATTGATCGATAATAGATGGCGTTACGTTGCGTGTCTATCTAACAGTTCAATTGTGATACGATATGTTACATTCAAATTTGATTCTTTTTTTGGTTGTTGCCAAAATAAATAAATACAAAATGAAAAAAAATAGAAAAATAGAAAAAAATCGAAAAAAAACCTGTCGTAACACGCTGGGTGGTCAAAATAAGACATTTTGAAATTTTGATTTTTTTTTTTTTGTAAACCCCTTTTCGAACAATCATGGAGTTATGGGATTACATCGCTTCGGATACTTTCTTTTATATATATAGATGAAAAACTTTGATTCTGTTTTTTGATTATGTTTATTTATTGGTTATTGGTTTTATTGGTTATTGGTTAATTGTTAAAGGTTCAAATCAACATAATCAAAAAACAGAATCGAAGTTTTTCATTTCGAAATAATAAAGAGAGCCAAACAACATCGGATGACTTCTTTTGGCCCACCTTGTATAGAAACCGTACTTCAATACGTCCCCTCATGCGGTAAGCCTATATTTTACTTTAAAAATCGCAGCAAGGCCCCCCACAAATATCTTACTCTTTATGGAAATTATAAAAAGCAAATTAAAAAAATGTTCGCGTTCTTTTTAAGTAAAATCTATGCTCAAATAGGGTTTTAATATAGCCTACCCGCCCGGCTTTGCCGTGTCCAGAAATTCTATTATTGCAAATTTTGCAACTTTTGGCAAAAAGTGCCATGGGAAATGCGCGATATGCCGAAAAAACAAGTACATAATTTAATTGTTCACTGTCGGTAGACCTTGTCTATAGCAAACGTAGGTTTGCATAAAAGCCATACTTTTATGAGCAATCTGTGACTTGACATTTTTACAATTAAACTAATCTACACGGAGAGCAAACGCAAACAACGTTTTTCTGTAAAATTTTAAAAGTCGAGTTCTAGAATATCCAAAAAACATATAACTTAAATTAATTAATGACATTTAGTCATTTAAAAGAAGAAAACAATCTTAAACGTCGCATCGATGGCCAAATAAAATCCTCAACAAAATGTTGGTATATCACGCTGCATTAAGAAATTTTCTTTTCTGCAAAATCATTACTTAAAGCAGATTTTTTAATTGTATGTAAAAACCAAAAATACAGACGAAAAATAAACATTTTTGTAAACTTAGTTTATAAGCTTGTTCATAAGACTTATTTTAAAACAAAAAAAGAAAATTCCAAAGTTTGTCCATGACAAAGAAAAACCAAATTTAAAATTAGCAGTACAACGTTTAGTGGAAAAAAAAATAATATTAAATTATTGTGTGCAATTACTAGACTGTTGTTCATAGATGAACAATTTTAGCATTAAATATAAAAATAAAAATGGTTAAAAATACTAGCTAGTTTTTTGGGTACAGAAAATTGCCTACATAGTAAATTCAGATTGTGCATGCTTAACCGATTTCAAAAAGGGGCTTGCTAAGAAAAAGAAAAAAAAGAGAAACTGAAAATACCTTCAACTTGTGAACTGAATAATTAATAAAGTTTCTCAGTGGTGAAAGCGGGAGGCTTTACTCAAAGCCTAAGGGAATGTTTTCTGGGCGCTTATTTTTTCAGCCTTTATTTTGTTGGTATTCCTTGGACACGAAGTACTGTTGACTTTTCGTTCGTTTCCAAAAGAGGCTATTCCATGAAAGTGCTATGATTTTTATTTACACTTTTAAAATATTAAGAAACAGATGCAGGACCTTTTTAAATTCTAAGAGTACCGTTTGGCATGAGCTTATTACATTTATTTTGTTCGTGGCGTTTTCTTTAAGGTCATGGTCAATTCATGAGAACAATTACTTTAAGTGGAATAGTAATACCTACCGGTTGCATTGTCTAAATATCGTTTTGCTGTTTTTCACCGGAATTCCGTGCACCTTAATTTATCTTCACTTCCGGTGAATGATTTTTCCAACTGAGTGAATCATTCCGTTGAAAAGGGTATGTATGGGGATTGTTGCATGGATACCAATTGGATATTTTGAACAGCATATATACTGTTGATGGGGATTGCCGTTGTTCATGGAGTTTACGTGATGTTTGGAAATCTTTGGTTGGTTACACTGATAGGTAGGAAGGATGAAGATTGTATTTGTAAAGAGCTGCTTCGCTGTATCTGAGTTAGACGGATACAATTGAATAGTTTTGTATAAAAAGCTGAGAGCAGATTGTTACAGAAAATGAATGGAACTTTTTTTTTCTGGCTAAGAAAAATTAACACGCGAATGGTTTTAAGATTTTTTTTTTTGTTTTTTTCTCCAAATGCAATCAAAACTTGTGTAAGGTGTACATCGTAAGTGGTTGCAACTAAAAGAAGGTGTCATGCGATACTAATTGCATGTTTGTAACGATTGCATACGACGACTTGGTGCGGACATCGTTGCATTTTTATTTTCTTTAACAAAAGGATAACACAATATAAAACTAGATAAATCGTATTGGCCTCGTATATTGGTCTTAATAGCAAATTGATTTAGTGGTGTATTTTTAAGGCTATTGGGGGAAATGATAACACTCCTATGGGGGACAATCGAGTCACTTCTGTACCATTTATAGAATCGAAATGTTGAGTCTTGCATGCTTTTTAGATGCAAACTGCGCCTAATTATCGTAGCAATCAAATTAAAAGACGGGACACAACTCAACTTAAGTTAAAATCTTTAAAATCGAGTTTGTTGCGTAGCCAACTGTGTATAGCAACATTTAATCAGCTACCATAAACCAAAGTTAAGGAGAATGAAGACACGAGTTTTTTTATTTTTTGATCGCTACCGTCTCGTTTATCCGACAATGTCGCTCACCGTAGTGACGCAGCTTGTCAAGTGCCAACCAATTTTCAAAAATCATTGACAGAATTCCAATTCGAAGCAATGAAAATTTAAAGTAAATCTGGCAATGTCAGTCCTTAATTCTTATTGAAAAATTACTAAATAACATATGTATCAAGTAATCTCGTACCCTATTGAGAGGCAGTAAGACCACGCAACAATTCTGTGCGGAAAAGCACACCACAACAACTGTAATGAGACTTCTATTCTGTTAGGAAGATCATGCAGTAACTGTACTCTGTGGGTGAGCATAAAGTTAGGTTAGGTTGTGAGGAAAGAACCCACCAGAGGCCTCCCGTTCCTGAAATTATTTCAAGTGACCCTATTCTATTTCGTTCGTCTGATTTTATATTCCCTTCAATGTCATATTTCGTTTAGATTTCTTTGGCATCTTTTGACAGTTTTGGACTTAATAGTTTTACGATCTAGTGCTTTGAATGCTGCCTGGTCGTCTACAAAAAGATTGCTGTTCGCTATATAAATGATTGCTTTCTACATGGATTATGGTTGAAACCCCCCAGTATATACCAACGATTTTAGTGGGCGTGGAAGTCTTATAGTATGTATATTAGTTCGCCTCTGTTATGTTTCTAAATAAATTTTTAATCAGATACGTGGCTTCTGAGGAAAATTCAGAAGAGTTCCATTTAACATAAACAGATAATATTCCTCGATTTTTATTTTATTAGTAAATATGATAACTTTGGACTTAATAGGATTAAATCAATTGAAGTTTGTTCTTGCCGACGTTGATAGTTCATTCAGAGCAAAGAAAATTCCTACAATTTTATATACTAGGCCCTGCACACTTCGTAGTGCAAAATAGAAAAATAAAAAAATCAATTTCAAATTCATTTAAATCAGTGTTAAACAGATTTTATTGTAATGCTCTATATAAGCTCATTAGTAGGTTACATTACGGGACACTGCATTATAGGGCGACATGCTTTCAGACTGGGCCTCCCTTCCAACGATTTCTGCTTGATGGACAAGGCGGAGGAAGAGACTATTCTTTACCTCCTATGCAGGTGCCTTGCCTATCCCTCTCAGCTCGTAGAAAACTATATCTCGGAGATTACCTCTTCGACAATCTCGGCGAACTCGCTAATGCAAGCATAAGTTGCCTCCAACGCTTCATTCTCAGCTCCTGCTGGTTCAACGGGTAGTTGTGAGATCATCAGATCCTGTGGTATCACAATGGGCCTCCCCTGGCCTAAGTGAGGCAGCTCTTGTTGCGGCCTGCCACCTTAACCTAATTTATTGCTCTGTGGTACACAACATTTTTTTTAGTTTTTCCAGAAATCGTATTGCCTAGATAATATTCATGTGCATTATGAAATTATGCATAATTACCACCAAATATCCCGAGGGTGCAAACATCGATGGCAGAAGTGAAATTTCGGCCTCGAATAATTCAACGCATCCTTAAGGAACTAGATTGCAATAAGGCAACGAGACCCGACGGAATTCCGGCTATAGTTCTCAAGAGCTGTGCTCCAGAACTTGCACCTGTACTATATAAGCTGTTTAGCATGTCGTACTCCCAGAAGACGTTTCCTTCTTGCTGGAAAACCGCTCGCATTCAACCTATTCCAAAGAAAGGGAGGAAATGTCTGCCACAAAACTATCGTCCAATAGCGTTACTTTCAATGCTCTCAAAAGTAATGGAAAAGGCAATAAATGTCGAAATAATCAAATATCTAGAAGGCCACCGATTAATAAGTGACAGGTAATACGGATTTCGGAGCCGTCGTTCCACTGGAGACCTGTTAAGCTACGTAACGCACTTTTGGACGCAAGCAATTGAACAACACGGCGAATCCAGAGCCGTAGCCTTGGACATATCAAAGGCATTTGACCGAGTCTGGCATAGAGCCCTATTAGGTAAGTTGGCGTCTTATGGATTACCACAACAACTCTGCGGATGGATGCAAAATTTTCTTCTGGGAAGATAGATCCAAGTTGTGGTAGATGGTGTATCATCTAATTCGTTTGCTATAAATGCAGGAGTACCCCAAGGATCTATTCTTTCCCCAACTCTATTTCTTCTCCACATCAACGATTTGCTTGGATCGACGAATAATAATATCTACAGCTTTGCTGATGACAGCACTCTTATATCCTCTATCTCGAACAGTGGGCCTGTGAATGCGGCTACATCACACAGTCAGAGATGTGAACAAATTAGTTCTCTAAATGGTGATCTGGACAAAATCTTGAAGTGGGGAAAAGACAACTTGGTTGTATTTGATGCAAACAAGACACAGCTCACAACATTTTCCAGGAAAAATGCATCAACAGTTCCTCAGATCCAAATGGATGACCATCCAATCCATCCCAAGGACTCAATGCACCTTCTAGGAGTCACAGTCAATTCAGGAATCACATGGCAGGACCACATATCCTATATCGCAAGATCGGCGTCCGCTAAGTTGAGCTACCTATTTAGGGCAAAGAGGTACTTTAGCCCCAAGCAACTTCTCCTTCTCTACAAAGCACAGGTTAGACCAGCCCTGGAATATTGCTCCCATATATGGATCTCGGCCCCAAAACAAGCAGTTCGACTTATTGGAGACCCTACACTCACATCGAATCTGCAACCGTTGGTGCACAGAAGACAAGTCGCTGACCTATGCTTGTTCTATAGGTACTTCCATGGTAGATGTTCCAAGGAACTCAAGGAAGGAAGGAAGGAATTATCCCTCGAAATGCAACTTTTGGGCGCCCCACAAGACAGGCTGCTAATGCTCATGACCATACAGTACACTTGACAACCGCGAGGACATCATCTTTCCAAAACTTCTTCTGTTACATGACAAGCAAACTTTGGAACTCGCTTCCTGGGGATATATTTCCAGAAGACTACAATTTGCAGAACTAACATAAATCTGCAAGCATCTCGGGGCGCTGATGAAGCGTTATAGGTTGGCCTTTCCCTGGAGAAGTATTTAAAAAAAAATAAAAAATATGATAGAGACAGGTTTAGTGAAAACGATATCGTTCGATCGTTTTCATTTTACGGAATCTGGGCCCAGGTCTTTCGAAGAAAAGCGTTTGCAATTTTTTTAGTATGGGTGGTGCCACGCCCCTTTGCCCGATTTTGACTAAACCATCATAACAACCATCTTGAGGCAATATCAACGATTCTCTGAAAATTTGAGCTCAACCTGCTCGTACATTTTCATTGTCCGTCAATTGTTCTGCGGCCGTTTTATTTAACCGATCGGACTGATTCTGTATTCCGTGTGCTTCGACTGATATTTCCTCAGACGTGTGCCCACGAATTGTATTGTCTAGATACCTATATTTTTCCCATGACTGTCGAAGGATAGCGTTTAAAATGTATTTTTTTGTTATGAGAGCAGGTGTCACGCCCTTTTGTCCAATTCCGCTAGGTTTTGTAAAATGCTTCAATGAGACAATGTTCAGGTATAGTGATTTAAATAACTTAGTTGTATGGATGCTGCCATGACCCGTTTTCCAATCCCACCCACGCTTCGCGTAGTTGTTTGTTGTCTACAATTTTACAACTTTAGCTCCCATGGGTGTCGAGAAATAGTATTTAAAAAGTATATTTTTTTCACTGGAGGTACCACGCCACTTTGCTTTGTATAATTTTGATCAAACTTTTACAGAAACACTTTTGGGCCAATAACAGATATTTTCTTAAAATTTGAGTTCAATAGTTCGGTAGTTTTCTAGATTAAGGTTTTTTTTTTTTAGATATACCTACCCACTTCCATTTAACTCCCCATTCAATTTTATGGATCCTTTAAAATTAACTATATCAATATTATTAATGTCAATTTTATTCTATAAAACCAAAAACCACACCTTCTACGCTCCCAATAGAAAAATGTATTCGACTATGTAATATGCATATAATCCTAAATTCTAATTTGCTTTCATTTTGATTAGAAGGAGCGTTCTTTGAGATATTTATACAGCAATCTAATGCTACACATTAATTTTTACTGTTTGCAAAATATCAGCAAAAATGTTCATTAATATTCCACACGAGGTGATATTTTCCAAGGACAACCGCAGACTAGGGTATGTGCGTTCTTCCAGCTAATTTACTAATTAATTTGCTTAATTGTGGGAAAAATATCTTTTTGGCAAATATGTCAATGGCTAATGGTTGGAAAACTTAATTTTATTAATGGAAAAGGATTAATGTGATATAGAAATGCTAAATAACTGGGAATTGCGTGTCAATGTTGGATTTTCAATTTTTTACCATTAATTTCTACAATGTTGTTGTATTTTCTATTTTATTTTTTTAGTGCTGAAAAGTATATTTTTATGGGAAATAAAATCACACTGGGGCCACACACCTAACCTATAGCAGTCAAATCAATACACACTCAATTGAAATAGGTTTCGGATTTTTACCTACAAACAGTAAACAGCAACACTGATGGATCTTTTCTTCACATATGCAACCACCACATTTGTAATGTAATGAGTAATGACCATATATTGGACACTTCTCTTATCCGATGGAGGTTGTGCTTTCAATATAATACTTTTAATTTAAAAAAAAAATCGAAACTTATCACTGGAGTTAAATAAAAAACGTTGTTGACAGTTTGTCAGGGTTGCCAAATTTCTGCACTGCGACTATGAACAGTGTATTGCAATACCCTTTATTTCTAAAAACACAGTCTGAGGCTCGTTATAAACCTCAGAACTCCATATATGTCGCAAGTTTAATACAGAACTTCTGTAAAAAGTCTCGATTTTTATATTTGATTCGTTGTTTGATAGATTTGTTTACAAATACTTCAAATGAAAATATTGGAATTATGTATGGCCTTTTCGAGCTAAACCACTAATTTATCAACCGAATCCTTTGAGCTATAGTTTTTTTGTTTTTTTGTGAAAGCAAATTCTGATATTCTTCTGGGAAAGGTAATTTCGTCTGACAGAAAGTAAACATTGCACTTCGCTTCGCCATTAATTGAGCAAGCACGATGAACACTAGACTGTCAGTGAGTGAAAACAACAGAGAGCTACAGTCCGCGGTGGGTCTTTAGGTAACTGCCTCAAGTTGCACACACTAAAATGTTTGAGGTACCACCGCCCTTTTGTTGTGCGTGCCACCTAAGGTGAGGTCTTCCTCTATTGCGTTGTCCCTTGGGTTCGAGGGAAAATTACTATAGTAACCCATAACGTGCTTGGCGAATCTTTAAAAATGCTTCATTGTTCAAACACCTCTTGGAGGGAACATTTTAAAAATTGAATTCCTGTTTCAATTAGCAATACCATACGTGACGCAATTTCGTCTGTCAAGAAATCGTTTTTAATTAGCTCTGATTCATTCATTCATTCATTTTCGATTATCCGCTTATCCATTTAGTGGGTCGCGGGTGTAGATTGCTCAAGTGGACCCTCCATAACTCTCGATTCTCCGCCATTGACTCTAAATCATCAAGAGCAATCCTCATACGGGTAGAGGAGAGATTATGAACTTGATCTAACCATCTCAAGGGTCTACCTAGAGGACGCCTGTCTGATGGTACGGATTCCATCATAGCACGTCGTAGGATCCTGGTCGCTGATATGGACTTCTTCGTCCGGAGAAGTAGCTGCTCGACATTGAGTTCTATTTCCAATGCGATCTCTTACGGATCACACCAGCAAAGCAACGGAGAAATCTCATTTCGGCAGCTTGTATCCGCAATCTTATTCTTTCGGTCTTTACCCAAAGCTCGTGACCGAATGTAAGATTTGGAACAAACATGGAATTAAAGACTGACAACTTAACTTTGATACCAATTTCAGTTCTCCTAATAACAGATAATGATCAAGCTGTCTCAAAATTGATTCAGCCTGACCAATCCTACAGAAAAACTCAGCATTGCTCCTTCCATAGCTCGTGAATAAGACCCCTAGATACTTAAACTTCTCCACCTGTTTCAATGTCATTTTAATAAATGAAGTTTAATGCCTATAGAAAAGACAGGAGAGCTCCTGAAAAATACTGAAGTTCACAAATGTTTGTTAAATAAGCGTTAGACGAAAAAATGGTGATAGAGTTACGTACAGTTCTTTTACCCCTTGGACCGTTATCGACCTACAAAAGCATTGAGCTTTAGAGACCGTTTGTCTGAATTGGAGTATTTTGCAACCCCGACCCTTGTAATGGATAGACGGGACATTGAAAATGGCGAATAATTTTATGTTCTTTGTCGATATTGTACTGGATGATGTTTTCCTGCTGTTGAAAGGTCATTTAGACGGTAATTAAATCGTCTACCGATGATACTGATTGATTGAAGGTCACAGGCTCCTCTACTCAAGCTAGGAGGGTATGTGTTTTAAAATGAAAAAAAAAACCAATGCTTTATAACATTCGCATAAATTACCATAAACTACATGGCTACTACTTACTCGTACTAGTTTTATTTTTTGTTTCCGTTCCTATGGCATCTTGCACAAAGAGTTGTCATGGCCACCTGTTAAGCTTATTTATTAAGAATAATTACAAAAGCACAAACAAAAAATGTGCAGACGGTAATCCCCAACAATTCAAAGACGCAAATAAATATAATCAAAGACATATTCCATTGGCATTTGTCTCTATATAGACATTATTGGCCTTTTGATGTCCTCTGAACCCTTATAAACCTTCGTGTCTGGCTGTTTACCTTGTTCCGCTGAAATAAATACTAATGCCACTGTCTGGGTATACTCGCACGTAATAGACTTGTGTCTCTTAGTTTCGATTTCTGTTCACTAATAATCCATAATGCAGCCTGAGTTAGTTCGATGAACTTTCCCTTCATAACACAGATTGCTAGGGTAAGATAAATGTTTTCACTTCCGCCTTAGAAAATTGTATGCACTGGTGGTACGAATAAAAAACAGTTATCAACGATTAATTTGTATATTAAATGTTCGTGGGAATGTAAAATTTACCACTTATAGGCATAGCCAAGAAGCTTTTTTTTTTTAAATAAGTGTAAAGCCAGTATAATATTAATGCTAATTGTACTTCTTAATGTATATTTATATACAAATTTTATTTAAGAAAATAAAAAGAAGAGAACAACATCTCTATTTAGCTATGTAGTTAGGTGTAATGAAATATTTATTTTACAACATAATGCGCAACAAGTAGTCAAACAAATTTGTACTAATTTTGCATATTAGCTAAGAGAATAAACAATAAAAACCAAAATTTAAATGTGATGAAGATATTGAAAAAAATTAAATATGAATAAAATATTTTTAGTAAGTATAATAAAAAGTTTTATTCTTGTTACAAATAAAAATGAAATAAAGAAAAGAAAAACAAAAATATTGTATAGTAATTAATATTCTAATATACTCATGACTAAATGTATAAAATGTTTATTGCAAAAGGAAAAATTGAATAAAAAACAAAAATAATTGCTAAAAATTTTTGGAAATCTAAGTTGAAACATAGCAACAAAAATGATTTGTAAAAGAAATGTGGAAAAATTAAAAAAAAAGAAAACAACAACAATTGTTTTAACATTTATTTTGAATTGTAATATTTTTGTAATCAATTTGTAAGTAGAATATTTTATTTTTTGTTGAAATAAATAATTTTTTAATATTATATATTGTTGTGGCTTTTCTTGCTATTTTTTTACAGGTGTTTTATTTTTTACGTGGATGATCAACCTTTAACCGAAATTTTTAGAAAAAGATCAACATTTGGATCACCGGTAGACATCGTCTGTAAAGAACTAAACTACATGTGCGGAGAAGCAAAACATGGAGAGATCAACAGACAGGTCATTCGCATGTTAGTTACCTTCTCTAGATAATCTCTTTTCCCAAAATCGATTTCAACGTAGGTTTGGCGGCAGTATTACAGTATCTTTCAAGCTAAAATCTCAGACTGTCGTTTGGGAAATAGGTATGTTTAAATTAACCAATTAATATAGAATCCTCAGCTCGTAATAACAACAACTACACACTCCTTGACAGTTCTGAGATTTACATTGTGTATGGCTATTTAGTGAAAGCAAGAAGTGAAAACGATTTTCGCTAGTTGGGTTTTACCCTGACAATTTCTGTTGAGAAATTATTGTCAAATTTTAGTCTATGAATTATTGTTGAGAAAACAACAATAACAAATGTCGACACTTCATGTCAAAATCCCAAGTACGCACCAAATTTCGACAGTTTGTACCACTTTATCACAAATGTTTGCAGACTTTTAGGCTGATTGCCACCGTAGTTCGGAAAAATGCCACTCGGTAGTTTTATTTAGCTTTAGCTGTACGTGCCAGGCTTTGGCCGTGCGGTTAGATATGTTCTTGTCATCAATGTTCCAAATTTTAAAACCAAATTTATTCCAGCTGGGAAGAACGGAGAGATGGACTCATACCTAGCGCTATCCATAGTTACGGTCCGACGTTTTCTTGGAATCATTTTGAATATCAAAATCAGTATGCCTCCCGGTCTATAGAAGTGTATTCCAACGCAGGTCCTAGTAACAGTCGTGTGTCTGTGGTATGGGCAATACCACCAGTACTCAGTAGGTATTACCCTCTTTGTCTACAGCCAGGATATTGAAGCAATAACTGCACCAGAAATCAAATCGAAGATTGTGAAATGCTGTAGCAAAAAGCTGAAGATATACAGCAGAAGATATCGCTCAGCTGTAATGAGTACTTACTTTACTTATCGGGCTCCCGACCTGTGAAGAGTTTTTCTTTCGAAGGAGCCCAGTATCAGCTCTCCCTTCTTGCTTATCGTCCAGCACTCGGCGCCATAAAGCAGAACTGGCAGGATAAGGGTTTTGTAGAGCACACATTTCGTCCTTCGAGTTAGGAATTTTGAACCCAGTTGTTTTGCCAAACCGAAGTAGCAACGGTTTCCTAGGGTAATTCTTCGCCGGATCTCCACTAGGGTGTCATTCGTGGAGTTTACGTTTACTCCGAGGTAGGTGAACTCCTTAACTACCTCGAAATTGTTGCTATCAATAGTGACGTTTTGTCCTAGGCGGTGGACAGATGCTTGTTTGTTTGTTGATAGCATGTACTTAGTCTTGTCCTCATTTACTTCAAGCCCAACGGATTTCGCCTGTTCTTCAATCGCCGTGAATGCTTCTATCACGGCACGCTGGGAGCGACCGATGATGTCAATATCGTCCGCATAGCCAAGCAGCTGGACGGACCTGTTGAAGATAGTGCCTTCCGTGTTGACACCTGCCCTGCGCACTATCTGCTCCAGTACGAGATTGAAGAAGTCGCATGATAGAGCGTCTCCTTGCCGAAATCCGGTGCATGTTTGAAAAAGTTCGGAAGAGCTGCTTCCAAACTGCACGTTGCAGCGCGTGTTTTCCAGCGTCACGCGACACAGCTGAATCAGTTTTGCCGGGATTCCAAATTCGGCCATCGCCATATAGAGCTCCTGACGATGTATGCTATCATACGCGGCTTTGAAGTCGATGAATAGGTGGTGAGTCTCGACTTGAAATTCGTTGGTCTTTTCCAAGATTTGCCTCAGTGTGAAAATTTGGTCTATAGTCGATCTGCCGGGCCGGAAGCCACACTGGTACGTGCCGCTTAGTGTGTTGCAGAACGGTTTTAGACGTTCACACAGTACGTTGGATAGGATCTTGTATGCGACATTTAGCAAGGATATGCCTCGATAGTTCTTGCAAGACATAGGATCGCCTTTTTTGTAGATGGGGCATATGGAGCTGATAGTCCAGTCATCGGGCATGTTTTCTTCCACCCATACTTGGTTGATGATTCGGTGCATGCTCCCTACCAAAACATCACCACCGTATTTAAAGAGCTCCGCTGGTAGACCATCAGAGCCTGCGGCCTTGTTGTTCTTAAGCTTTTTTATAGCTAAGCCAACTTCTTCTATACTAGGTGGTGGAACTAGTTCTTCATTGACTGGACGTGGGTTCTCTTCTTGCCCTATCACTCTCTTTACATGATGCCCATTAAGCAGCTGCTGGAAATGCTGCTTAAACACATCTACTATTCCCTGCGCTTCGGTGACCAGGTTCCCTTCGCTATCTCGAAGAGCCTGCGTTCCGGTTTTGTAGCCAGCAGCCAGTTGCTTATAAAACCTCCGGATGTTATTACGATCGCGCGACTCTTCGATCTCCTTGAGCTGGGAAGCTGCGTAAGTCCTCTTCTTTCTACGCAGGATCTTCTTTTCCTCCCTTCTCCTGGCTCGATACTCTTTTCTCGCTGCCCTTGTTTTGCGCTGCAGCGCTTTCTTGTGTGCATCTTCTGTCACCTTTTTCCTGTACACGCATTCATCATCATACCACGGGCTCTTTCTCTGGGGTGGCTGGTACCCTACGGTGGTTTCGGCTACCTCCTTGATGATGTCGCGATACTGGCACCACTGATTGTTGGCGTTTGTGGTAGGTGAGTGCACAGAGGAGAGTTTCATACTCAGGCGCTCGCTGTAGGCTCTGGCTACTCCAGGTGTGCTAAGGCGTCCAACGTCGAATTTCTTCTTCTGGGCAGTTCGCAGCTTCTTCTCGTTGGACAGTCGACCTCTGAATTTAGCCGCGACAAGAAAATGGTCAGAGTCGACGTTTGCCCCTCGGAATGTGTACACGTCGAGGATGTTGGATGCGTGCCTCGCATCGATTAGCACATGGTCGATTTGGTTGGCGGTTCGACCGTCTGGAGAGCGCCAGGTTGGTGTGTGGATCCTTAGCCTTGGAAACCTAGTGCTACTTATCACCGTACTATGAGCTGCTGCAAAATCGATTAGTCGGTAGCCGTTGTCTGTTGTCGTTTCGTGGATTTTGTGCTTACCAACTAACCCGCCAAAGATGTTTTCCTTTCCGACTTTAGCATTGAAATCCCCGAGTACAACTTTTACATCATACTCCGGACAGGCTCCGTAGGCTCCATCCAGGAGGTCATAAAACTCCTCCTTGATGGGATATTCAGCCTCGTCGGTAGGGTCGTGTGCACATATTAGGCTTATGTTTTGGAAAGTAGCTTTGATGCGGATCACAGAAAGGCGATCACTTATCGGCTTGAAGTCAATAACTTTTGTCCTAAGCCGATTTCCCACGACGAATCCGCATCCTAATACATGCAGCCTTTTGTTGCAGCTGTAATAAATGTCGCAATCTTTTCTTTTCATCATGCCTGATCCTATCCATCGTATCTCCTGGATCGCGGTAATGTCTGCCTTGTACCGCATGAGGACAGACTCAAGACGGCACAACCCCCAACCAGGAGGGCCAGGTCGTGTTTTGACCCTAGGACAGCGGGTCGGATATTCCGATGTCAGTAACCCAATTTTGGGATATGAGCGCTGCCGTTGACCCGTTTAGGGTTCGTCCGCCACCAACTCTTTTCCAACACCCTGGCTCAGTATTGGAGATCTCCATAGACCTGGTATCCAAATATGTCGAAGCAGCTCATACAGGGATTACACTTTAGTTCGACCTGACCGGAACTGTAGACGCCACCGTTGATTCCATCTAGGGAATTCATCCGCTGCCGCCTGAAACAAGAGGAAGTGTCTTAGTGCGTAGACACTCCTCCCCCCCCTCTCGTTCGCTGCCACCAACGACCTTCCACAGGGGTTGGTTACCCCATCTCCAGTCGAGGTACTAGGCACCCACCAGTCACCAACGTGGAGGTGAGAGTAGGAGTTGATAGTGAGAGGCTTGAGTGGGAACGCTTGTGTTCTCATATAATCGCATCACTACCCTTAAGCTGTAATGAGTAAGCGTGTGAATTTGCAAGACAAGGTTTGACAGCTATTTCAAGAACATCCTGATCCCTCTGTAAGTACGTCACCTTTCACGTTTGATGTATACTCAGCCATCAAGTATAGGCTTTCTAAATACATAAGTACCGGACTAACGTCATTGTCTTTAAGTAAGAATTAAGAAGCTTGAAGCTGGGGTAAAAATAACAAGAGCGGCGAACGCTAGATAAAATGCGCTGGAAACTTTTACCAAAAGAAAGTTATGGCTGTCCTTCAACGAAGTCAGAACCTTTTCATTCTCGTGCGAATTATAACGGGGAAGAATAATCTGCGCCTGATGAAAAAAGACAAACTTTTCACGGGCTGCGGTGATGAGGAAGTTCTTGAGAACACAACCCACTTCCTATGTCACTGCCTAGGTCTCCAACACACTAGATATAAATTTCTGAGAGGGACTTCTTCCAAGACTTAGATGAGCTTTCCAGCACATCACCAGACAAGTTAATGAACTTCATCAAGTCCTTATAATGATTTGCATGTAGAATACCATAATGAGTAATTGATTCCTGCATTCATACACATGTTTAAAATGGGACCTCTCTCTCCCGACGTGCATCACAATGCGGTTAAGTATTGACCTCCTTGCCAGCACACACACCGAACCCTATTCGTTCAGACATTCCTTACGTCATTAGCTTATTTTACCTAAGAGGTCTTATTTAATGTTCTCAAATTGGCTAAATTCACAAAATTCTACCACAAAATCGCATTAAATTTTCATTCGCTGCAGCTTGTTGCATTGAATTATTAAAATATGTAGGTACCTGCAAAATAAAAACTTGTTGCCTTGGCTAAATATTAGCACATTGATTTCGTTCATCAGATTCTGAAGTATGCTCTACACTTCTACAGTCTACACTACACACATTTATGTATAACTATACCTTATCCACACACAAGCAGATTCAATATTCGATGTCCTTAATCGATTTTTGATATTTTCCTCGAGTTTCGTATCGGTTGCTTGATGCAGGACACGTGGTGCGGATATAGCATGACGGTCTTGGTGCGGCGACCTAAATTGAAAGCTGCTCCT
This sequence comes from Cheilosia soror, assembly GCA_949372485.1. Lineage (NCBI taxonomy): Eukaryota > Metazoa > Arthropoda > Insecta > Diptera > Syrphidae > Cheilosia > Cheilosia soror. The sequence goes on along the minus strand of OX443561.1, from coordinate 139,377,387 downwards.
TGTTTAATAATTCACAATTAATTTATTCTGCTCCAAAGGATATAACGAAGGCTATTCTGAGGAAGGAGCGATTTTATGTGCTTCAGTTTGGGACGATTAATACCAACGTCATCGGTTTGATGGGCCTAATGAATCCCCTTTACAATCACCATAGCATAAAGGATATTTGTTCGTTTCTTTCGTGTATTTGAGATACTATGAGTAAATATCTGGTTACTCACATTTTGCCAATTGGACACACAAGGACAGGGAGTCTTTCTTTGTTCAGACAAAATTAATTAAATTGCAATAATAGTAGGAAATATACGTAGGTAATCGGATATATTGCCATACATATACATATGTACCTACAACATGTGTAATATAGCTATTTGTAATAAATTTATGTTATGCAGTGAAATTGAGCTTGTATCTTCTAGGATGTGGCTGGCCTCAGCTCCGGTCAGGACGTAAAGTGATTTTGCAGAGTCATATATAGGGGCTTAGGATGCGTTCTTACAATAAATTATTATTTTAGTTTGTTGTTGTTGGCACATAAAAGATAAGTGCTAGGCAATGAATATTTGCTGTAAACAATTAGAGGAGGTTGGGTAAAACAAAGATTCGGTTCAACTTGGCTATCTAATGGGGACATTTCTCTGCAAGCACGCAACTGTATGTTGTTATCAAAAAAGACAGAAACATCAGCAACTTGACTTTATACTTTTTATATCGCTGTAGTCCAGTCAGACCAGCGAATGACACGGTTCCAGTCGTGGCCCTAACCTCGATGCTGTCAGCAGAATTGGAACAACGTTTAGAAAATTGTTTCCTGGAAATTTATGTTTTCACCACAAAACAGCCTACGACTGTTTTGCTCGAAAGAGGGATCACAAGTCCATACTCGAAATTTAACTTTTGCGGTCAATTGTGAGTTTCAAACCTTCGTAAACAGGTGTCAGGAATTCGTATATCCCTCACAGGATGGTGTATTCGCTTTGTCATTACATTTGTAACGCCGAGAAGGAGGAGTATATACATATATTCCGAATCAGGATCAAATTCTGAATCGATTTAGCCGTGCCCGTCTGCCTGTTTAAAACACGATAATGGCCAAACGAATAGAAATAGGCGTATCCAATTTTGTGCGAAGTCTTTTTACCGTCGCGTCGTCAGGTCTGGTCGAGCATTTCTGGTACCTCCCACTTACTTACTTACTTAGATGGCGCTACAGTCCGGGGTGGACCTGGGCCTCAACCAACACGCCTCTCCAGTTAGCACGATCTTTGGCTAACTGCCTCCAGTTGCGCACTCCAAGTTGGTTGAGGTCCCCTTTCACTTGTGCGCGCCACCTAAGGCGAGGTCTTCCTCTACTGCGTTGTCCCTCCGGGTTGGAATCGAAGACTCTTCGGCCCGGAGCGTTGGTGTCCATTCGCTCTACATGTCCTAGCCATCTTAGTCGACTGATACGTACTTTTCTGACCAAGTCGATGTCGCTGTACAGCTCGTAGAGTTCGCTGTTAAATCTCCTCCTCCAAAGCCCGTCAACGCAAACGGGACCGAAAATCACTCGAAGAATTTTGCGTTCGAAGCGCCCAAGGAGATCTTCATCCGCTTTTGACAACGTCCATGATTCTGCGCCATAAAGCAGGACTGGGATGATGAGGGTCTTATATAGAGTCTCCTTGGTGTTTCTCGACAAGGCCTTACTAATCAATTGCCTTCTTAGGCCAAAGTAACAGCGGTTGGCAAGTGTAATTCTTCGTTTGATTTCTGATGTGATGTCATTTTCAGAATTAATAGCGGAGCCGAGGTAGACAAAGTCCCGAACTACCTCAAAGTTATAGCTGTCTATCGTGACGTTCTGTCCGATTCGTCGATGTTGTGTGTCCCTTCTCGTTGACAGCATATATTTCGTTTTGCCCTCATTCACCACTAAACCCATTTTTGCCGCCTCTGTACTGATACTTGCAAACGCACCAGTGACAGCTCGCTGTGTTCTGCCAATGATGTCGATGTCGTCAGCGTATGCAAGTAGTTGCACGGACTTCTGGAAAATTGTGCCCCTGGTGTTGGCTTGCGAGTTTCGCACAATTTTCTCAAGAATGATGTTGAAAAAGTCACATGACAGCGCATCACCTTGTCTAAATCCTTTTTTGACATCAAAGGTCTCGGTGAGAATGTTTCCGACCTTTACGGAGCAGCGAGCGTTCTCCATCGTCATTCTGCACAACCTGACAAGTTTGGCAGGGATGCCAAAACTAGACAGGGCTCTGTATAGCTCGTCTCTATAAATGCTGTCATATGCGGCTTTAAAATCGATAAATAGGTGATGAGTATCGATTTGGACTTCTTGGGTTTTCTCCAGGATCTGCCGTAGTGTGAATATTTGGTCGGTTGTGGACTTACCGGGCCTAAAACCGCACTGATAGGGTCCAATCAGTTCGTTGACAAATGGTTTTAGGCGTTCACACAGTACGGCAGACAGAATTTTGTAATCAATTCCAACAATCATCAATCATTTGCATTTTCTCTTTCTTATCAGGTCTTCATCAGTGACAATTTGTCTTTTTCCATGAAGACAAACCGCAACCTCTCTTTCTGTACCTAGCAGTAGGGTGGAGTGCATTAGGCGGCGGTTATATAGCAACAAGCGCTAGTAAGCGCAAGCTTGTGCTTTTAAATTGTCTGCAGTGGGTTGAATTGCAATTACAAGTCCGAGTAAAAAGTTGTTACATAACCACAATGCTCTGATAAAATGCATTTAATTTAAAGGGCGAACTCGCGTTTGTTGCTATATAACCGCCGGCCGCCTTAATTAAGTCATTCTGTCAGCACCTGTCTCTGTCTTGTGGACTGATTGTCAAATGAAATAAATGGGGGCAGACAGCTACGGTTACCCGGATTATCCAATCACCATTAGAGGCAATAGGCAGGGCAGACTGCTACGGTCATCCTTCGTCCCTACTTGAAAACAAACCGCCACCAGGAAGTGCTAACTTCATAAAATTTGACTGCTTTTTACGCTTTCAGGACCTCTTAACGAGATAAGATACATAAGAATACCTCTTTCAAAAGAAACTTGCAGATAGCAATAGAGCTCCCACGTTTTTTCTGGACATTTTTCCCTCCCTCCTCTCCATCTTGTGGTATCACAATGAATCAAATAATATGGTCTAAGTGTGTTCCTTTTAGGTCAACCTTTTCTTTTTTGGACAAAGGGGTGGTGGCACCTTTCACACAAAAAACACTGTAAATGCTATTTATCGACACTCATGGGGGCTGAAGTTAAGTTGTAAAAGATAGACTTATTTAAACCATACAATTCCTGTGCACGGGCATCGTCGGTATTACCGCTAGTTCCTTAATATATGTAAAAAAAAAAAATAGACGGCGCAACAGGCGGTAGATACCCTAGGCCTAGCTTTCTCGCAACCATTCGTTTGTATGTGTTTCTATTTTTGAGACGAATGGAAGGGACCTACAATTTTATGCCGAGTCCGAACGGCTGAATTGAGAAGCTTTTTCATGACAGTCATACTCTCGGATGTTTGTCAGACGTTCGCGAGAGGTGGCGCAGTAGAAAAAACTGTAAGATGTAATTTGTGTTTTTCCGGGGATCGAACCTGGGATCCCTCGCACAATAGTCCAGCAAACTAACCACTGCGCTACTTCGCTACTGCGCCCACTCTTTAATATATGTATGTATGTGTTCTTAAAAACCTTCACTGGAAATATACGAAGTCGCCAAGAACGCTTCCAAAAAATAAACAAATACATTATTTACAATCTGGAGATTTATATCACGATGAAAGATATGACTCTGACTAAAGAACACGCACCTATTAAACACGTCATTATTCACAATTGAAAAATGTGAAAATCCTGAGCATAAAATTCCTCTATTTACAAAGACCAAAAAAATACCTTAAAATTCATTTATTAATATTTCCAACTCTACCTCTACCCACACCTTATAAACACGCACCCTCGTGAGCTACACTCTATCAACGCTCTCACACTGAATAAATTATAAGCCTTGGGGAACTTTACTTAATTATCATTAAAGTTCGCCCTACATATCAGCGAGTAGGAGAAAGTTTCTCGTGTCCTGGTTATCGGGGCCATTAAGTCCTAATTTCTCGCAAATAAATCACAGCGATCTGCTGTAACCAGACCTGGCTCATAAGCTTACTATTTGTTTGACATGATTTATCTGGAGAAGGAGACATTTTATTTTAAATACGATGCCTGCAACACTCTGGGCACATAGTTAACTTAACTCACTTACATTAAATGCATCTGACTGCGGGTACTTATTTTCACTTCCACAAGAGCACAACTATGTATCTGTATCAGAATAACTATATCAACATGACGGCGCGGCGTGACAAATCGATTTTAATCTTCTTCTTTTTTTTTTTTTTTTTTGCTAACTTGCTTCTACCATGACATTTGCTATATTGCGTCATAGTGCAGTGATAGTGTATAGTAGACGCGATGCTGCATGATTATGCACCACTTGTGCCGACGTCGACATTTTATAGCATCCGACCAAGCGAATGAGGTCAAAGTCAGGGTGAAATGTATCTAGTAGTAGACAATTTTGCAGTTTCCGCTCTTTTTTTTGTATGCTCCCTTTAGCATATTGAATATAGCGACAGCCTGGTTCAGACAATGCGCGTACCCGGGGTCGTATACGTAACCTTTTTTTTTCTAGTATAGGAGTATATTTATTGTTATAACTATAAGTATCAAGTCGAGGGGCATTGCATGGCGGCTGAAGGAAAATCTTTGGCGCCATTCAACGAAAGCCATCAGAGACTATATTCAATAAAAATAGAATAAAATCTTCTTGTTCGTTGGCTTTTTGTGTGGAGCTGAACCTAAACTAGTATTGAAGTTCCCCTATGTATTTTGTTGTACAAAAAAGGACACAAAAGTGTTACGAAAACAAATCAATAAAAATTCTAGTTTTCGCTTCCACAAAGTTTTTAGATTTAATCTCAGATTTGTATAATTTTCAGAAGTTTTGCGAAATATACTTTATCATAAAGTTTTGATTGGTTTTCGATTATCGACTGTTGAAACAAACAACCGAGAGCTTATCTTATGCTAATACTGATAACAAATCAACTAACATAACTAAATATTCTAATAAACAGTGAAGTCGATTTATCCATTTATAACTTTGCTGTTTGATAAGCTAATTATCATTTTTTCGATCTATCTAATTTTTCTAATGACTTTATGCTGTATATACAAAACTGACTGTGTTTACCCGACTTTTGCCTTATCCAAGAATTGTACAAAAATATAGGCATTTTGTTTATCAGGACAATTTACACCAATGTTCCAAATTTTACAAATTAAGCCCTCATTTAATGACAGCCGAGAAATTCTGTTTGCAGTATTTTTTTTTTGTATGGGCAGAGCCACGCCCCCTTATCCAACCATGTTCACTGTTTACTAAATGTTTTCAACAGGCAATGAATGTTTATTTACCAAATTTCAAGACGACTCTGCCATAAATGACAAGATGTAATTTTGAGATTTGGGTATTCCGCGCCATCTATCGAAAAACTTGAAAACTTTTAATGTACGTGCAATTCATGGCAAATATATATTGTGTGTAACTTTCTGCGCAATCAGGGGCCGAATCCTCTCATCCGCAAACGAGCAATACGTGCCGGAATTTGTTTTTGTTTCGAGTGTAAAATCGTTTGATTCCGTGAACGTATAGCTCGTTCACGGAAGCGGCGATTCGGCCCCAGATCATTAGTTCTCGAGTTTTGCGAGGACAAACATAATCAGGTTGATTTTTTTTATTTATGCATAGTATTGACTTCTACAACAGATGGCGCTCATACCGTGAAGATATTATTACTGTCCATTACTGTCGTCTTTTTTTAGGTCAAGAAAAAATTGTATAAATGTTTTGGCCAGCATTGCTTTGATATTCAAAGGAGTGTAGGTACCTAATTCCTCGATATAAATAAGATTCAAAGGTACCCAAACCATACACTTCTAATACCTGATTGAAGTGGGCACCCTATATCTAAGCCCTGTATGAAATACCTACCAAGATTTGTTTTCTTTATCCGGTGTAGCTAAGGGTTGCACTCGTCATTCCCAAGTAGACATCAGGAGTTGTTTTGTATGTCACCCAAGAAAGGTTCGTTCTGAGAAAGCAACGCTTTCCTTTCTTTTATTTATCATTTAATCGGCTCACGCTGTCTTCCATCATTCCCAATCTATTGCCGATAATCTGCACATCAATATCATCATATGAAGCAATGAATGTTTATTTGATGGTATCCTTACATATAATAAAACTGTAGGCATTTTCTTTGTCAGCTAAAAACTCGAAAACTACTGGACAGATTTCGATGAAACTTTTTTTAAATGTTCCTTAAGACTGTGAGACTGCTATAGGCTATGTCGTTTATAGCCACGTCCTTAGGAACAGTTTTTAGCCAAAATGTATTTTTTGAAGTGAAAATATATACATACACATATACCTTGCTACGAATGGATGTTTGTACTTTTGCGATCGTCAAACAAAAACAAAACAAGACTAGCATACGTATACTACACATTCGATAAGGGTTAATTTGTTTTCGCAGTGAGTGCTATGGTCAGTTGTATATTATGTAGGTATGTATATTATGATTGTATGTCCGATGAAGGATGGGGATGGGGTGAGTCGTGCGTGCTGCAGAATGGCATGGGGTATATTAATAATCTTCATAAGAGAAGAGACGTATAATACAAAACAGGTTTCATTTCAGAATTTCATTCGATATGTGGTATGGTAACTGTGTTGGGTTGGGGTGGGTAGTTGTTTGGATTCTATAGGAAGAGGGAAGCAAAGGAAAGGAAAGGAAATGCAGTATATTAAACAAGTAGCAAGATCAATGAGAGGGAGGGCGATGCAGAGGGTGCACATTATATATCCAATGCATTACATCCATTATCGCATATCGCCACGCAACGCAGTAGGAATTTTATTCTGATATGACGTAACAGGGTAGGGTTGGGGTAGTTGTTTGGATTCCATAGTTCTACTTTGGGGTTGTTGTCGCACATCGAAAGCAATTTTTCTTGAACAGATAGGTACCTACTGTGTATGAGTGACTTACTTCTGTCCAGCCAGTTTGTGAAATCTATATCTATACATATAATAAAACTGTAGGAATTTTCTTTTGCCGTTAAAAACTCGAAACCTACTGGACAGATTTCGATGAAACTTTTTTTTAAATGTTCCTTAGGACTGTGAGACTGCTATAGGCTATGTCGTTTACAGCCATGTTCTTAGGAACAGTTTTTAGCCAAAATGTATTTTTTGAAGTGAAAATATATACATTCGAGGATTGATTTGTTTTCGCAGTAAGTGCTATGGTCAGTTGTATATGTAGGTACATATGTATATTATGATCGTATGCCCGATGCCGGATGGGGATGGGGTGCGTGCTACAGTATGGCATGGGGTATATTAATAATCTTCATAAGAAGAGAGACCAAATATAATTTTGTGCGAGCGGGCAAGGCGAGCACGGGTCCAGCTAGTAAGTTATAAGTGATGGGATATATATAAAAATTGAGCCTTAAAATGTTTGTCGTCGATTCACGTCTTAACGCATTTACCATTTTTAAGCAAACTTTCACACGTCTTTGATATTGGTCCCCATACGATTTCTGTGAAGTTTTGTCAAAATTTAACAGAGGGGCGTGGCACCGCCCATACAAGAACAAATTCAAAATCTTATATCTCGAAAACTACCAAATCGATTGAGCTCAAACTTACAGAAGATCTTAGTTATTGTCCCTGGAGTGGTCCTGTCAAGTTTGGTCAAAATTGGATGAAGGGGCGTGGCACTTCACATACAAAAAAAATATTCAAAATCTTATACCTCCTATACAAAAAATATCTTCTATGGGGTGAATCTCGATGAGTTATATCTCGATAACCGCTGGGCCGATTTTCATTATTCTTTTTTTTTTGTTTTGGTCGTATTACTGTATTTTAGGTTTAGGCAGAAAGAAAATTAAACCAAGTCGATTTATTATCATTTCTCGCATTTTACGAAAGAACAATATTACCTAAGACCTAAGCAATACAATTCCTGTGCACAGGCAAAGACGGGCGGGTACAGCTTCTTCGACAGTCTTGGAATTGGAAGCCAAAGTTTTTAAAATTTGTAACATTGATATAAATAATGAAAGTCGATAATATTGTCTAGACAACAAAAAATGTTGTGTACCACAGAGCATTACAATAAAAACAGTTCATCTGTTTAACTATTTTGCACTACAAAGTGTGCACGGGCTACGCTAGTCATTTATGAAAATAGAGAACAACGATACTGATCCTCGATCCTTTGCTATGCAATACGATATTCGGAAAAAGCTTATGTCCTAGATATCCAAAATTGTCATATGGCTTTGCAATTTCTATCCACGAAAACTGTCAACGTTACTAGGTGCGAGTGTTTGCGTACCTATTTACCTTAACTTTGCATACATACTTTGATCCCAAACAAAACATCTCTGCAGACAGCTTTTGCCTCATTTTAGTTTGTACTTGTCAGTCTTTGTCGCATGGAGCTACAAGAACGACTCTGAAAGTTCCCCGAACAGCGTAATATGCCGGGAAATGAAGAATCTGATGAGGTACATAGCAAGAAAGGGATCTAATTGAACTACTAACTTAGGCAGATACTATAGTACAGCTCCCACGGTATAATGTGAAACAGACGATTGGGAAAAAGCAGAAAAATGTGGCTCATCTAAAAAAAAAAAAAAAAAACAAAACAAAAACCTAAGGTAAGGCTACAAATGAACAAAAACTTGTTGTCCACACAGCTAAGTGTGTCTAAGTCTCACATGAAACTAAATTTTATTTTTTTTTGTTTTCTTAAATACTTCTCCCGGGAAAGGTAAACCTATAACGGTTCATCAGCGCCCCGAGATGCTCGCAGATGTATGTTAGTTCCGCACTTAAATTGCTGCAAATTGTCTTCTGGAAATATATCCCCAGGAAGCGAGTTCCAAAGTTTGCTTGTTCTATAACAGAAGGAGTTTTGGAAAATTGGAAATCCTCGCGGTTGTCAAGTATGGTCGTGATCATTAGCTGCCTGTCTATCCAAGAGTCGCATTTCGAGGGATAATTTCTTTGAGTTCCTCGGAACATCTACCATGTAACAAGCATAGGTCAGCGACTTGTCTTCTGTGCACCAAAGGTTGCAGATTCGATTTAAGTGTAGGGTCTCCAATAAGTCGAACTGCTCGTCTTGGGAGAGAGTTCATTTGGGACGTGCCTAGGTTATTATGAACTTATTTGCAACGAAGTAAGTTTACAATTTATAAACAGTGAAATTTGTATTGGGGGCAACCAATATGTCACTACGTACTAGGCACACCAAAATAAGGATCCTTGGAAGACTCTTCTTTTAGGATTTCGAAGAACTTTCTGACAAGTCTATATATGACTTGCGAAAATTCGTAAGAACTAAGGGATGGATAAAAAATTCACAGGTTCACAACTATAACCCCTAGGGCGTCCTTATCTATTGGGAAAGATCTACCGAGTAAGTGGGACGGGTGCAAGATTTTCTTGTCCAAGTCCAATCAGCCCTTTACCTAACCTATGTACGGCTCCTACTAAAGTTTGCTTCCTATTAATTAGATACAACTCAATTAAATTTATACCAGATGAAGACATGTTGTGTACAGTTTGAAGTTTCTTGAGTTATCACGGCATGACAAACATTATCGAAAGCTTTTGGGAAGTTTACATTATTCTCCAGTAGTAGTAGTAGTACCTTTTCTCCATAGACTATATTTCGCTTCGTATTCATAAAATAGAATAACAAAAAATGACCATTTTTTGAAACATTGTATAAAAACGTCCCAAACATACCTAATGGCAAACTTAATTTACAAAAAAAAAATCTTTGACAACATTAAACAACTAGACGGCTGAATAAGTGAATTTAGTTTAAAAATAATAATTAAAAATGAATTGAACATTGAATATTTCAATTGTAATGATTTCGGATATCCAGCTTCAAGTTATGTCCATTGTCCTGCCTCTTCGATTTGACATCGTTTAGTAGTGAAATTTGCATAACAATTTATGAATGATTTTGTGGAAAGCCAACTCCTGGTTTTGAAAGGCCATTTTCATTTTTAAACTTGTGCAATTTTGTTTGCTTCTTGACTTTAAATTGAATTCTACAACTTTGTCCTTAGGTTCGCATAGCATCTACCTTACAAACAGGAAACTTCATCATTCAAACTTGTACAATATCCTTTTGACGCTGTGACACGATTTTTTTTTATCCTTTCACCAGAAACCTTAATCAAACATGTTTTCAATTCAGTATCCTTTTTGTTGCGCTTTGCTATTTATAGGACACGCACACAAAAAAAAAATCTATATATGGGGTTACGCTTTCTATGTGGTTTTCAAAATATGACGTACTATTTTACTTTAGCAAAAGCGGCTGAATGAAACCATTGTGCATAAGATTGCAACCATAACGAGTGAGTTGGTGTCCTTCTAATTTTCCACTCCGTTGGGAACAGCTGCCTCCTTCGGGCTCGTTAAATGAACATTAGTTGCACAAAATGCTTTGCCAGTGTTACTCGTCGTATATTCGTCTTTTAGCCCCCTTAATGAGATTCTATTGCATTGTGTGCAGGATACTCAGACCAGCAATTCATTCTTGTGTGCATTTGGTTCTATAAGGACTAACTTGATGGGGTGTGCAAAAAAAAAGAAATAAGACACTTTGGGAATTCAAGTGTTTTAGGTTTGGTGCTTATAATCAGATGCAGCTCTTTTCATATTTGTTGGTTCAAGTCTGCTACGGATGACGCGCATCAAGACTTTGAACGCTGAAGTGCACACAGAGGCAAAAAGATGAAGATACAGTTCAGTCGGCAATGCAGACGTTATATGCTTCTAAATAGTGTGATTGTTGTGAAATAGTTTAAGCATGTTGAATTGCATACAGATGAGCGTCAGGGTATTATCCTGCTGAGTGACTCTCAAACAAGTGTAGGCTCTTTATAGGGTTCTATGACTGAAAGAAGCTGAAGAATCCTAACCTATAGGTAGGATGCAACCGAATTTATTATGCAATTTAATAAATTTCACTATAATGCAAGTTTTCGTATTGTTAAAAACAAATTTGAGAGATGAAAGGGCGTTCTGTCGTTTCGACGTTATAGGATTGCGTGGGATTAAGCAAGTTTAAGCCAATAAGCGGTTTCATTAGAATAGTGGCTCATAACAAGCGTACATTTTCAAGCGTTTTACTGAATTTAACTCGATTTTTGCAAATTGCTACCGCTCTTAAACCTATTAAGCCGTTTAATTAAAATTAAGCAATTTTTACTATGTGTCGAAAAAGTCATCACGCTATCGTAAGATGCTATCATTTTTGTAAATGTCAATTCTACTTTGATATTTATGTAGTAAACATGAATCGATAAAAGAACGTGGAATAATTGTTTCGATTTTTTTGCGGAATAATTCTTCGGTGGTGTTGGCGCAGCGTGAATTTCGGCGCATATTTCCCGGTCGTCCGACACCAGCTGGGCAAACACTACGACATTTAGCCGCTCGCCTACAAGAGTATGGACAAATACGAGATATTGCCAGGTGTTTACGGCTCCGGGCAGGCGTTCTGATGAGAATAAGCCACATCTGTGGCTGAAGATGTCGCAGAGGACACCAGCGTATCGACGAGACAACTAACTACACTGGATGGCGGGCGCTACACAGCCATGCTCAACGACTTTCTTATTCTTCAATTAAATAAATTGGGACTGGAGAACATTTGGTTACAACAGGATGCAGCAACGCCGCATACTGCATGAACCACAACCCAAATTCTAAGGGCTACATTTCCCGGTCGCCTATAATCTCTCTTTTTATCCATCTTACACCAGCCGGCAAGATTACCTGATTTAACCCTTCCAGACTTCTTTTTGTGGTGTTTTTTGAAGTCACTAGTCTATGTCAACCAGCATCAGACTCTTGAAGCCCTCAAAGAGAATATCGGTTAATAATGCGGGGACCTATCACCGGAAGTTCTAGCAAGAGTGATAAAAAATGCCATAAAATGGGACCGAATGGTCATCAATTCTGCCGGCCGGCAGCCATTTAGACGGTATCATTTTATCGACTTAATGGAACAAATTTTAAGACATAAAATAAACATAATTCAAAAGCAGAACGAAAGTTGTTCATTCAAAAAATAAATTACAGCCAAAGAACATCGGGTGACAACTTGTACAAGGCGTAAATTAATAGATTAAGGGAGAGTGGGCTGAGCACCTTTAGACACTTTTTTTGCTTTAAGGCTCATAAAATCCTATGTGCTTAAATTATTCCCACTTTAAGAAAAACGAAGTAGTTCCTTATGTTCAAAGGTACAGAGATTTGAAAAATTAAAGAAAAAAAATCATCATCGCAGCTGTCCTCGATGTTACTTGAGCGTTGATTGGTGGTTGCTTCGCTTTTATTTCAATGCCACTTACAAACGTGCCCCACTGTTTTGTTCAAATATGCCCCAATAGGTCAATAGGTCCATCCATATCCATATCCATACTACTTATAAAATGCAACGTCCGTCTGTTCGTTTCTCCATAACTCGAGAACCATACGTCCGATTTTCATGATTCTTTCTCTGATTTATAGATGTGTGGCCAACTTAGTCCGTAGGGTGGGTGAGAATTGCTCAGGAGTAAAGGGGTCGCGGGGAATAAGGGGGGTCTCACGAACCGTTAGCCGTATGAACTTGAAAGTTTGTGTGTTGATAGATAAATCAAAATAATTACACGACTCATTCATCGTTTTTCAAAATTCGTCCTTTAGGGGTTGAAAAACGTTTGCACCCTACTTTTCTATTTCGACCTTACTACGCTCAACTTGCCATTATACTCACAAATCTACGTATGTCATTTCAAGAAATGCTTTTATTTGTTAGCCAATACTTCACCGAGTATTTTGAGCTAAAATTCATCTCTCTGGTCCATCCAGAGGGTGAGATATAATAAATTGAATATAGATCTTATTTGGCCAAGTCCGGAAAAAATGTTTTCTCGATTGCAGTTGTGCTTAGGGGTAGTTTTATATTACGTTTCCAAAATAGAATATGATAACTCGTACGACTGGCATTCAGAATGCACATTGTACTTACGTACTCATGTATGGCGTAATTGAATTTGATGTAGGCAATGGATATGCATAAAACAAACTAAATACGTACAAATACGTACAAATACGAGGTTTGTGGTGCGTAAGCGTTAGATACATATCTACCTATATGTATTTGAGATCTGCCGGCTATGGAAAGTGTAACCTGTGACGAGTTTTTATTTATGTGAAATCTTATGTCCATTGACTTAGGACTTTCAGATCGGTACAGGTTACGTAAGGACTAAGTTGGGGACGGAGGAAGGGTAAAGGGGTGGTAGGGACTAACTCCAAAACTATTTGGCCGATTTTAAAAATTCTTTCAAAATTGTACAGGCTACTTCCTCCGGATGAGTATAGGTTAGTTAGAGTGTCGATGGCAGAAGGGAAAACGGGGGTGTAGGGGCTATCTTCGGAACTACTCGGCCATTGCCAGAGTTGGCCTCCGACAGCCACGTCATTCAGCTATATATTGAATGTTCGCGTGTAAGCCGTAGGCGTAATTTGTTTATAGCTACTTGCGCCCATTAAATAAATAACATATACGTATAGTTTATGAATATTGGTTTTGTATGGGAAGTACCAGAACTACTTGACCGACATAGACAATTTTTTAATACCAACTTGACAACGGTAAAAACAAGTCCCATCATAAAATATCATTCACCTGAGTCGATTCGTTTGAACTCTATCGTGCTTTCAACAGACAGATAGATAGACAGACAGACAGACCGACAGACGGACATGGCTAAATCGATTCAGAATGTGATCCTGATTATATATTTTGTAGGGTCTCCGGTGAATCCTTCTTGGCGTTACAAACGTAATGACAAAGTGAATATACCTACCTTCCTGGGGAGGGTATAACAAACGTGCATTTATGTACATACATATATTATAGTTGAAATAAATTTGAATTTCATTTAATAGAAAATAAACCAGCGGGCTTCATCTAACTCCAGCGTACGTACTCCAAGGATATTCAAACAGAATTTTGTAAGAATGGGGTCATACTTCTAGATATGTTGCTTCCTGGTTGCATATGTTTTACAGTAGATATAGGAAGATCTTGGCGGTGTTGAATATAATTAAGGATTTGCTAGCTAAGAAATATGTTTTGTCCCGTAGACCGAGGCTCAGTCAGCTATAGTATTGATCATAACTCTTTGACCTGCTTTCTCCAATATGGTGATACTAACTACTCCTTATGTACCTACTTTCTTATGTATGTTTCCTCCCCGATATATAAATATAAAAGAGGGAACTAACTGACTGTGAAGCAATTTCTGTGTACCAAATCCTGAGGACTGCGCGAGCGAAGCCGCGGGCAAAAGCTAGTTTTTCATATTTGTCAAAAAACGTGCCTTTATACGATTGCAAATGAAGTTGTGCTTTAAAGATAATAAGCAAAAAGAAAAAATCGCCAAAAAATTAAAAATAGGAAAATTAAAATACGCAATTTAACCTCCTCATGCGGCTACTTCCAGGCGATGATATCCGCAAGTCGTTGACGACTTAAGAAGACGGTATTACCAAGTTTACATTTTGGTTTATACTTTGAAATATTTTTTAAATGTGGTATTATTAGCAATCTTCAAATGTACCTCACGTTCAAAGGTGCCCCACTCTCGCCTACAATTCAATAATACATATCGCATTTTGTAGAGTTTAAAAACACGAACATGTGCTTTTTTAAAAAGCTACGTACTCTAGATATCCTTATATAAGTTCTGGAATTTACAAATTTCTTTCTCAAGAAATATTAAATTAATTTTCAACAAAAAATTCCCCATGTTCAAGTTCGCCAGTTTACCCTTATTCACGAAACAACAATGCTGGCTTCCAACATAAAACCATGCAGGTAGACAACTTTTTAACTTACTCTTTTAAAAATAAATCCATGTTTGCCATTTTAGAAAAACAACACATGCACACCTGAACCGGCGCATTCCTGGCGACGACATTAAAGCAAATCCTTCGTTTCAAATGTCGAAAGGTTAATTTTTGCGCTCAACGTCATCTCGAGTATGGCATTCTTGGCGAAATGCTCATATAAATCATACAGTAGGACGATTTTCTACACGCACTTCAAACATTGGCCTTGGGTCGCATAAAGGACATGCAAATTACGAGCTTTTCATTACACATATACTGCAACCTTGTTGTTGGTGTTGGTTCACTTGTTTCTTTCTTTGTTGTTCCTTTGCACCCATTTAATCATTCAGCCGGTAGAAATTAATTATTAATCTAAATGCATATGAAGCGGTTCGCACACTCAAGCACCCATCTTAAGGAACAGAAACTGCATAATGTGTTTACTGCTGAGTGAGCAGTCGCTTTGTATTCATCAAGTCTTATGGATTTAATTGGACCTGAGGAATCGGTATTTAAACTTTTGACTAATTTCATCCGCATTTCGGTGCAGCTGGTTGGAAAAGCTTTCTCCACATTCTGTTTGTGTGTGCGATAAGTGATGACAATTAACGAGCAATTGTCCAATAATTTCTATACGCCAGGTTGTTGAACCAGGAATATTATACTGAAATCGATTAGATGTAGGTATAACGCACGCAACCTTTGTACCAATTACAGGGAAACAAATCGAAATTGAAGGTATTGATTAGATAATCGTGGGCTCGTCGCAAAAGGACATAGGTGTCATTAAAATGTTTTACTACTGCTGATGTTTCAATTACCCTCTCAGTGGATTACTTGGCGTACTCGTATTGCTTTCTATGGTGGTAATAGCTGCACCAAGAGCGCATCGATCTATTACCTGATAACACCTTGTGTCTGTCCATTCAACTTTCAGTTTGTATGTGGTAAGACCATTATACTCTGCACTCTTGGGTACTACTTGATTGTTCAATGACATGAAGTTGGTATTGTTTCCGCTCATTGTGCAATGTTGTGTCTAGGTACTT
Organism: Cheilosia soror; assembly: GCA_949372485.1. NCBI lineage: Eukaryota > Metazoa > Arthropoda > Insecta > Diptera > Syrphidae > Cheilosia > Cheilosia soror. The sequence continues at coordinate 139,361,274 of OX443561.1, read as the reverse complement.
TTTTTTCTCTCTTAACTCATCGTTTGTTCGGGTTAGATGTGTTTAAAAAAAACGATACCTTTTGTACGTAATGGTATCGCTTCACTTCGTGTTGAAAATTTAAGATGAGTTGAAGAACATCCAATGATCCGGTTTTGGTTATCGTTTGATTTTTTGCATACCTATTTCTGGACCGTGGCGCTGTGTGTGAAATAATTGTCTGTGTATAATGACTAGGGATAACGACATTCCGTTTAAACTACTGAAAACATACAATAGGCATAGGCCTGCGATAAGTCTGTATGCTGTCAAGTAGATTAAGTGAATGTTTTGGGGCCGAGCTATATGTAATTATGGGGGCAATATTCATGTCCTGGTCTTACGTGTGCTTTATACAGAAAGAGAAATTGGTTTAGGGTGCAGTACGTCTTTGCTCTAAATAGGTATAACTTAACTTTGAGGACGCTGATCTTGCGATAGATAAGGAACCATTATACTCCCAAATTGACTGTGACTCCAATAAGGTATACCTACATGGTTTCCTTGGGATCGATGGGTTGGTCGGTCATTTAGTCTATGATACAGTCTAAGTATTTTCCTCTTCGAAAATTAAAAGCAAAGCTATTTCCCTGTTTTGGGAATCGGAAGGTATTCTCTAAGGGCACGGCTGTAGAACAGTTTACGCAGTATAGGTTCAAATTCTGGTGTACACTTTTTGAGTACTATTCCATCGGGTTATGTTGCCGTTTTAAAATTCTGCGTTCAATTGGTCGTGGTTGAAATTTTACATCCGTCATTTAACCGTCGGAATAGATGTTGGCTGCAGTTGTGCAGAATTTAGAGGAGAAGCAGAAATATCCGCTTTCCTTCATTAATGGTGAAAACGATAAGCAATTGAAGTCACTGATTATTGCATATTGCAAGGACTAGAAGGCGCGGTAACCATTTTTGGACGTTTAATAGTTCTGTTAGTTCTGTTCTTTAAAAATATAGTCTTTGCTGCATGTTGTACCTTTTTCGGAGATTTATAAAATTAGATTTTTTTTTTGGTTCCGACCAAATGCCAATCCTTGACCGCCAAATGCCAATCCTTGTCCTTCACGGTGCTGGCTTGCTTCAATTCCGTGTTGAGCGAAAGTTTGCTCAAATCTGATGTCTTGGTGGAATTTGGAATATAAAGTTATTTCAATTACTGCTTCCATTACGACTCGCCAAACTTTGTAATCTAGATCTAGATCAACCTTGTGCATCAAAACTGCTATAAACGTTGATAATGACACCACATCAGAAATCAAACGAAGAGCTATACTTGCCTACCGCTGTTTCTATGGCCTTAGAAGGCAACTGATTTCGAACTCAAAATTCTTCTTTTTGGTCCCGTTTGCGTGGACGGGCTTTGGAGGAGGAGATTCAAGAGCGTACTCTACGAGCCGGTTAACCGAAGATCGGGCTAACTGGAGAGGCGTGTTGGTTGAGGCCCATGTCCACCCGGACAGTAGCGCCATCCAAGTAACATCACACTAACAACAATAACAGGGAAAAAAAGTGTCAATCGCGACATATATGACTCTGTGGAAAATTGTGCACTCTCACGTGTGGGATCTGCGATGTTGTCATTTAGCCCCAATAGCATTGACAAGGCTATCGCACAGTATTTCAAATAAGTCATTTTGTCATGACATTCAAGTCGTGTTAATCATCTCACGCCGCTTGAAACGACGCATTGACAACTATAGGACCAAATCTAACGTCATATTGACACGATTTTGGCATGTGTAATAGTAGCTTAAGTGCTACACCGCAAATGACATAATGGCGCTTTCAAAAGAGGTAATGTCAAAAAATGTAAACAACTTTGACAATTCGATTCGATTTGACGACGCCCACAATTGGGGAGTGAGCATAGCCAACTTGATGTGTGTCACAGGGACCGATCTAAGTGAAGTAAAGCAAATAAAAAATTTTTAAAATCTCAGCTTGACATTCGTTCTAATGTATGTAGTCCTTAAATTAATTTCTCCATTATGGTAGCTTTGTTTTTGTACTCCGATTTGATTATTTCCTTTTCTTCCACTAAATCGGAGCACCGCTCTATTAAGCACCGAAGAGCCAGATCTTTAGTTATTTGTATTACCCTCAATTTAAAACGCGCCTGCTAGTACTATACCGGGGCTAGTAACATCATAATTTTTTATAATAGCCTCGGATACTTTTCATAATTAATGTTAAAGTCGTTCTCTCAACAAAAGTATGCGCAACCCCTCATAACTACCCTTCATTTGCAGTTGTTTTTCTTCTCATACTGTTGCTTCGTTAAATGCTTTTCATTCTTCCCGCTTTTTCATTGAAAAGCGAAGTGAAATAAAATGAATTTTGTTTTCTTCGGCGACCCTTTTTTGTGTTTGCAGCTCACTTTGAAGCCTCCGGGCGTTAATGTGTGTTGTGTCAGAGAGAGGTTGAAGTGGCTTCCAAGGAACTTTTTTTTTTAATTTGCTTTTACAGAACTTTGTGCTGCACATGGTAGCAAGTGCCGTCATCTTCAGTTGAACACTAACAGGAGGGTTGCTGCACCGAACAACTCAAGCAGTTAAGGACATTTGAAGGGACGAATTTGGCAAAAGAATATGAACAACGATAACTTGACAATTAATTAGTGTCCAACGTTTTGTACTGGAAAATAGGTCAAAATGAGGGAATTAAAAAAGAATGCGCAGCAGAGTACCTCTACACTCTCCGAACAATTAAGGACATTGCTGATGAGGTGAAAATAGGTCGGAGAATCAGCAAGGGGATCTCACACACAGATAATAGGAGCCAAGCCAAGTAAAGTGTACATAGCTTAACACCCTTGAGGCGTCAGTTGCTAATTGAATTTTCCGCTTGAGCACGAACTTGAACTAACTTTTCTAGGGCGTGGGAGTGCTCTCTTTAAATGATGGTAAGAGATCGTCTGACTATGGTTTCGTGTTGGGAATAGCTGATTAAGGGTGTGAACAGGATTTATATTTAAAAATAATGACGCAACTATTTTTGGCACGACAATAACCCAATCATTGCGAATGACCTTGTCAAGAGTTCCAAAAACTATAATATACTATTCGGTTTAGTAGTACATATAGTAAATTTATGGAAATTAATGTTGTGTACTAAATTACAATCGTATATGTGTATATACCTACACTAAATGGAGCTCGCTTGTCATGGGTGTAATATCATGATTTATATTTGGACGGTTAGGATTTCCCCCGCATAAACATGAACCTAATTATCGTAATGCAATGGCTAAAATCAAGAGGATTTATTTTTCCTAAGTGGTATCTTATGTTTTGCATATGAAAATCAAAATACATGATGAAAATGGTGTCGTAAGTATAAAGGGAGATGTCATACAAGTCAGAGAGGTAAATTTGGGCGCAGTCATTAACCACGAACATGTACTCAACTTTGGGTTATGGATACGCTGTTATTCAGTGAGGTGGGCATTTAATTCGAGCTAAAAGTGGAAATAGAGGAATTCGCCATAAGTTGATCCATTATTTGTGGCAATTAAAAAACATATTTTGCACGAACATAAGGCTTAAACAACTTTTTATTCAACTTTAAGAAGCAAACGTGTCATAATATTATTGTCTATTCGGTGTGTTCACAGTGCTATGGTTTTATATTTGAGGTAGTTAATGAACTAAAGGGTGTCCCATAATTCACGCATACGCCATATAATTAGGCCTGCCAGACGTCCCGATTTTGGCGGGACATTCCCGACATTTGAACCATGTCCCGATTTCTGTCCCGATGTTCAAAATGTCCCGATTTTGTCCCGATTTTCTTTCTTTTTATTCTACTTCGTTTGAAAATGATCGGAAATAAAAAATAAAACAATATTAACATGGTGTTACAAAACTTAACGACTATATGAAATTGCAACTGTTGCTTTGAATGCATTTATCCATATGGAAATATGTACATAATCATAAATTTCAAATTCAGACAAACTGCGGCAGTGTTGTATGTGGCGGTTGGTGTTTTTTGATTCTAATAACGAATATTGTTTAGAATTTATTCGAAGCTTCGCTTTTGTTATAGAAGTATATATGTACCTAATGAACTTTCCTACGTGCTCGATAGGATAAAAAAAATGTTACCCATACAAATTGAACCCCTCTTGAGCCCAAACAAAAATTACCAAAATCAGAAAAATTGGCATTCGCTATTTCTTATAGGTATAGATTGCTTTAGACATGTTTGAGCAGATGAAATATAAAGCAAGGAGCGCAGTCAATTGGTGTGGCAGTGGCAGTGGCGTGGTGACCAAGTGGACCAATGTAGACGCGGGGATTAAAGCGGAGTGGGGGCGACGTGGTATTTTTCAGGTGGCGTGATGCCAGTCAGAGAGTGGCAGGCGGATGGTGACGACGTGGATTTTTGCATTACAACTGAGAATTTTTGATTACTCAGAAACTAAAAACATGCGAGACGACCAAGCATAGTATTCAACATTATGATAACATTTTATGAACACCATACGTTGATTGCCACTTCAGTGGGCGTTAAATCAATTTCATACCACTTCGCCGCTATTCTATTGCTACACCACTCGTATGCCACCGCCACTTGGTCACTTGAATTTTCCTTCAGAATTTTGTTTCAAAATAAGTATTAGCTTCCTAGATTTTATCGTATGGGCTGGGCCAGGCTGGGCGTTGATCACCAATGGGTAATTAGTTAGGACAAACTGTTTTATATATGAAAGGATGTCCTTAATCATAATTGACATGACTTCTCCTGTTTAATAAGTCATCGCAAAACTTTGGTTTGCTATACAAAAACATAAAACATGTGCCCGTGGCTAAGAAGGCTACTTTTTAATTGCGAATATAGTTGTAAAGATTCTTGCAGGTTCTTTAAGGAAGATCTCATTGGTCAGATTATCTGGGTGATCACAGAATCCGCCTTATTCGGAATTTTGCTACGAACCCCCAAAGAAAAATGTCCGCTATGACGGATTCTGTGATAGTTCTTTCGGGGTTCGTATCAAAATTCCGAGAATACGACGGATTCTTTGATCACCTAAAATTATTTCTTATTGAAGGTTTGTCAGCTACAGTCCGAAATTTTCGACCAAAATATGGCCGTCATGTCATAGTTATTTAAAACCATTAACTGTGAAGAGAATAGTTGAAAATTCAGGGAGACTAGATGAATTAGTAACCTTAAACACTAGTGTCCTGTCACAATCACAAGTCGTTCAACAGAAAACATCGAAGCAGTTCGCGAAATATTGCTGACAGTGCAGGTCCCAGGAACATCAATTCGGAACCATAGTCAAGAATTGGGCATTTCTTTCGAGAAGCTCTCTACAGCGAATTCTCACGAAAAACTTGAAACTTCATGCTTATAAAATTCAATTGACTCAAGAACTGAAGACTACTGACCATGCAGCGCGAAGAGAGTTCGTTGAATGGGTTTTGAAACAACAACAACAAGTGGATTGATTTTTCGAACAAAATAATCCTCAAAACTCATTTGCATCTTGATGACTTCGTTAATGGTCAGAATTGTCTGACTGGGCTGGAGGCATTATCGGACCATTCTTCTTCGAAAATGCGGCTGGTCAGGCAGTAACAATTAATGGTGTTCGTTATCGTGACATGGTAACCCAGTTTTTAGTGCCTAAATTATAAGATATGGATGTGACCAAAATGTGGTTTCAACAAGACGTTGCCACATGCCATACACCTAGACAACCAATTTAATTACTGCATGGGTCATTTCCTAATCGTGTATTCGGCCGTTTTTGCGATCACAATTGGCCATCCAGATCTTGCGATTTAACTCCATTGTATTTTTTTCTTTTGAGTTTCTTGTAGTCAAAGATCTATGCTTGTTTGCCATGACCACAAACGCCTTGAAAGAAGAAATTGGGAGGTGTATTAATGAAATTCAGGCACATTTATATGAACCGGTCGTGGAAAATTTCAATAAAATAGTACGTACTTGCCAGCAAAGCCGTGGCGGCCATTTATCTGATGTGCATTTCCATACATAACCCCATAATCTGTATCAATAAAAAATTTAAGCTTTCTAACTAAAAATCTGTATTTTATATCAAAATTAAATTTTGCGTGAATTATGGGACACCCTTCCTTTATATAAAATTTCCATATGACCTCTCAAATAAAGTCGTTACAGATCTTATGTCAGAAAAGTCATTTGAGTTCAATGAGTGCATTCAGGCGGTCTAATTTTTGACATGCCGGCTGCATGACATTCTGAACAAATAAATAAAAAGTCCGCAACGAAACCGTCATAAGAAACGGAAAAAAAATCTACAAAATCAAGCGATCTGCATATAATGGGTCAGTGTTTAGTGTGGGCGCAGTAGCGCAATGGTTAGTGTGTTGGACTACTGTGCGAGGGATCCCAGGTTCGATCCCCGGAAAAACACAAATTACACCCTAAGGTTTTTTCTACTGCGCCACCTCTCGCGAATATCTGACAAACATCCGAGAGTATGACTGTCCTGAAAAAGCTTCTCAATTCAGGCGTTCGGACTCGGCTTAAAATTGTAGGTCCCTTCCATTCGTCCCAAAAATAGAAACTCACACAAACGAATGGTTGCGAGAAGCTAGGCCTAGGGTGTCAACCGCCTGTTGCGCCACCCATTTATATATTTTTAGTTTAGTGTGATGGATTACTTAGCGAGGGTCCGACAAACCTCCAAGAGAAATCGGGCTAAAATGTAGGAGTCTGCAAAAAAAAAACTCGCACACACGAATAGTTGTGACTTATAACAACCCATACGGACCTACTGCGCCAAATAGGTAATTTAATTACACTTTAAGCTCCATTAATGTTATAAAACCAAAAAAAAACGTGCCCCTGCTACCAATGCCACATTGTGCATTCGGTATCTATAATAAATTTCTGATATAATAAATATTTAGAATTCTATAAAGAATCACGTTCCTTTCCAAACATGGTCCTGTAGCTTGTTATCATTCAATGCGTATCATCTCTAAATGAAATCATATTAATGTCAATATCACCAATATCACACACACATATAAAGATAAGACATCCTCCAATTTGAATGCGAATCAATGAGAACAAATTCAATGGTATCTTTTAAAGTCCTTTTTAAATCAGCCTATTTAAACTCCCATCCCAATCTACCTTGAAAGGAAAACGAAACGCGCCGAGAAAGAAAAGTCCTCTTTAGAGCAACTGTCATTTTCTTTGAAATGTCCTTGCCCTCCCACGCAAGATAACGAAAAAAAAAAAAACAGAACTTGAAATTGCCTTGTCCTTCTCAATATTATCCGTTTTGTGATGCCTGCTATATCCTGTGTGAAGAACTTATAAATTAAGGCATCGCACGATTGGTCCTTCTGTGAAGGGGAATACTAATTTCCTTCCTACAACAAAAAAAGAAGATTACGCAATACTCTTCTCGTTGCCGTGGTGTGAGGTAAACAGAAATACGTATTGAAAGCGGGATATCTTCTCGATACGTGCGTAATAACTGTGGGGAAGCAAAACAAGTACGGAAAGTATGATCAAGATTCAATATTTTGCCATTTATGCTTTTGCTTTTGAAAATGCGATGATATCTTTTTTTTACTCTCTTTTCCCACTCTAACGAGATACCTACTTCGTTTATTTGTTTATTTATTTGCTTTGCGAATCATAACAGCTTTGCCATTGGAATTTACTTATTTGTTCGAATTACACAAATGGATGACGTAAGTGGGTAAAGACACAATCTCGGGGTGCGATAAACTGTTTTCATTTTCACTTTTATAATATGGAATACCTTGAGGGAAAATTGAAAATAACAGCCAATGCTTTGGATTCAGAAAATAGTTGCCTTTCAATTTTTAATAGAGGCAATTAATATTAGAATTACAAAGGCCGACAGTACAGATCTGGGGCCTATACCACAAAAGATCATTTTAACATGTAATTTCCATATAATTTTAACATGCAACGTTAGTTTTTGTAACACCAATCTGTTCGGTGTGAAAGTTAACAAGGAAAATTTCCCTTAACGTTTGTTGTAGAATTTTCCAAAACTGAATGGTGAAGGTGATTGAAAGCGTGTACGCGTTGGGAGTTTAGTTTAGGCTAATACAGTAGACGCCCTATATAGTGAACTAATAAAAACCAGTACTGTTTGCTATATCGATTTTGTTCACTATTTGGAGTCGGAGTTTTTAAATGTTTACCAAAAGCTTAATTTAATATAAATAATTTTTTTATTCATTTTAAGAGTTAAAACAAAAAAAAAAAAAAAATAAATAATTTTATTTCACAACAAAAAAAATAGAAAAAAAAATAATAAATTATAATCAATCTTTAAAAAACACGATACACATATAATATTTGAGGAACACATACATAGATAAATATAATTTTGTTTTTAATAATGAAAGAATTACATTTTTGCAAAAAACAATTTGTCACCTTCATTTGTGTCTTCTTTAAAGTAAATTTATTTGCACTGCTTTTTCTTGCAAGCGTTTAATAACAGAAATATTAGAAAAACACACAAATGAACGGTAAATTGTTCTGAAAATAGTTGGCGCCTTAAGCGAAACTCGCTTAAGTGAAAAACCCGGATACATGGAACATATTTTCAGTTATATTTTATATGTTTCATTGAAAAAAACTCTCTTAAGTGAAAATATTGAATCGAACAGAACAAAAAATTTGAACGCTTTCACTTCTTTTTTCTCGAAAATGACATTTGAATTTCTGAAGTTCCACCGAACATAAATTTGTACGACAGGGGGGTCTATTCTCACCATATTCCCCGTTATAGCCCATTAAAGTAGGTGACCTCTAATTTGGAGGTGTTACAACTTAAAACCCTATAACTTCTAAACTATTATAGGTACAAGAATTGTTTTGTACATTTTGAAAAGACAATTTAGTAGCGCATATACAAGTCTTAAGCACTTCGGGGACATCTGTTAAGCTACAAAAAAGTTATGGCTCCTTAAACTCAAAATTTTGAAAATTTGTTGTTACTTTTTTTAAATGCTTTTTTCTCAAAATTTTTACAACTTTTTCACATACGATCAACAGGAGTTATAGTAAAAACCATTTTTTGTCAGACAAAGGTCAAACACAAATAAGTGAGAATAATAAACTAACGTACCTATGAGCATTGAGAAATAGTTAACAGTTAATTAGTGTCGAATAGGAAAAAAAGAAAAGCTTAACATTGATAAGTTGATCTCCACAAAATATATTGAAAACGTGAATACGCGGAAATAGTGATTGTATACGGGTTCTGCAATGGGAACGGTTCGTTCGTTGGCAAGATTGGAGTACGGCGATACCCAAATCGTAGAACACCATCTAGCCGGGGATTCACTGATACGTATCAGCGCCTTGTTTATGCTGGGTCATCTCCTCCAAATAAAAGGGAACGACGCGAGACGGAGTGGCGGCAGAAGTTGAGTATGGGACTTTGCGTGCTGTGGAAATTTAGCTTTCAGTCAGGTTCGCAGAGGGCGAAGACTAGCTGTGCAGTTGGAACTTCCCAGAACCAGGATTCACAGAACTCTACAGAGTAATAGATTACACCCTTTCCATTTAACACCGGTACAGGATTTACTACCAGGAGATGCGCAAGGAAGAGTGTAATTTTGCCAGTGCAAACAGACAGAAGACAGGCACTTCCTCAAAAATATTCTGTGGACTGACGAAGCGAAATTCACAAGAGACGGGGTTACAAACTACCACAATTTGCACCATTGGTCAGACCCCAATCTCCATTTTATATGCACAACATCCTTTCAAGAATTAAATTATTGTGAACAACTTCTTCAGAATGTGTGCTTATTTCAAAGTATGTTTAGCGTAAATGTTTGGTAACACTTTAGTAGGTCCACACGTTCTTCCACAAACAGTTAATTCCCATTACTGTCTAGAATTTCTTAGAAAACGATTGCCGGAGCTCCTTGAAGATGTTCCTCTTGAGGAGGCCGATGTTTTTTCAACAAGATGGAGCACCTTGTCACAGTAGCAGCGGGATAACTCCATTCCTAAACCACACTTTTAACGACCGGTTGAATGGTCGATTTGGCCCCAACCCTTAGCCACCCAGATTTCTTGACCTAACACCCACGGATTTTTTCTTCTGGGGTGCTATGGAAGAAAAAGTTTATTTTAGAGAAATATCGAGTTTTTTTTTGACCATTTTTGTCTGAAAAAATGGCTTTTACTACAACTTTTGTTGATTGCACGTAAAAAAGTTGCTACACATAATTTTTAGGAAATTTCTTGAAGATAAAAATTTCATACAAAGAATTAAAATTTATTAAGTACCTACAAATTTTGAAAAAAAAGCATTTTAGGTAAAAAATTGTAACAAATTTTAAAAATTTTGCGTTTTAGGAGCCATAACTTTTTGTAGCTCCACAGATGTACCCAAAGTGCTTAAGACTTGTATATGCGCTACTAAATTATCTTTTCAAAATGTACAAAATTGTGTACCTATAATAATTTATAAATTACAGCGTTTTAAGTTGTAATACCTACAAATTAGAGTTCACCTAATAAATATACGTTTAACGGAATTTTTAAACCCGCTTAAGTGAAATTTTGTTTTCACTTATCCGGACTCCGCTTAAGTGAAATTTTTTTTCGTTTGGGTTCGTTTAAGTGAAAAACCCGTTTAAGTGAAAGAAAGAGTGTGACATTTTGGTGTTTCTCTTAAGCGGGTTTTACTGTATAGGCCTATTGACAATTCGGACTTGTCAAAAGTAGCACCACAAAATGGGTTCCCTCGCGTTCGCGGTTAAAATCGAACGCGATGACAGAAAAAGAGAAAAATAGCAGAATAACGGGTTACAAACGAGCCTTTCTCTTTCTCGTTTAAAATAGCTCTGAAAAATTCTTCTGGCAGGTACTGATAAATGTAAAATGCAAAAAGTGCAAAAGACAGCTCCCATACAAAAAAAGTGTTCAAAATCCTATATCTCAAAAACTACCGATTGAGCTCAAATTTGTAGACAATCTTTGGTATGGTGAAATTTGGTCAAAATTTGGCAATCGATAATATTTTAAAGATGTAACCACTCTTATGTATATGTACAATGTACTCTTATGTATGTGCAATGCGCTTATGTGTCAAGACCCAGCAAACAAATTCTTTAAATTGGAGCGTTCCGCAGACAGAAATGACAGTAAAAAGGTAAACATTGCTGTACCAATATATAAAACTATTTTGAATCTAAATGAATAATGGAATCACCTATATATTCCAAGATTTCAAAAGGCTTGTAATTTTTTTTTTTATAATACTTCATTACATCGAACTATCACATTCAACTAGATAGTTATTCAAACAATGTCCCATCCCTTGATCAGTTTAGATGAATGAGAACTTCAGACAATTCTAACTGAAAATTATTCCTCTACATCACCCATCTGCCAAAAATCGTACAAATCACGAAGATTGTCAGGTCATAGAACTTACATCCGTTGGGCATACACACAATGCCCCCACGAAGTGCAGTGAATTCCCAAAATAGTAACTTGCAAGGATCATTAAACTTTTCCAACTATACAACTTGTGACAGAAGTCGTCGTCGTCGCATCATCGGATGTGAGAAATAAAAGTTTTTTCGTTACTCAGCTGTACGTACGTGTATTTCTGAAATAGCAAAAGGATATATACATACACTGGGATATATTAACACGAAGACTTGCAAACATCAAGTTCCGGATATCGGTCACAAAATAAAACAAAATGAAGAACAATGCATGGATCCGTTGCAATTGGTATAGAGAACCGCACATGCACTTGCAATTAAAAAGTTTCCGAAGGAAGAAATTAATTTTAATGAGATGGGGGATAAGGATGCACTGTACACATCTATGTTATATCTATCTATATACATGTATACTGTATAGGGAATGTGCTCCAGTCAGTTGTCTGTCATATAGAGAAATTGTGTCTGCGTGTGTTATTTCAAGAGAATAGAAACGATACTCTGCAGTATGCATATATTTTCTGGAATTTTAGTTTTTTTTTCCCTTGTTTCCCTTTTTGCAAGAGCTGACAACAAATAACGAAGAGTTAGTAGGACTTGAACATTCGTTATGCAGCATTTGAAGAGAACATTCTTCTTTCAGCTCAGTTACCTACCCTGCACCATTTTGTCCACTTGAGAATGAAAAAGTTATCTGCAATAGGAATAGACGACACTCCTGGCAGAGGAACTCATTCATTATTATATTCTTTTTTTTTTTTCTCCCCGATGCGCCAGGGAAATCTGTACTATAAGCATGTGCACTATCAAAGAACACTTTATAAGTGGAATTGGAATCATTCGTTTGCCTTTATTTTACTCTCTTGGTGTTTATCAATTTCCACTTCAGGGCATTTACAAGATATGAGATGAGATCACATTTCTGCAAATGTAAAAAAAAACGTTCGTTCTTAAGAATTTTCTTTTAATAGATACAATTTCTGGTTCGATAATTGTTTCCGCTCTACGGAAAAAAGACGTCGGAATTAAAAAATCTCCAAACTAACAATAAATTTGTGATTTTCTTGGAGTAGCTTAAAGTTAAATAAATAATCATTCCCTTTGGATATTGGCAAAAAATTAAATATTGGACCCTATAGGTAATAGGCATAGCTTCCCATAACCATTCGTTGTGGTGAGTCTTTATTTTTAAAACGAGTTCTAATGGTTGAGATGAGAAGCTTTTTCGGGATGGTTGTCAGGCGAACTCGCGGATATCGGTATACTTACTTACTTAGATGGCGCTACAGTCCGGGGTGGACCTCGGCCTTAACCAACACGCCTCTCCAGTTAGCACGATCTTTGGCTAACTGCCTCCAGTTGCGCACTCCAAGTTGGTTGAGGTCCCCTTCCACTTGTGCGCGCCACCTAAGGCGAGGTCTTCCTCTACTGCGTTGTCCCTCCGGGTTGGAATCGAAGACTCTTCGGCCCGGAGCGTTGGTGTTCATTCACTCTACATATCCTAGCCATCTTAGTCGATAGATACGTACTTTTCTGACCAGGTCGATGTCGCTGAACAGCTCGTAGAGTTCGCTGTTAAATCTCCTCCTCCAGAGCCCGTCAACGCAAACGGGACCGAAAATCACTCGAAGAATTTTGCGTTCGAAGCGCCCAAGGAGATCTTCATCCGCTTTTGACAACGTCCATGATTCTGCGCCATAAAGCAGGACTGGGATGATGAGGGTCTTATATAGAGTCTCCTTGGTGTTTCTCGACAAGGCCTTACTAATTCTTCGCTTGATTTCTGATGTGATGTCATTTTCAGAATTAATAGCGGAGCCGAGGGCAAAACAAAGTATATGCTGTCAACAAGAAGGGACACACATCATCGACGAATCGGACAAAACGTCACGATAGATAGCTATAACTTTGAGGTAGTTCGGGACTTTGTCTACCTCGGCTCCTCTATAAACCCTGACAATGACACCACAGCAGAAATCAAATGAAGAGTTACACTTCCCAACAGCTTTTTCTTTGGCCTAAAAAGTAATTTGACTAGTAAGGCCTTGTTAAGAAACGTTAAGGAGAGTCTATATAAGACCTTCATCATTTCACTCCTGCTCTATGGCGCAGAAGCATGGACGTTAATAAAGGCGGATGAAGATCTTCTTGGCCGTTTGGATCGCAAAATTCTTCGAGTGGTTTTCGGCCCTGTTTTGCGTTGACGGACTTTGGAGGGGAGATTTAACAGAGAACTCTACGAGCTGTACAGCGACATCGACCTGTTCAGAAAAGTACGTAGAGCGAATGGACACCAACGCTCCGGCCCGAAGAGTCTTCGATTCCAACCCGGAGGGACAACGCTGTAGGGGAAAACCTCGCCTTAGATGGCGCGCACAAGTGGAAGGGGAACTCAACGAACTTGGACTGCGCAACTGGGGGCGGTTAGCCAAAGATCGTGCTAACTGGAGAGTCGTGTTGGTTGAGGCCTATCAGGTTCACCCCGCAATGTAGCGTCCTAAATAAGTGAGTAAGTAATAACACCTAATACGTCTAAACTGGTCTAATACCGACTTTGGGATGTGAAAAGGTACTGCAAGTCACCCGAGTGACTATATCTCTGAACTAATCTCATTGTAATTTGACAAAGAAATAATCTGGGGGCTGAATATTTACGATGAACCATAGTTTGACTGTCAGAATTCAAAAACTATTCAAACAATCACTTAAAAGGAGTCTGATGATGAATTAGTGGTGTAGTTCGAAATAGCTATCATACTGTGTCTACGAGTTGTTGTTAATGTAATTCTCTCAAACAATATTTCATAGACTGAAATTCGACATAATTTCCCAACAGAAATTGTCAGGGTCAATCCCAAACAAGCGAGAATCGTTGTTACTCCTCGCTTCCCCACTCATAGTTGATAATGGGTTTAGGAATACGGAGAGTGGTGGCATTTCCCATACAACAAATTACTTTGAAAACTTGACATTTATGAAAGCTTTAGCTTAGACATTTTATAAATAGACAAATTATATTGCCTTTTGGAACCATTTAAACAATTTTGAGGAAATGGACGAACGGACGTAGCTCATACCACAAGTTGTAACAGATAAGAGAAAAAGGGAATGTAAGGTAGAGAGCGGTTGAAGCAGTTACTCTGTCTCATCGCCTTCTTGCCATAAGAAATTAACTGCATAACATAACATTTTTCTAATTGGTCACAAAAATTATGCAGATTCCTTACTACTGCCACTCTGCTATTGTATTGGGTTCCGCTGATGCCCGGCCCACTGAAGGTGCGCTACAGCTACCGAGTGCATTGAATGCGTTGCTCAAAGATGTTAAGGTAGTAGTAGTACACGGCATGTAGAAAGCCACATACGAAAAGCACAGACGTCATTTGCACGTCCATATGAGGCACACTCTGTTGACGTCAGAGCTACATGCGTACATATGTGGCTTTCTACATGCCGTGTACTACCTCCTTTAGGTCTACTGCAGGAGGATTTCAACGCAACTATTGCGTAACCACATAGAAAACTGTTGATCAATTTAACCAACAAATTGTATTTGCAAAAATCTTACAAGAACACCTAATCAAAAAGGCGTACATGACTTACCAGCAATTCAAAGAACTGGTGAACTAGGTGAGCGCGGCTCTCAAAACGTTGAACATGAATGTGTTCGATTTTGCTCAACGCTAACAACGGCATTTTGTATCTTTTATGCCCAGTTGCACAGTCAGAGTTTAAACTGAAGTTTAACTAAACCTGACCGAGAGTTTAAACTTTTGGTTTAACTCGTTCAGTTTCACAGTCCAAAATAATCTGCCAGTTAACTAAACGCAGTTGTGGAAGCGCAGAACAATTTCCCTTAAGGGGATATTTTTCTACCAGCGCACTTTTGACCAAGGAAATGGTTATTGCTTTTCTCTACTTTATCTATTTTACCAAAAATGGGTGCAATATTATTACATTGTGTATTTTGGTATTAACGAAGTGAATTGATTTATTTTCGACACATCTTTGAACTGTCATCTACTTTCACCAATTAATTATTGCAGTAATTATTATTTCTTTTTTTTTTTCGATAATAATATCTAGTTGTTGAAATATATGTGGCATTCAGACGGATGCGATCACAGGTACTGCTTCTTGCAACTCGCTGGGGTTTTACCACGTCCAATCACCCGTCGCCAGTAAAATATTGAAAGGATTTTATGAGCCTCTAATTAGGGTCATTGTCTGGTAATAGGTAGGCGCAAAGTTTTTTTTGCTGGTGTTTCTACGAAAATCTGCGCTATCTTGTTCTGGTTTTACTTTTTTTAAACAAAAATGTAGATAATCTAGATCTGTATACAAAAATGGAATGAACTCCGAAACCTTTGAACTGAACAGGTATTGTCCCGAGAAGTGTGTTCAAAATCGGAGAAACAAATTGCATTGTAAAAAGAAAAGAGTGGGTAGTGTCTTGTTTCAGCCAAAACAAAATGTGAAAGATTTGAGTATGTATAGATATATTTTGTCCGCGAAGAATCTAAAGAAATCACTAGTAGCATTACAAAAAAATAATCGTCATTTCCACAGACGAAAATAATTAATTTGTATTGAAAAAACCTCAATACAAATTACGCTTGTCTACATTATGTTTGGGCTAAGATCTACCTGATGTTCCCTTGAAAAACGGCGTTTTCATTGAAAAGTACATTATTAGCCGGTTTTACAGTGCAAGTTTAAACTCCGTTTAACCAAATATCAGGTTTAAACCGACGTTTAACATGAAAAGGTGTATTACAGTGCTAGTTTAAACTTAATCGAGAGTTTAAACCGAGTTTAACTTAACCGGTCATGGATGGGGGTTTAAACTGAGTTCAAATATGTCTGAGGCCCTATCATTTCGTAGAAGGGAATGATGCAAATTTCTTTTACCGATTTCTGCTGACCAAACTAGCTGCTCATATGGTTTCAAATCAAATAGAACACAGAAAAGAACACAAAAGGAAATGGTATCTACGCAACAAATATAATTTTTCAGATTAATGTATCTTATTGCAGGAATAATGGATATAATTGCATAGTATTGAAGTGAATTAAAAACCTTTCGCTCCACTTAACTACAATTTATTTGTTCTGGCGTTTGGGTTAATTTGCTTTGTAGGTACACAATTCAATTAAATTCTATTTTAAGAAACTATAGTGGCTTATGTCTTATATCTTCGTTGTCTTCTATTTATGCCCGTTCTCTTCTATGGTTTGTTGTAGTGCATCTTCTTCGTTTTTTTGCTAGCGGAGACATGTTGATAGCATCCGGTAGCATGTTGATAGCATCAATAGCGATTTCTATGCTACTAATATAATAAATCTCCTCAAACCGAAGAGGAACTCAATACCGAAGTAATGACTTTTATTTATTTTATTTACTTTAATTTTTTTATTTCACTTTTTTAAATTGCCAAACTGACATCAGAATAAACAATACTGATAGAAATTTCAAATACAGTGGCGTACAAAACAGACGAGAAAAGTTTAACCGAAGTTTAACTAAACGTTCGTTCAAATTTCACTGTAATACACTCACGGTTTACGTACTTGGTTTAAACTTGCTTGCGAGTTTAACTAAACCTGAGTTTAAACTCGCACTGTAAAACCGGCTATATATTGGTTAAAAATCTATTGAAATTTTCTGATGATATTTTTTAACAGTGGGTTTACCGCAGTAATGCTGGAAGTAATCATAGCTCTACTTTTCACTCATATAAATTTAAGAAGTGCAGAAGTCAAAACGAACCTCAAAATGCGAAACGAAAGTTTAAACGGCAGAATGCAGGCGTTTAACTTAAACCGAGAGTTGAACTCCACTTTGGGTTTAAACGAACACAGTGAAACCGACAATTTGTTGAACGAAGGTTTAAACCAAAACGAGAGTTTAAACTCTGACTGTGCAACTGGGCATTAGGGTTATTTAAGTTAATCCCTAATCAGGCTGCATACGAGTATAAAGGATACACACACGGAGGGTGTGTGCGGGCATTATAGCGTTGTATTTACCTTAATACTTTTTTTATGTTTAAGGCTTTAAATTGTTTAAGGATATTCATTAGTACTGAATATCCTCTACACGGCATGCAGCAAGCCACATACGTATGTAGCACTGGCGTCATTTTTACGTCCCAATGGGTACATGCCATGTACAAGCTCTCTTTGTACACTCTCGGTTAACGTCAGAGCTACATACGTATGTGGCTTGCTATATGCCGTGTACTAGCACCTTAAGACAACTATAAATTCTGGTAGTCATGGTCCCGCAGCTACTGTCTATTTGTAAGTGATTTACACCTTCAAAAAACCAACTATGTGTTTTTTCTAATTATAATTTGAAAGGTTAGCCTAACTCATTCCAAAAATTAGTGGAAAGATGCAAGCTTTTACTTACACTGAATTTACGAATTAGCCACAACTTATAACAAACAACAGCAAACCGGAGAATATTCGAGGTCATCCACAACTCATAAGATCCTAAATGCATTTTATACAACTTCATTCGATCGTGTTATCCAATGACCATGAAAACCATTAGCGGTATAATGAGAATCATTACTTTCCGCGCTAAATAAGTTTGCTCCACAAACCATGAGATTTGGCGGTATATGCTGTTGCCCGAAAGTAAAAAGCAAAGAAAACAAATTTCAAAATCTCTATTAAATTCATTTTTGCACGCCAATGCAGTTACTATGGAGCAGCAGCCACCAATTCGTTTATCCGTTACTTTTGTATCTTGCTAAGAGAATATGTATCTAGTATCTATATCTGTGTGAATTGTAATTTTATGCTTGTTGGACTTCTTAAATGATTAATTATTATCAGAAGTGTATGAACATGGCAACGAACTAAAAGTGCCAGTTCTGTAGATACATTTTTCTGTCGTTTTCGACTTTTTTTTAGTAAAGAGAAATTTCCCATCTAATGGAAGAAAGTAAGAGTGTCGCCGACCTCTAGGTAAAGAAAAAATAAAACTAAACTCAACGCAAGATATTTTTCCGCATTAAATATTTTTTGTATGGGCTTTGTCACCTTTCCTTTTCAGAGGTGCCCAAGTATACGTGTCAATGCGCCTCCATATAGCTTTGATGCAAAGTACCAGTATTATTAAGGTTTCCATAATACAATTATTATTTATTGTTAAGTCTTCTTAAGTATGAGTTGATGTAACATTGTTCTCGGGTTGACAACTCTCATTAAAAGTTATTTTTAAGTCATATTATAAATTGAAACTTTTGCTTGGTGTGTCTGTGTGACTGCGCTGTTGCTATTATTGCTTTTGTGATTTAGTTGACGAAAGTGTGCTGCTGTTGGTCTATAATTGTGATTTCCTTTTAAATCTATTTTTATTCAATCAGTACGCAAACAATTGATTGAATAGGTAATTTATATTTGAAAAGAAAGTAAAATCAAATAGCGAAGTTATTGTAGAAAAACATACCCACTAAGCTTCTAAACAACGCAGCAAGTGTAAAAAATAAATAGGTGGCGCAACAGGCGGGTGACACCCAAGGCCTAGCTTCTCGCAACCATTCGTTTTGTGTGAGTTTCTATTTTTGGGACGAATGGAAGGGACCTACAATTTTATGCCGAGTCCGAACGGCTGAATTGAGAAGCTTTTTCATGACAGTCATACTCTCGGATGTTTGTCAGACGTTCGCGAGAGGTGGCGCAGTAGAAAAAAACTTTAAGATGTAATTTTGGTTTTTCCGGGGATCGAACCAGGGATCCCTCGCACAGTAGTCCAGCACACTAACCACTGCGCTACTGCGCCCACGCAGCAAGTGTAGGCTAGGAAAATAGATAATTTATGTTGAGCATAGTAAATTGAGGTATTTACTTAGGCGGCTCTCAGATTGAGGCAACAAGCAATAACCAACTATAGTTGCTATAGCAACTGCCAATAAGCAATTAGTTGCTTTGGTGTGGGACCTGAGACGGAGACCTCTAATTTAATTCAAAGTAAAATAATAGTGAGCGATAATATTGCGTGTTTCCTATTATCAGTTTTTTATTGAATGTTCCCTCAATGTGAGAGCCGACTTAAAGAATTACATTGTAAATTATAGAACTTTGTGTTTGTAGTCTAAAAAGTACAACGATTTTCTCCGCTCTTCCAAATTTTGATATTTTACGATTTTACTGAGAAAAGCAAGGGAACAAACGAGTATTTGCATAGAAACGAGTAACTATGCTCTCTTCAATTTATATTTTCAGTGCAGGGAAGATAGAATATTTGCCTTTCACCCTTATTATTATGGATTTCAATAGGCTATCTATATTTCAAAGCTCTGACATGGTTGTCGTAGTGAGCATTATAAATTGTAAATTACATACCTAATTCTCTCACAAATGTAGGTAGGGTTACCAACTGTTTAATAAGATTTCAAGATTTCACAGAAACTTGTAGAAAAACTTGAAGCCATTTTAAATGTAAATCAACACAGTACAAATATTATATCACCTCAAAATGTTGAATGTCGTGTAAATTTTGTGGCGAAAAAGTTGCTACCCGATGTTCTTTGATGGCTGTCATTCTTTTGATAAATGAAAAACGTTGGTTCTGCTTTTGGATTTTAATTGCTCAATGTCTTCAATTTTGTTCTATTAAGTCGAGAAAAATATATCGCCGCACGCCGCGCCGGCCGCTAGAATTGATAACCATTCGAGCCCGAATTATGGCATTTTCTATATCACTCTTGCCAGAATTTCCGGCGAGAGGTCCTTGCACAATATCTGTTTAAGGGATTCAAGAGTTTAAGGCTTGTTGACATAGAGTCGTGACATCAAAAAAACCCATCACGAAAAGAAGTATGAAACGGTTAAATCAGGCGATCTTGCCGGCCAGTGCAAATCGCCAAAACGAGAGATTAGGCGATCCGGAAATGTAGCTCTCGGAATTTCGGTTGTGCCTCGTGCAGTTAACGCCGTTTCTTCATCCTGTGAGAGCCACATGTTCTCCCGTCCACCTAATGACGCTTCTTGCATAAACAACAAACCATGCAGTAACTTTGAGTAACTAATGGCTCTTCGCAGATTTTCGTTGCCCCAGAATCGATAATTTTGCTTACCCACATATAAGTTGTGTTTTTATGAAACCTCGCCAGCCAGTAAGTAGTTGTCAGTAGTTGGCAGTTGAGGCACATTTCACATGCTAATTAAAACAACAACCTGCTGGCAACAACTTTTGATTTTCTCCCCAGCCGGCGAGCTGCTGGGTGGCAGCTGGCTAAATTCAATTCACAGTGAACAAACAGGTGGCGCTGAAAGCAACAGGTTAGCATTTCCGTACAATTTGCTTAAATTATAATTGCGATCTTATAGGATTAGCTACATTCGGCAAAAAGTCAAAAAGTGAAAAAGTGCAAGCTCACACACAAACGCAGTTGCCTCCTTGTGGTAAGAAATTTATTTAAAAAGCTTGCTCTGACAAGAAAGTAAACCCAAACAAAACACTGCCATTTTGTGCAAAAAGGGTTCCTTTCCATGGTATTTTGTTTAAAAGGTTCGTTTCCATGGTAAAACGGAAACAAAAATGCGAGTCACATCAGACCCCTCTAACGGCGATATCAGTAAATAGCGCAAACTTTTTTTGTGCATGTGGTTGTTTTTTTCGTGCTTTCTGTCACTTGAAAGTTAGAGGTATAGCTAACTTTTAAGTAACACACTTTATGAAAAGTTTAGAGAAAAATACAGATTTGAAATGGTGTGGAAAGGGAAGAAACATTTTCGTGCAAGTACTTTACTTTGTGCTGAATGTACCTAGTTAAGCCTTACCTCATGCACACAACATTCCAGAGAAAAATGTCAGAATTTATCTAATATTTCTACCAAATGCATAATTTTATACGAAATGCTGGTATGCTTTTAGGCTTATTTCCTAAATGCATTCGGCTGGCTTCATCTTGCTGGCAACTGTCCAAATGAACGGCTGCGGCTGGCTGTCGAGGTTTCAAAAAAACATGCCTATTAATAGAGAAGTAAATGGGCCTCTTCGATCATGATTGATTTTCGATGAAGAAAGTGTCTCCCTCGTGGTCAAACTTCAGGTTGGCTAGAGCGTAGGTCACACGCCCTTGGCGGTCAACAGCTAATGCACTGTCTGACCTTTGTATGGGAACAGTCTTTCACAAAATGTATCTGTAAAAACCGCCGATTGATGCCCAATTGCGTGGCACGTTGTCTGGTCGATACTCCGGGGTCCTCTGCGACATCTTCAGCCACATCTTCGATATTATCAGCAGAACGTCTGCTCTGGGGCCGGCCAGACCTGACAGCATCTCGTGTTGTCGCATATTCTTCTACCCCCCCCCCCTTGTATTTAAGCGGGAGGGGCTATTTAAAAAATAAAAATAAAAAATATGTATAAAAATTAGAATTTTGTGCCATTTAATAGTACATTGATACCAACTGAAAAAAAGATAACAATGTGACAGCTGACAGTTCGGGGTTAATAAAAATGGAGCGAAGTTAAGCAATATTTTAAACATAATGAAGGCTTGTCAGCTACATTCCGCAATTTTCGAACAAAATATGGCTGTCATATAGTGATTTAAAACCATGAACTGTGAAGAGAATAATAGAAAAATTCAGAGAGACTGGATCAATTAGTGATCTTAAACACTCTGGGCGTCCTGTCACAAGTTGTTTAACAGCAAACATCGAAGCAGTTCAGGAGAGTGTCCAGAAATATCAATTAGGCACCGTAGTCAAGAATTGGGCATTTCGAGAAGCCCTCTACAGCGAATTCTGACAAAAGACTTAAAACTTCATGCTTATTTTATAACTTTATGCTTACTTACTTACTTATCGGGCTTCCGACCCGTGAAGAGTCTCTGCCTGAGACACTGCAGTCTTCCATCCTCTACGATCCCGGGCACGCTGCTTCCAATTGTCCAGACCAACCGCTCTGGCATCCGCGATGGCTTGGTCTTTGAAACGGAGGTTCGGTCTTCCTTCTTCTTCCTTCTCGAACCTGGGGGCTGGGATTCGAAGACCCTCTTAGGTGGAGCATTATTGTCCATTCGCTCGATGTGGCCGAGCCAATGTAGTCGACGTGTTTTGGCTTTTTGGACTACATCCACATCTTGGTACAGCTCATAGAGTTCGCGGTTGTATCTTCTCCTCCATTCGCCCTCCTCGCACACAGGACCAAAAATCCGCCGAAGTATTTTTCTTTCGATGGAGCCCAGTATCAGCTCCCCCTTCTTGCTTATCGTCCAGCACTCGGCGCCATAAAGCAGAACTGGCAGGATAAGGGTTTTGTAGAGCACACACTTCATGCTTATAAAATTCAATTGACTCAAGACTACTGAATACGCAGCGCGAAGAGAGTTCGTTGAATGGATTTTGGAACACCAACAAGTGGATGCTGATTTTTCGAACAAAATCATCTTCAGTGATGAAGCTCATTTTCATCTTGATGGCTTCGTTAATCGTCAGAATTGTCAGAAAACCCACGAGTAATTGGTGCGAAACAAATGCATCCACAACGCGTGACTGTTTGCGGATTTTGGGCTGCATTCCTTATCGGACCATTCTCTTTGGAAAATCCGGTAAAAATTTAACAATTAATGGTGTTCGTCATCGTTACCATTTATCCGATGTGCTATTCCATACATAACCCGAATCTATATAATCTATGAATCAATAAAAAATTCAAGCTTTCTTATTAAAAATGAGTATTTTCTATCAAAATTAAATTGCGTGAATTATGGGCCACCCTCTGACTTTATGTATAAAAACAAGGGCAACACTTGCAAGTATATACTAGTATGTACAATAGCTTCAAATGCTTGTCATTTATTTGACAACTCGCATTGAATCTTTCTTTTCCTTCTCACTTTGCTCTTTGTAAATCAAGTTATAAAATCTGCCATTCTGGTCTCGCTTGAATAGTTTATCAGATAAATTAGGATTTATGGCATGTGAAAACGTCTAGTACTAGTTAGGTCGGTAATAAAAAAAACTTACCTAAAGTTTATTGTCTGCGCTTTGACACAAGTTTTTAAATTTATTTACTTACCCTTCACATTGTAATGCTTGTCTATTGAAGAAATATTTGTCTACACTCTTCGAAAAGATAATTAAAAGGGCTATACATAATGTTAACCCCATTAATCAGGCTATAGCCTATTGTTTACATTTGATTTGTATCCTTTCTGGTTCTACTCCCTTCCAGAGAATCGTCCATCACTGGACCATCACCCAATAAACTTGTTGTTAGGAAATTCCTCTCCGTATTGTGGTCATGTGATGGACGATCTGTGTCCCATCTATACATTAATAACACTCACATTCTTCTTAATGGCAATACATGTCAGAGGTCCTTGACGAAGAAATGCGATTCCCATCGATTTATTACTGATTCAGAAGTAATAAAAATGTACGAAGAAAAAAAAGGCTTATTCTGTGCTGATGTATCTGGAATCTTTGTTGACCTTGCTGTATACAGATTGAATTTTAAGTAGCCCATTGTTTTGTTTTCTGAGACAACTTGGCGGTGCATGTAGTGGTAGTCTCTCCTATTACTAACATAAATAATGTGAAGTGTTATCAATTTCCATAAATAACTCAATTGAATTGTCATTCTTTTCGGAATTAATCCTTGTTCCTAACCTACACATACATCTTCCACCTACATACAAGTTACTTTGCCTTTCAAATTCATCACTCCCCTTTGTCTGTCTTTTTAAGTACGCATATAATAAATCCCTAGACGAGTCTACAACCTGCGTCGGTCCACGCTATTCTCATTAGTGAAATTAAAATAAATGCTGCCCTGAAACTCGTATACAACATAATCCATGGCACCCAACTCCAAACGTTAATCCTTGTTAGCAATAAAATTAAATAAATTGCAAGGATATCCTTTTACAGAGGACACCCGAAATAACCAAACACTATACTCTCTAACATCACATCGTTAGCGTGTACTCGTGCTCGGTATTATAATTATCGAGCTGCGTCACCGACCTCAAACTGTCTCTCGGTATATCCCTATGGAAGTCCCCGTCATCGTTGTAGTCGTCCTGGTCCTGTTGCGTTTAATCGACCGGAAAATTGCCCATCATGCGATGCGATACTTATTGCATTAAGCTTTCAAATCCGAAAGTAAAGACAACAAAACAAAATCCACTCGCATTGCTATATCCAGATTCGCTGAAACAATGGAATTCAGTAAAGAATGTGGCCGTGTATATCCGTACATATGTCGGATTATACAAATTTACAAAACATGCTTCGACAACGACTTGGATATCGATTTTAACTTTTCCCATTGGGAGGCTTACAAAACGGGTCATCCACTATTCCTCATAAAAAGGGTTCTGCTTCGAACGGTGGTGATTGTAAAAACGTTTTTCGAAGCAATATAATTACTGGCACAATAATTCGATTAAGTTTATTATGCCATGGAACAAAGGGAGGATAACGGCCACTTAGGGGGTGAAAAGGATTGGTTATGCCGTCGTCTTTTGTAGTTACTATACACTGCTGTAGAAGAGAAATTACATTCCAGCTATGACTTTAAATTCGTGTCTATCATCCAGAAATCATTTTCATTCAACATTATCTCATGGATGGAATCAATTTTCCGCAACACCACCCATTATACGGTAGGACAACACACTTACATTGTCCTTGAGAAATTGTCAAGACAAAGACTTCCCCCAAGGCACAGCCTCCGTCCGAATGTGCGGCATAAAACAAGTGCAGAGACTGCTGTTTTCTTGTTCTTCTTGTTATTTTTTTTTTTAAATTACTTGTAGTCATACACTCTGAGTCATTTAATTAGTACCAAGAAGTAGGTATAGTGGTTAGAGTATTGGATAAATGAGCGAGAGATTCAGAGTTAAACCTCCGGAAAGTGCAATTAACAGCTAAAACTCACGAACGTGACCCAAACATGCGAAAGTATAACTGTAACCTTTCTCTTCTCATTGCCTTCGTTTCAAAAATTAAATTCTAACATGCAAATGGTTTTGATAGAATATGTCAGGCAGAGGGTCCTAATTTTTTTTTTACTTACTTTTATTTTAAAGGAATTCTTGCACGATAATTAAAGGCTAAAGCTACTATTACACATGTCAAAAATCGTGTCAATTGTTGACATGCTGACATCAAGTTTTTCTAGATACAACTTTAGCACAAAACCTGAGGTCATATTTCCGTCAACATGTCAAAAATTTACACGATTTCTGACATGTGTAATAGTATCTAGCTTTATGACTTTTCGTGCGATGACCTGTCAAAAATTATAAAACCTATAGTCTGAACGCGCTCATTGATATCATAGGACGCATTCAAGAATCTAGACATCGTAAGTCGTCTTGAATTGTCTGGATTCAAATTTACCTGAACGCGAAAACTAACTTGAATTTTCGGTATGTCACTTGTTGTCAATTGTATTTGTTTTTTTTTTTTGTCCTGGGTTCCGAGTTTCTGATTGGTGCTCTACACGTCAGAGCAACCGAAATTTCAAAATGCGCTCTACTATGCTCTCCGGGTTATCGGAGAAATGTCAAAATTGAGTTCTCCAGACACATGTTGACACAAATAGACGTCAACTTATGTCGTTTTCGGTTAGTCGTCCAGAACCGTCCGGAAGCAACCCGAACGCTTCTAAAGGCGTTCGATTGCCAATCAACTGACAGTTCTTTTACTAAAAAGAAGAGAAATTTGTATCTGGATTTGAATTCAGAATCGCGCAGAGTTCTTCCGGATGATTCTGGACGACCAACCGAAAACGACATTAATAGTCGACAAATATATCTACCTGATTTGTCGGTGTTGCGGACATAGACGTCACCTGAAAAAACTGTTCAAATAACCAGTCTAGCCCAATGAAAACTCAGCAACTTGAAGATATAGAGCTGTCAGACTTACTAAACTAGATTCCTGAACGTCCTCATATTATTTTTCGAATGCCATTTTAGAGCAACAAACTGAAATTGATAATTTTTAGCTCAAAAATCAAAAATCTTCACAACTCAATTTAAACCAAAAAAAAATATATATATATATGACACACATCAGCGACGCTGAGTGTACTCTTGAAATGTTTATGTAATTCCTCAGAACCAACCCCTCGTTTCTTATCTCAGACATGCGACACTGTAAAGGATGAACCGCGGAAGTGGGGCTAAAATTGTTACCGAAGATTAAATTAGCATTTTTTTGGCAGCTTATGCAAATGAGCGAGCGCATGGTAATTTATGAGGAAAATCTCCAAATGAAGTCGAATGCCTAGTGTTATGCCTTACAGCAATGTCAATGTGATTGTGCTTTTTTTTATTTCGTCAAAGCAAAACATGTTGACAAAAAATGTCAAAAGAAATAAAATTAAATTTTATTCCTTACGACTACGAGTATATCCGTGGGCGAGACTTAACGATGTAAGCATTTTGACGCAATGATTGAAAATAACCTCGCGGGTCTTTCATTTTATTTCAATTTATAAAAATATATGTATCTATACATATTTACTTGTTAAGCTATTTTTATAACAATCTGAGTACAGTGTTTTAAAGGACTCTTATCAACTCAGAGGAGCAGTTACGTCATGGTTAGTTAATTAAATTCTGATAATAACGCGGACACCCACGTTAAAATTTTAATTTAGAAATAGACACTTTGCTTCGGTAGGAAGCGACGAGCTTCACAAAAAAGGCATCATCATGGTGATCAGTTTGTTTTAAAAAATATAACATAGTATGTGTAAATTACTCTAATCAAGCTTTTTTGATTAGATTTGTATTTAATAAAACGAGTACTTCAAATCTTTTAAATTTATTTGTAAATTTCTTTGAAGACACTCTAACCTCTTTGGAGTACAATTGGAAAGAAAGAAAAAGAATTCAGCAAAAAATTACGTGTCCGAGAACAATGTGCTTTTATATAATGACAAGTGCCAAGTTTGACATTTATATGAGTAAATCGATAAATACGATAACTAGCGGACATCCTTGTGTAGACATTTTATAATAATTCATAATGTAGACAGTTTAATTTTAAATAAAGAGAATATTAATAAATTCATAATTCTTGATTGTTGATGTGCTTAAACATTCTCCCCCTCTTGAAGAACTAAAGGTGCTTCAACAACTGGTAAGCGGCATAGATTTGCTGCAGCTCGCTTCACGCAACCAGTAGCTGTCTTCAGCGTAACCACTCGAACGGTCTCATCAGTTCCTGGATGCAGCTCAATAACTCTGCCAAGTCTCCATTTAAGGGGAGGGAGATTATCATCCTTAATAATGACGACATCATTGAGTTTGAAGCCCGGGCAGTCCTTTCGCCACTTATTCCTCTGCTGCAAAGTGTGCAAATACTCATTTTTCCACCGATGCCAAAACTGTTGCATAAGCCATTGCACTCGCTGCCAACGGTTCAGATAAGAAATGTTCTTGTCACACAAGTCTGGTTCAGGTAGCGCTATTAGTGAAGTACCTGCAAGGAAGTGGCCTGGGGTTAAAGGTCTAATATCATTGGGATCTTCGGAGAGAGGAGAAAGAGGACGGGAATTTAGGATACACTCTATCTGGACTATAAGCGTGTTGAATTCCTCATACGTAAGTGCTGCAAGGTGTAAAAGCCGTTTCATGTGATGCTTCGCAGATTTCACAGCTGCCTCCCAGATTCCGCCAAAGTGAGGAGATCTCGGAGGTATGTTCTTCCACTCGATGCCGTCATCCAGACAAGCCTTCATAATTTCAGACGCGGACTGTTGATTGTGAAACATGTCGTATAATACCCTTAGCTCATTCCTTGCCCCAACATAATTCGTAGCATTGTCGCTGTATATTGTGCGGCAAAGTCCCCTTCGACTAATAAAACGACGAAGGGCGCCCAAGAATGCAGATGTCGTTAGATCTCCTACCAGCTCAAGGTGGACTGCTTTCGTACTCAGGCATATAAATACTGCGACATACGCTTTCGTAGCAGCTGTCCCACGACGTCGAGAATGTACCATAAACGGGCCGCAGAAGTCAGTTCCAACATTCGTAAACGGGCGAGATGGCATTACTCGATATTCCGGAAGATTTCCCATACCTGGATATTGAAAATGAGGACGCGTTCTGGTACATAAAATACACTGGCTAATAGTTCGTCGAATGAGCGGCTTAGCATGTACGGGCCAAAACTGTTCGCGAATAATTGAAAGCAATCCTTGAACTCCCACATGATGATGCTTTTCATGCTTATGCTTTATTAAAGCAGTTGTGAATACATGATTATTTGGAAGAAGTGCTGGATGTTTGTATTCGTATGCGATATTCGCGTTACGTATACGCCCACCTACCCTGAGTATTCCTTTTTCATCGAGAAACGGACTCAATGAGCATATGTGTGATCTCGGAGATATAGGCATGTTTTGTGCTAGACGTGCAATATCGGAGGCATATTGAAGCCGTTGAACCATTTTGATAATGCAGGAGAGAGCACTTTGAATTTCCCTCGCTGTAAGTGATCCAGTTAATCTTGAAGTATGCCTATGCTTGGATAGCGTATTATTGCAAAATCGCAACATGTAAGCTGTTATTCTCAGAGTTTTTTGGTAGTCCTTATTGTATTTCATGTTTTCCAAAAAATCATTATCTTTTTGTATCGAAAAGTTGTGTTTTGTTTGCTTGCGCTCCAAATACTGTTCATCAATTTTGTCGGAGAATTTTGACTGTGGCCACTCGTCGGGAGAAAGCAATAAAAATTTAGGTCCGAAAAACCATAATTGTGAGGTGTGAAGTTCATCAGGTGATGCGCCTCTAGAAATAATGTCTGCAGGATTCATTTTTGTAGAAACATGATGCCATTGATCTATAGATGACAAGTTTTGTATTGTTGCAACTCGATTGGCAATGAATGTTTGCCAATGATGCGACTCCGAGGATAGCCATGCAATAACGATGCTGGAATCCGTCCAGTAGTACAGATTTTCAAATTTGTCTCCAAATATAGCTCTAACTCGTTTTACCAATTGAACCATCATTTGCGCGGCGCACAGTTCCAATCGAGGTAGACAAACTTTCTTGACCGGAGCTACCTTCGACTTAGCACACAACAGTCGTACAACCACATTCCCATTATGTGTGATAGAACGCAGGTAAATACATGTTCCGTACGCTTTCTCGGAACTGTCAGAGAATGCGTGTAACTGCACCGTTTTTATGTCGCCCCACATAACTTGTCTCTCAATTGAGAATTTGTCCAAATCCGACAATCCCTTTCGGAATTTAATCCACATTTGAAAATAAGATTGGGGAAGGGCTTCATCCCAATTGAAATTCTCTTTCCAGAGTCTTTGCAAGAATATTTTCGCCGATACGATGATTGGATTTATCAATCCTAGTGGGTCATAGAGTCGCGCAATATCTGCTAAGACACTTCTCTTTGAAACCTTCTCATTTTTAATGCCATCGCCTTTGTAAAAAAAATGTGTCAACATTTGGGTCCCACAACACACCAAGTGTTTTTATAACATCATTGTTTTTTACTTGAAAAAATGGTTCCCTATCCTCAACGGGGATGCCATCCAATATTCTAGAGTTATTGGAACACCACTTTTTAAGTTCTAAACCTCCACTGCCTAATATTTGTATCAGTTCTCTTTTAATGTGCTCAAGCTCCTCGATAGTACTAGCACCAGTGAGAACATCATCGACGTAAAAATCCGTTTTTAATTTTGCTGCTCCTTTGGAATATTTATCGCGCTCTTTATCAGCTAAGTATATGAGTGCTCTGGTAGCTAGGTATGATGCTGAAGCAGTACCGTAAGTTACTGTGCAGAGACGATAAACCTTTATCTCTTCGTTTGGATTATCTCTCCATAAAATTTGATGAAATGCTTGATCGTTTCTATGTAATGAGATTTGGCGGTACATTTTGGTAATGTCCGCAGTAAACACATAATTGTGTGATCTAAACTTAATGAGCAACGAAAACAAATCTGGTTGCACCACTGGACCCACATATAAAATGTCATTCAAACTCAAACCATTATCACATTTCGCACTAGCATCAAACACCACACGTAATTTGGTAGTTGAGCTGTCTGGTTTTGTTATGCAGTGATGTGGAATAAAATAGTTCGGTTCATCACGATGCAGACTTTGAACTAGTTCCATGTGTGAGAGTTGTTCATACTCCCTCATAAATGCGGCATACTGCAGAGAGAGCTCAGGGTTCCTATTTAACTTGCGTTCTAGAGCATAAAACCTCCTAAGAGCGGTTGCATATGAGTTGCCTAATGATTGCGGATCTTGTTTAAATGGCAATCTTACTTCGATCCGACCATTTGTGAGACGATTGACATGTTTAATAAAATGTTCTTCACACAGCTGTTCACCTTTTGTTAATTGATATTCTGCCGACTCGTGATTCTCGATTTCCCAAAAAGACTTCAGTATGACTGCAATGTCACTGTTATCATTGACTTCCGAACATATATGTGCACATAAAATGTTATCATTGCGTTCTCTCTGAGCTACACTTCCAGAGACTACCCATCCAAAAACGGTATTTTGCAGAGTGGGAAGTTGATGCCCCAGCTTTATCTGACCGATTGATAACAGGCCGAAGAAGTGCTCTGCTCCTATTAACAGATCGACGCGGTTTGGTTTTGCAAATAATGGATCTGCGAGGTTGATATTGGAAGGTATTGACCAATTACTGGTATTAATAGGAGAGTCGGGAAGAAATTCCGATATTTTGCTAACAATTAATGCGTCAATACTTTCCACAAAGTTGTTTATGCGTGATTTAATAGTAAGGCTAGCCTGATGTTTGCAAGTTAATGGATTTTGTCCTATACCATTTATTGATACCAATGTATTTTTCCTTTTGGTACCGAGCAAATTCGCAAATCGCTCTGTTAATAAGCTAACATGTGAAGCAGAATCGAGTAGAGCTCGACATGGAACTGGAGAATTATGCTTATTGAGTATGAAGACTATGGCAGTGGCTAGGATTCCTTGTTTTGAGAAGCTTGGTGTGTCAGATATAGCAGAATGATGAATATGGTAATTTTGGGAAGATTGCTCGAAAATTTGTGGACGTAAGCCATTAGATGTAGATGCGATGTTATTTGTGGGTATAGCTGGACTATTGGATGTGCCTGCGGTGTAAGTGGTAGAAGATTGTGCAGTATATGAAGAATCACATATAACGCTATCGTCATGAAGCAATGTATGATGCAAATTGTTGCATTTACGACATTTGGACGAATGGCAATTATTAGCGTCATGATTAGGTTTAAGACAATTGAAGCATAAATGATTACTGCTTACGAAAATTTGTTTCTGAGATAAGGGCAGGTTGAGGAATTGATAGCATTTGAAAATGTGATGGCCGTGTTTTTTGCAAAATAAACAATTCAATTTGACGTTGTTTTTGTTATTTTGGTTAGTTTGTACAATTGCGAATGTTTTAGAGCGAGTATTTTGATTGTGTTTAGCATGCATTTGGGTACTTGCCTGTGAACTATCATCGTTGATTATTTGGCTGCGTTTGGTGAGGAATTTAGACAATTCCTGATAGCTGGGCATTCTTTCAGTGGGTCCCTCTTCACTCCATTTGGCAAGTGTTGCAGGATCAAGCTTAGGTATGAGTATTTGAATGAGTAGATCATCCCATTGGCTGACTGGACGTCCAAGAGTAGTGAGGGCACGGAGATGGCTATTGATTTCATCGCAGAACTGGCGAAGACTATTTGATGAGGGTTTTCGAATTGCTGGGTATGTAACAATAATTCTTAGAGTTTCGAACGCCCTCTGGAGTTTCTCCATAATTATACATTATAAATATTGTAGTCTGGCATTACTGCCACAAAAAGAAAAAGAAGAAAAAAACCATATCCGCAAAGGAGCGGCCATATTGTAATATACACACAAGACACGCGGTTGTTCGATTTTTTCTTTAACTTTCAAATAAATAAATAAATTCTTGTTACACCTCAGATGTGGGGTTTCCACGTTTAATTTTTATAAAAAGTCAAAAGAAAATATTTTAATTACTACAGTCGCCCTAGGCGTATAATCTCTGATAGAGGTACTTGTTTTTCATCACGCGAGTTCGATAATTTTCTTCGAGTGCATAACGTAGAACATGTCAAAGTCGCGGTGGCCTCGCCGCAGGCCAATGGGCAGGTTGAACGCGTCAACCGCACATTGAGGGCGATGTTAAGTAAATTCTCTGAACCTGTACACCATGCAGACTGGTCATTAAAGTTATCTCAGGTAGAATACGCCATTAACAATACTATTCATGGTACTACAAAACAAACGCCTAGTCAGTTATTGTTCGGCGTCGATCAGCGAGGTGTCGTTGTTGATGAATTGACGGAGTACTTAGAACAGAAGTTTAGTAACTCAGCGAAGCGTGATCTGAATAGTATAAGACTTAAGGCATCAACTGCTATCGAGAAGGCACAACAATATAGTTCGCAATATTTCCTGGAGCACAGTCGACCGGCAAGGACATACTCGGTTGGGGATTTTGTCGTTATTAGACACGTTGATACAGCAGCTGGGGCAAATAAAAAATTTATACAGAAATATCGAGGACCTTATGTCATCCATAAAGTATTGCCAAATGATCGTTATGTGGTGAGGGACGTTGATAATTGTCAGTTAAGTCAGCTACCTTATGACGGAGTCGTTGAAGCCATGAGAATTCGAAAGTGGCTAACACCAAGGGAATATTCAAGCACTGAGGTCCTTAATTATTATGAGCCACCCGAATCCGAACCTACCGAAACGTCAGAGGAGTGAGTCATTTACTTATTGTTTTAGTTCATTGTGTTGATTGAGGCCAATCAAGTGTCAGATTGGCCGAGTTGTAACAATAATTCTTAGAGTTTCGAACGCCCTCTGGAGTTTCTCCATAATTATACATTATAAATATTGTAGTCTGGCATTACTGCCACAAAAAGAAAAAGAAGAAAAAAACCATATCCGCAAAGGAGCGGCCATATTGTAATATACACACAAGACACGCGGTTGTTCGATTTTTTCTTTAACTTTCAAATAAATAAATAAATTCTTGTTACAGGTAATTCATTATTTTTTTGATGTGTTCCGTGGCGATTAGTTTTTTGTTGTCGTAATTGTCGATTAGAAGTTTTAGAGCTACTTCGTAGTTGCCTTCACTGATCTCGAGAGATTGTGCGGTGCGAGCAGCTTGGCCAGATAGAGAGGAAATAAGGTAATGTAGTTTGGAGACATTGCTTAGAGTTGGATTTTTGTGTATGAGGGAGTTGAAGATTTCGTAAAAGGATAGCCACTGGGTAACTTCACCTGAAAAGATGGGGATGTTAAGTTTTGGAAGTTTTAATTGATTAGATGGTTTTGATTCGACTGATACAACATTTTTTGTGCGCAAGGCGGCGTTTCGACTTTGGATTTCGTGCAGGATTTTTGAGCGTGATTTGTAGTACATCTCCTCGTAGGTGGCACGAATATCGATCTTGGCCGATGCCTCTTTATTATCGATTTCTTCCACTTTTGTCTGGAGTTGCTGGAATGCTTTAAAACTGCATTCCAAAGCTTCAAGGCGTACTTCAAATTCTGGAACAAGTGTTTCTGCAGCGATATCCGAGAGAAATTCGTTTATGCGATCAATCTGCTTCGTACAGACTAGGCGTCGAGTCTTGAGTCCTTCCAACTTCTTTAATTCTTTGGACGAAGCTGTGCTTGGTGCAGCTGGTTCGTTATCCCTTCCTTCGAGTTCCATCATAGTGATTATTAGTGAAAATGAATCACGTCGGGGTCACCATGTAAATTACTCTAATCAAGCTTTTTTGATTAGATTTGTATTTAATAAAACGAGTACTTCAAATCTTTTAAATTTATTTGTAAATTTCTTTGAAGACACTCTAACCTCTTTGGAGTACAATTGGAAAGAAAGAAAAAGAATTCAGCAAAAAATTACGTGTCCGAGAACAATGTGCTTTTATATAATGACAAGTGCCAAGTTTGACATTTATATGAGTACCTAAATCGATAAATACGATAACTAGCGGACATCCTTGTGTAGACATTTTATAATAATTCATAATGTAGACAGTTTAATTTTAAATAAAGAGAATATTAATAAATTCATAATTCTTGATTGTTGATGTGCTTAAACAGTATGTTACATAAATCTAACTTAACTACATACATATATTTCAGAAAGTTAAAAAAAATAAAGAACAACAAATTGTCATAACCTAAACGTAATTCCGCTGTCAGGCAGAATGAACCTTTTAAGCTTGACGATGAAAGCCAAGACTTCCGTCCACCTGACAACGAACTGATTGATTCCTATCAGTGTGGTTTTAAGCCCGGTGAGTCCACAACCGACCAAATATTCACACTACGACAGATCCTGGAAAAAACTTAATAAGTTCAAATCGATACTCACCTTCTATGTAATTATTGATTTTAAGGCCGCATATGACAACATTTATAGAGTCGAGCAGCGTTGCCGCCGAAAATAAAAAAAGCGTGCCACTTTTTTCAGAGGAGCGTGCCCTTAGCGTGCCCATAGAAAAATTTTTTTTTCACATTCACACCGTCAAGCCAACGCCAAACCGAAACAAAAAACGAAGAAGCATTTAAGGACCATATACATGAGGGCAACAAACTTCCTACGAACGAACGAATATTCGCAAGTTTTGCCAGCCCGTTCACATGAACACTTTTCTTGGTCGTGGCAGTTCGCGAATTTCAGCCATCAGTTTCTACCCGCAATGTCTAATTTGGATTAATTTCGTTCGCTAGTTTGTGGAACGCGAACTAAATTATGTGGTTTGCGAATAAACTTTGACAATTCGCGCCAATGGTGTTTTCGTTCGCGTCAAAAATTTTTGAATTCGAAATTTCTTTATTTAAACTGTTTTGTTTATAAACTTATTTTCTTAATACATTTTAATGGGATAATTAATCATTAAACTTGCGCATATTCGTTCGATCGTAGGTAGGTAGTTGGTCGCTCTCATGTGAATGGTCCTTCATTTCGGGTGCCTGTCAGTTCGCGGTTTTAATTTCGCAAACTAGTTATCTCGCGACGTTCAAGAGAAAATAGTTTTTTATATGAAAAAAATGACCCATACTTTGCATAATACTCAAACTCGTACCTACTCCAAATACTACAGTGAATACAAGCAGGAGGGTTGCAGGGGGCAGCATCCCCCCCAAACTTATTTCAATGTTCATGGGGTTCTTCAAAGGAAAAATTATAAAAAGTTTAAAATTAAGAATCTTAAAAAGTTTTGCGAAATGATCGCAGCGAAATAACAAAATGCAAGAAAAAAAACCGCTGGTTATACCATACCCCTTCATTTCCATTTTCATTCGACCATGCAGCAAAAGAAAAGAAAAGAAAAACAATATAAATATTCTCTGACAGAGGCAGATATATATTTTTTGATTGAAAAGAAATTAGTGCATTCATAATAGAATTTAGAAGAATGGGTGCGTTCGCATCCAGCTCTATTATTGAAATGTAATGTTGAGCTTACACTTGCACTGAGCTTTAAATATTTGAGTAAGGTAAGAGAAATGAAGAAAACGTGCCTTTTTCAATTTTTGCGTGCCACCGTGCCACAAATAAATTTGCGTGTCCAAAAAGCACGATCGTGCCACTTCGGCAAACGCTGAGTCGAGCTATACAGAGCCATGTCTAGCTTTGGCATCCCGGCCAAACTGTGTAGAATGACAATGAAGAACACTCGCAGCTCCATAAAAGTCGGATCTTCTTTTGAGGTTAAAATTCTCGGCATTGATGTAAAAAAAAAAGGATTTAGACCAAGGTGATGCGCTGTTCTGTTATTTTACTTTTTTAACATAATACTTGAGAAAATTGTGCGAAACTCGCAAGCCAACAAAAGGGGACATTTTCCAAAAATGGGTTTACTCGTGAATAAGTGCAAATCAAAATATTATGCTGTCAAGAAGAAGGGACATACAAAATCGATGTCACGATAGACAGCTACAACTTTGAGGTGGTTATAGAGACTTTGTCTACCTTCTTTGGCCCAAAAAAGCAACTGAAACACTAGGTTGGGTTAGATTAGGTTAACGGGTTGACAGAGCAGGTATATCCTGCTGTGCCACACTTAGGTCCTTGTGGACCTATTGCGATGCCCTTTAATGAGGGTTAACCAGTGATGTTGGGATGGTTAGCCTCGTTAGCCTTCTTCTAGCGATTACTCGACGCTGTCCAGCCATCCTGATATCATTAAAAACCTATAAAGATCAGAAAGTGAGGTGTGTCCTCATGAACCTCTTCGTCTCCACAGCCTCTACATATATCGTCATCTTTGAGATTTAGTTTCCTTGTATGATTTCTTAGGAAGTTATGACCCGTTAGAGCCCCTACCAATTTAGACATCGATGACCTGTCAAACTGTATAAGTTTGATGGTTCGGCCATTGTCGTATTTTGGCCAAAGCTTCCGTGATACTTCGCAGGTAGTTGGTCTCTTCCACCTGTTGTTGGTTTTTATGCGAATTTTATTTTCCACTCTCTCTCTAAGATTACAGTGTTACAGAACAGAACTGAAACTGAAACACTAAGGAGACTCTATATAAAAGACCCTCATCATCCCAGTCATGCTATATGTGGCGCAGAAGCATGGACATTAGAAAGGTCGACTCGAACTCAAAATTTATCGAGTGATTTTCCGTCACGTTGACAAGCTTTGGAGCTTTTTCCCCGTTTGGAGTTCGAATTTCCCAAAATCGCTTCTTAGTACTCACTTCGGTCATAGAAGCAAAGACAGTGGCGAGACGAGACAGGAATACTATTCTAAGGTTTGCCCTGCTTAGTTTAAGAATTTCCTTAGTTCGTTTGTCATCCGTTTCTGACCACAGGGGTTTAGACACGCGGTGGCCGGCTGTGTTGGCCCATCTACACTTATATGTTTGTACTAGCGGACCCGGCAAACTTTGTTTTGTCTGCTCGTACATTTTCATCGTCCGTCAATTGTTCTGCGACCATTTTATTTAACCAATGTGTCCGGACAGATTCTATACTCCGTGTGCTTCGATCGATATTTCCTCAGACGTGTGCCCAGACATATTTTTTCCAATGACTGTCGAAGAATAGCGTTTGAAATGTATTTTTTTTGTTATGCTCTCATAACGTGTCACGCCCTTTTGTCCAATCCCGCCAGGTTTTGTAAAATGCTTCAATCAGACAATGGGTGCCACGCCCTTGGACCCACTCAAACACACACACACAATCTCATTAAAATCGGTCCAACCGTTTATGAGGAGTTCGGTGACAAACACGTACAGAATAATTATATCCATATATAAAAGATAGCTAATACAACTTGCTCACAGATTGAATTTAATTCTATAGCAACTTAAATTGTACTTATTATTATTATTATTTTTTTCTAGAACAATGGTCCTGGAGAACAACAACGAAGAGTCAATGAACTCCAACATAACGCAAAACTCTTCGGCTTGGGAATTTTACAAAAATGTTCTTAAGTCACCTAAATACGTCGTAAGTTTTTCATTCGCATTTCCATTATTCTTATCCACATGTAAGTATGTAAGTAACACCCAAAGTTCTTTAACTTATTTCCCTAAGGTAGCTCCCATGGTCGACCAAAGTGAGCTTGCGTGGAGAATGCTCTGCAGAAAGTATGGCGCTCATCTGTGCTATTCGCCTATGTTCCATAGTAATTTGTTTTCTAAAGATCCAAAGTACCGAAAGGAAGCACTTCAAACATGTCCCGAGGATAGACCTCTGATTATCCAGGTAATTGTAAAAGTTTTCCTGTGAGGAATATCTACATCCCATCCCCTCCTGGAAACGAATTAAAATTGGCAGCAAAATATACACGAGTTTTTAATTAATTTTAAAGATAATAGTATTTTTCACTGGAATATCCAGGACATGGTTGTTTGAAGTATAAAATCAGCCATTCCCACTAGAGAAGTAATTAATGAGTTTCGATTAAGAGAATCATGTCTTTGGCACAACGCAATTTATGTCCAACACAATATTATGTATAGGAACATGGGTAGCAACTCCTGGTAATTACATTCAATTACTGTGTGGTGTGCTATACCTACTTCCGAAAAATTGAAATACACCCATACATCGGTTTTAATTGCATTTACAATTAATTTTGTCCTTTGACATTTCCTACACTTTAAAGTTCTGCGGAAATGAACCAAAAACATTACTAGAAGCTGCACTGTTGGCACAGGAGCACTGTGATGCCATCGATATAAATCTTGGATGTCCGCAAGCCATTGCCAAACGTGG
Organism: Cheilosia soror; assembly: GCA_949372485.1. Taxonomy (NCBI): domain Eukaryota; kingdom Metazoa; phylum Arthropoda; class Insecta; order Diptera; family Syrphidae; genus Cheilosia; species Cheilosia soror. The sequence goes on along the minus strand of OX443561.1, from coordinate 139,322,507 downwards.
GCACTATGGATCTTTTCTACAGGACGAATGGGACCTACTTCAGACAATAGGTGAGAGAGAAAGTTGAGTGGGAGATAGAATTTTAAAAGGATTAGTGTGGGTGGAGCCGGAGACCGCTCCTTCAATGACCTGCTAAATGTCTCGTGACCCATGATACTTCACGACTTAACATCAAGCTCATGATAGAAACTAATTTGAAAAAATCATAATCATCATCATCATTTCTAGTGAAAACTCTCCACGACAGTCTGTCCATTCCGGTGACATGCAAAATTCGTGTTTTCGAAGACAGACAAAGGACAATCAAATACGCGCAAATGCTCGAGGCAGCAGGATGCCAGCTATTGACTGTACATGGCAGGACACGAGAACAAAAAGGACCACTCACTGGCATTGCCGATTGGAGTTACATCAAGGACGTGAGGTAAGTTATGATTGCGTGTATTGCTAATGAGATTTTGCTGGATAAACAAAAAATAATACATATTTGATATTTTACATTCACAGGGAACACATTAAAATCCCCATGTTTGCAAATGGGAATATCCTTTCGTTGGAGGATGTCACGAGATGTATCGAAGAGACAAATGTGAATGGAGTTATGTCGGCTGAGGGCAACCTGCACAATCCAGCAATTTTTATGGGAATCACACCAACGACTTGGAACATGGCAAATGAGTACCTGAATTTCGTTGAATTGTATCCCTGCCCAGTATCCTATATTCGAGGGCATTTGTTTAAAATGCTTCATCACTTGTAAGTTATTAAAAGTATTTATGAAATCTTAGTTCAAGACTGATCGAATGAAATTGAGTCTTTGCCACAAGTTATATTAACGTCTTTTATGTTGAAAGTGTCCTTCTGTTTTCATGGTGGTGATGTGCTTTTTATGAGGCCGAGGTTTTGCTCACCGGATCCAAAATTTGGCCCAAAGAAACACCAAACTTTGGTTAAGAGGTCCTATTTATTTCAGTAACCAACTTATAAACTACTTTCTTATGATTAACTTAACAATGGTTAAACTCTTTCCTAAGTTGGGGGAGGGGGCGAGCTAACGTTGAATATACGCTACACAGTACGGTCCACCGGTCCACGGCTACGTATTACAGGATGCGGCTCAGCGATAAGCGTGGTTCCGATCTGCGACCCGACGACGAACATGGCTCCGATATGCGGCCCAACGACAAACGTGGCTCCGTATGCGACCCAGCGACAAGCGTGACTCCGATCTGTGGAGCGCGGTTCCGATCTTAAGCAAGACAGCCAAAGACGCTGACACTGCTGATTTAAGGCCAGCTTCCCAAAGGAAACTTAGCCACCAAAAATTCAGAAGACTGACCGAACTCAATTTCTATGAGGGAGCCTTATCTGGTCCACTAGATTGTTACAAACCAAAAGTCCCCCAGAATGGCAATTTCATTCGGGTACTCATGCAATTTCGTCCACTTAGTCAGTGTGACTTATAAGTGATAAATGAAAATCTCTTATGTCACAAAAAAGTGTGACGTTACAGTAGTAACATCAGTATAAAATTAAAATATTGCCGCCTAGAACTTATATCATTATAAATAGAAGATCATCGTCAGCAATTCAGGAGAAAATACAGAAATCTACCCTCAAATTCGTAATCAAATTCTTTGCCTATGACTGAACTCTCTCAATTTATTCAGTTAATAGACTTCCTAGAAGCAGTGTTACCGATGGGCGACAGAAGTACATAGATATTTGCGTTGGTTTTCTGTTTTTGTTTGTGGGACGAATTGAAGGGACCTACAATTTTATTTTAAATTATTTGTATGGGTCGTGCCATTCCCCGATTTTCAAGCCCACCCTATTCCAATTTTTATGAACAATGCCCATCAATTTTAACAATCTTACAACTTTGCCAATAGCAAAGATTCTCCCACAATTTGAGTTCAATCGGTTTGGTTGTTTCCGAGCGATCATTGGTGGGTTATTGGGGTTTTCCTAAACCACCTCTCATTCAAGATCAAAAATTGTCCATCGGTAACGCTGCCTAGAAGTATACCTCTGATCGGTGTTAATGTTCAATTGACGGCCATTGAAAGTAGGACAACATTTAATCGTTACATTTCTTAACAAAAAAGGAACAACTTCGAAATCTAAAAAAAAAAATTGTTTACTTTCATTAGTCCACTTTATTTTAGTACATGCTTCTAAGTAGATGATCCATCCAATCCTTCCATGGCTATAATTTGCTTTTCTTTTCAGATTAAACCTCCGTCCGAACTCTAAAGTTCGAGAAGCGCTTGCAGTTTCTCGTGAGATGTCCGAGTTTCGAAATGTTGTTAGTACTTTGCAGGAAAAATACGAACCGTATCACAAAGGAGAGCAGACGTATACAGGCGAAGAAATCGATCCTAGCATGGCGACGTTAGACGCACCGGTAATCCTTATAATTTCCCTCCTATTAACAATTTAATCGTCCTTCCCTTTGTTTTATAGTACAACTTATCTTTACCGCCTTGGCTGTGTCAACCTTATATAAGGCCAGCGCCTGAAGTTCATAAGAAAACCATTGAAGAAAAAGTTCGTATTGCTGACGACCCGAATACCGTTAAACGTCCTCATTTCGACGAGCACGGCAATCAAATATCGCGTAAAAAAATGAAACGACTCAGGAGAAAAAATCGTCGCCCTAATAAACCCGAAGGAAGGCATGAGCGCAGTTTGGAGAGTTGTGACTTGTGTACAAATCCAGTGGTATGCCTAAATGATATAGTGGGAAGGAATTTACATACATACTTAATCTTTCTTGTTTTATTGAAGGGAATCAAATGTGAATTTCGACTGTGTCGCATATGTTGCCGCGAAAAGTGTTACACTGAGAACTACGATTGCCGCGGTCATAAACTGTTGATAAAAACCAGACGTGCAAGAGCTATAGAGTTTGGTAACAAAGGACCCCATGAAGTAGAGGAGGGTGAGGAAGCACATAATAGTGAAAGCAGCAATGACAGCGAAACAGATGTTGGCGGCGATGAAGATGCTTGTGTGATTGCAACTAGCTGATATATGATATTTTGTAAATCATTTAGATAAATTTAATAAAATGACAACCGTGAAATACAAATTTGCAGGTCTTTTGACAAAAAAAAAAGACCCCCCTGTTTGTGAATATATATTAAAGCGGGTGTAGATTGTTCAAATGGACCGCTGTGTCCGCAAAAGTAGCTGCTCGACATTGAGTTCCTCACGTATTCTGACGGAGGTATCTAATTTCGGCAGCTTATATCCACGATCTTATTCTTTCGATCATTACTCAAACCTCATAACCATAGGTAAAAGTTGAAAAAAAACCGAATTAAGGACTAATAACTTAGCGTTGACACCAAGTTCAGTCATTCTAATAACAGAATAGCCGAGCTGTCTCAAAATTGACTCAGCCTGACCAATCCTACAGGAAAACTCAACATTGCTCTTTCCACTCGTGAATATAACCCCGAGATATTTACTTACTTCTCCACCTGTTTCAATGGGATTCCATTGAAGTTCGGTCTGAAAGGACCCAAGGATGACCAAGTCGTCAGCGAAGAGCGGCTTATCCTCAGATCTTCCAATTTCAAAACGTTCATCCCCAAGACTGCGCTGAAACATCCAGCCAGTCCATATAAGTAATGAAAAGGAGAGGCAACAAGATGTACCCCTGGCGACGTGGTTATAGATATAAAGGAAATATTTTATAGACATAAGATGCAATTTTCTTCGAAGGCTTTTCAAAGTTTGAACTAACATGAAAATACGAATTATGTGTTCATACTTTTGATTAACAGCGTGAATGATCTCTGGTAATTTGTCACAGGGGTACACGGAACACCCTAAAATCTTTTGCAAGCCAAAGCAACAAAATACTACATGAAGTTCTTATCCAGCCAATGCAATGTATCTTTTTCCTGACCAACTATCTGTTGTGGGGCAATAGAAAGTTTCTCAGTTCATAAGATCTCTTATATGTAGCATCACTTTTTTGTACCTGTACGTGTCTGTTTAAGAACTGCTGTGGTTTGTGAAGGTTTCCCTCGTCGGCACTCTTTAATTCCAAATTTAAAGCCTTCTCTTCTCAGATGTGTCGGTAAATTTCCTTACATTAGTTTGTTCTTTTCGCTCTCTTAGGTTTTATCCATGAGAAACAGAAACAGTTGGACTTGGGCAGACAATTAAATTACTCCTTTACAATATTTTCCTTTAACTGCTGTTAAATTCTCAATAAGCGGCACGTGATTGTGATGTGATGAGCATGAGATGATGATGAATATCACCGCAACTGCACTGCTGGAGCAGTCAACTCTTTCACTTGATTCCACTAAGAGTAAAGACATGTTGTCCTCTTCAGCATTTGATCTTTCCAGATAGTAACTCAATTGATTAATATGACTCTTCCAAAGAATATATATTTTTGCATCACATTACAAGGCTGAACCGGGTAATATATTTTTTCTTAAACCTTTGCTCTACCCGCCAGCCTTTGCCATAATTAAATTGTCAACGCACAAAGATCTTTGGCTACCCCTATGCTACTTTCTTTGTGTATATTTGTTGGTTTTCTATTTTGTTGTCGCTAAAATTTTTATTCTCACGCTTAAGAGAGAAGTTTTTTGAGAGGTGGCCTTATATGGTAAGATTGGGCCACCAAAAATACGATCTTGCCATGAGTTTAATTTTAACTACGCCCTCATGGTTCCTATGCAATTCAGATAGAACAGATGATCTCTAAGACTCTGGTTTTACAACCCGGTAACCCTAGAACAAACAATCATCCGAAATAGCATTTCATATCGTTGTGCCGCTACCGCCTGCTGCTCTGGTGTGTGAGCTCTTTAATTTAATTATTGCTCGCTTGAGCCTCAAACCAAAATTGACTGTTTATTGGCCGTTGCCTTGAGTTATTTGTCGAAATTTTATACTTCAATTTAGATCATCACAAAGGCATTACCTACTTTCACGGAAATTCCCCCCTTAAAGTGTCATGGACGAATAACCCATAGTTATAGATACTTATGTCGTTCTCGGTTGGCCGTCCAAAACCGTCCGGAAGAACTCTCTGCGATTCTAAATTCAAATCCAGAAGCAAATTTCTCTTCTTTTCGGTAGAAGAACTATCAGTTGAGTGTCAATCGAACGGTTTCAGAAGCGTTCGGATTGCTTCCGGACGGTTCTGTACCACCAACCGAAAACGACATTAGATAAAATGGAAGCAATCTCAAGATCCGGCGAACAACGTTTCTGCGATCAACTGAAAACATTTCCGTCTCTGAATTATTGTTTAGTAGGCGTATTTTTTTGAGAATCTATAGTCAGCTCACTTTTACTTTTAATTGCGAAACTTTTATACTCACTTTTGGTTTTGTTATACTCACTTTTGGTTTTACATGCAAAATTGTTATACTCACTTTTGGATTTGTTATACTCACTTCCCAAAAAAATACGTCAAGTATTGATTTAAGACATGTCAAATAAGATTAGTACCTAATTAGTTCCAGTAAATTTTACTAACAATTCCTTTATAATGGCCGCGTTCCATTGACCGCTAGTCATCTAGCACATAATATCCCTGATGAAGGAACGCTGCGCTAGAGATCTAGCGGCAGCGGCAAAGTGACATTAAAACCAATTTGAATTCGTATTATTTCATCTTCATGAGAGTCAAATATGTATTTTGTGACATCATGCCGCATATTTATTAATACATTATAATTTAAATAAACAAATACAATGTATATTAATTACATAGAAGCTTGAATTCCCATTTCACACCAAATTGGAAATATTAGACTTCTGCACTTTCACTTTTGTTTTGACAGTTCGTTATTTTTTTCAATCTAGCAGTTCATTTTGTGCTAGATTGAAAAATTTCCCAGAAAAGGATATTTCACAAAATGTGCTAGAGCTCTAGCGCATATGATGAAATGTCAGTTTTTTTATATGGAGTTTGGCATACCGCTAGTCATCTAGCGGTCAATGGAACGCGTCCATTTTTAACGAAATAAACAAATACAGTTGTCCGTTCAGGCGTTTACTACTTCCATAAGTCATTTTTGATTTATAGGGAAGCAAATTTCGTATAATATCGCCATAAAAATATAAGTATGCAAAACTTTTCTATAAAATTTTTCGTTTCGCATAAACAAATTGGCCGACCAAATTATATGTCACGCATTTTTGCATATTATGTTTTCCTGTCTATTTAGTATTTGTCGTTTATCGTTTTTAGTCTAGCATTTATTTTCTATCGTGGCAAAAACTCTGTTCCTGGTACCTTTTTCGTTTAATCAACAGACTTCGGTACCTACCTACAGACGTTTTTCCTGATACCTATTCTACACTATCTACGAACATGTTCCACAATATGTTTACACCTTAGAAAAAGTTGACAGCCGGTTCGACACACGTGCGACATTTGTCATGACATTTGTTTATTTACAAATTTTATAAAAGTGAGCTGTTCTAGTTTTTATTTCCAAACATACAGAAATTATCTTACTATGGAAATAACAAAAGGATTTTATGACCTTTGTGTCCCATTTAGCAAAGATCACAATTTAATGAAGTCTATGATGAAGGAGCTAATTGAACGTGAGTACAGATTTTAGCGCAAAGAGCACTTTCAAAGATAACCGCTTACAGTTGGATACAAGACTATAGCAATCGAAGAGATCTATGACCACTCTAAAAAGGACTCTGCCAAGAAAGGACCTGAAATATTTCCATCACCATCCGATATCAGTTTCTTAGATGAATTCAAGGGTCAAATAAAGCTACTCCATCGGCTAACCATTATCTATGTGGATGTTGCTGTATCACATGCAATGGTGAGTTACTCTGACAGACATCTTTTTGGTTTATAGCTGTACAGACTGCCTTTTCAGACAAATTCGATGAATATAAAGAAGTTTAACATAATTGCCGGACTACCAAAGACAGATGCCGCACTGACGGTAAGTACAGGGGCTGCACAATTTAATTATTAAAATTACAATCAATTTCTAGCACTGTTGCACAACGTTCAACGGAGACATTGTCACATTTGATCCAGAAGGTGGAAAACTCTTGGTTAACCGAAAAAACTATCAAGTTGCTGTAAAACGAGGAGTGTTCTTTGAAATTAAGTATTCCCCGGTCATAACGAACTCCAATTGTCGTAGGGACATGATCAAATTAACCCACAATTACCATGCCAAAGGCAAGTCGAAAAGCATTATTTTGTCTAGCGGAGCAAAGTGCATTTTTGATTTGAGGGGTCCATACGATATTAGTAATTTGTGAGTGTTGTATCAAACTGTAGCTTGAAGTTGTCTTATTTTTGTATTGTAATCCGTAGAGCTTTGTTATTTGGACTTTCTGAGGACCAAGGTAAGAATTCTATTGGAAGTACGTGTCGGCAGCTTATACTTCGAGCTGGTATGTCTTTTTTAACTATATTCGTAAATACTTGTTTATGTATATATATATTTTATGCGTTCTTAGAATCACGTCGTTTGGGTAAAACCATTATGTTCGCCAAAGGTATGGGTCCTATCTGTCTATCATCATCGTCGTCGGAAGGAGAATCTTCTGATCAAGAAGATGAGGTTGAAGACGAGGACGACGATATGCAGGAACAGCCCAATAAAAAGAAAAAACTGTCTTGATATTCATGTTTTTCAATCTTTCTTGATAAATAGGTTACATCTTTCGTCTTTTAAAGTAATTTTGACGATGGATCAGCAATACGAATACGATGAAACTATGGGCCTTCCTAATAGTATGTAACCCTTTCGAGCTCCGACTTTAAATTTATAGAGTTTACAATAGCTATGTTTTCCACAAAAATTTCGCAATTATAAGCTTCTGTGAATTTAAAGTCGAACTAGCATTTGTTTTGTTAGTAATGCTGAGCTCGAAGTATGCTCATAAACAGGGTTGTTTGCTGTCCCTGTGTTGTGAATTTAAGTTTTAAACGGACTTAATTTTGAGTAGGCATCTGCCAAATTTGGTCAAACTCAATTCTCCCAATAGTTTCGGCAGCGAAAGGCCACAAAGAGAGTCGTTGCCGAGTACCTACGTACTAATAATCAAATTATTATTAAATATTATAAACGGCGACAAAAAAATATCTTTCTGTCCCCCAAAATATGAAGGTTAAAATATCTTGCGATGTGAGAAACAAATTGTTATACAGTGGTATCAGAAGGAGGGAGTAGTTTATGTCTTTTCTCGAATTCTTGTAGTTCAGTATGTAGAGTACGATCTTTCCACATACTTGGATTCATACTCACATGCAATTTATGGAAAAACAAAATGCATCTGTCATTTTTCATAAGGTTTTCGTAATCGTGGTAGGCACATAGTGTAGGTGCACAGCTGATGGAGCTATCAAGTAACGCACAAACATTTATTAAACATCTGTCTCAGCAAATTAAAGTCGAAAAAGACAGCAAAACCCTGTCGAAACGTCGAAAAAGTTAATGGAATAACAGTTTTTCATTGCATCACCAATATGACCAAAAAAGCTGAAGAGGAATAACTATCCTCATCAGTCATCATCATCATTTTCAATGGTCCGCTTGTCCATTAAGTGGGTCGCGGGTGTAGGTTGCTTAAGTGGACCCTCCATAGCTCTCGAATAACTATCTTCAAAACTATAATATTTCAGATATTATCTGCTTTAACGATCCAGGAAAATTTTAAGATCTGAAATAAAAGTGTAGGTACATCGAAATTCAGTTTTTAAATTTGATTGAACAGCAGAAATCTGAAATAAATCTTAATTTAAAATGTAAACGCCATTAGATTCTGGAAATGCAAATATATTTAAAGATTTTGAGCACCATTGTGGAATCGACTAGCTGACACTTTACTAACTAAAGATCAACTAAAAAATAAATAAATAAATAAGTGGCGCAACAGGCGGGTGACACCCAAGGCCTAGCTTCTCGCAACCATTCGTTTTGTGTGAGTTTTTTTTTTTTTTTTTTTTTTTTTGGGACGAATGGAAGGGACCTACAATTTTATGCCGAGTCCGAACGGCTCAATTGAGAAGCTTTTTCATGACAGGCATACTCTCGGATGTTTGTCAGACGTTCGCGAGAGGTGGCGCAGTAGAAAAAACTTTTAAGATGTAATTTGGGTTTTTCCGGGGATCGAACCTGGGATCCCTCGCACAGTAGTCCAACACACTAACCACTGCGCTACTGCGCCGACTCTCAACTGTGTAAGCTTAATTAAATAATCAATAGGTTGCATTACAAAAATTTCGTCATAATAATTCTATTCGTTCTTAGAGTGGGCAAATCATAGGTACTTGATAAGATTTCTCAAAAACCACACCAATCATACATCGCCCTACTCAGTTTCTATTTCGAACTACAACGAAAAGTCTCGGCGCTACTATCGTTAGAAGGTAGAATTTATGCCGCGGCCGCCATACAAATGTCAGCACGGCGAATATACAAAAATTTCGCTTTTTCTAATGCCTTACATCTCGCTCTATCCTCCGTGTTCGCCTATCGCACTTCTTTATTCTTTCCCGAAAACTTCTTCAAGTATGTATTTTTTTTTATTCCTCATATCCTCCTCGGTTTCTGCTCCCTTTACATAAAAATTCTTAAAAACAAAATGGAGGTCTTTGATGTGGTGCGTACGTTTTGTTGAGTGTCAAATAAAACTTCAAATTTCGGTAATAAAAACTGCAAATTAATTAACAATTTTATAGAAAATCAATACCCCAAAACGTAGTGATCAGTTTGTTTAAAGAAAATTTAATAAATTTTGCGTAATAATTGCGAAAAATGTTTTCCGAAAAAAAATGCAATCAGATTTGTTCTTCCCTTGTAAAAGTGTGATGTCTGGCAGTGGAATTTCGATTTATTTCTAATCTTTCAACGACATTTATTATTTTGTTTGCTTTTTGTGTGTTTTTCTTTTATGAAAGCGAATTTAGTAAATACAATTTGGTGAAAAGTGTTAATTTTTGTCACAAAAATTCATGAAGAAAAAGTTTTTTTTTTCTTTGCTCGTTTAAAGACTTGCGAAAAGATGGTGGAAATTACGGCGAGAGAAAAATAAGAGTGAGAAAGAGAAGGCAGACAATTGGGTTGGATTGGAATTTGTTTTAATTTTTATCCCGTGTTAAATTGTTCTCGTAATTAATTAAGATTTTACAACAAATTTAAATAAGCGAAATCAATTAACACGGAATTAGAGAAGAAAAAATTAAAATGTGTCGCGATTGTAATATTGGCTAATATGGGTGTTGGAGAAAAACGAGAACACAAGTGTTGGTGGGATTTGAGAGCGAAAAGAGAGTTTTGTAACACGAAGAAAAGATGGTGGTAAATGCTACTCTTCTGCGGTGTTGTCTGTCCGGTCATCGTCAGTAGTTTTTTTTTTTCTTTACTTTTTCGTTAATTTTTTTTCGGTTTTCTGTCCCCTTCTGTGATTTGTGTAGTTCGTTTTCTGTTTGAATTAAAAAAGAAAAACGCCGCTTGTGGCAATGAAGAAACAAAAACGCGGCTGCTGTATACAATTAAATTAATTTTATTTTCTGCGTTCTCTTCTATGCGCTTCATCTGAGTTTTGAGTGTACACGAAGAAGAGGAATGAACGTAATTATAATTATGCATGTGTATGTATCTTCCGATTTGCGAATCAAAAAAAAAAAAAATAAGACAAAAATCCATTAAATCGAGTCATATTGGCGCTTTTGTATGCAAAAACAAAAAAAAAATGTATGAACGAACAGCAAGCAAAAGAAGATGAACAAGAAACCATCTTGCAAAAAGTACCCACCACAATTATTGAACAGTGAATAAAGAATAAAAAAAATTCCAAGTAAATGGGGATAATAATAGACAAAATTAAGCAAGCAATTCACTCTTTTTCAAATGACTATTTCTCTCTCTGTGATAAGTTGTCCTTAATTCGCTCTTTTTCTTTGAACAAATCTGCTAAAGTTTAACAAAAATGTGTGTGCTTATATTTTGGATAAATCGAGAAAAACATTAAAATATGTATGGACATTTAATACGATCACCGATTGTGACACCCACAGCTTAATTTGGAATTTGACATGTACCTTGCAGGCATATCTGGAATTCAATTCTGCACTTAAGGTACGTACACATTTTGAGAAAACATCATTATTTGTTTATACAAGTAAGACCATTCGAATATCGGTTTAATTTTATGGTAAAAATTTACTTTCACTTTGAAGTCAGTAACAAGAGTCGTCTCTATAGCTATCTTAAGAAATTGGTTAATTTTGGGTAAAAGTTTCAATTTATTACAATAATGGGGTGGCAGAAAATGTTTTTTGTAATTTCATCATCATCGTGTCGTTTATTCGCAAGCCACTCTTCGACACTTTGGAATTCGTCACGTCATGGGTTCATTCGAATTCGGAATTGGTGAGGTTACCGATACCGAAGAAAAATAACAACAACGCGGCGGGCTATTTAAATTAACTCTCTTGCTTGTGGATGATGATGCTCTCTCGTACTCTACAAGCTACAACGATTGTACAATGTATATACATAAGAAGTGATGTGTACACCAACACTATTTGTACACACCTTTGGGTTTGGTGGGCTCTTGTCGTCGCCGCGCCGTCCGTCGGTTGTCGAGCACACGCTTTTTTCGCAGTTACATATTAACATAACATTTTTCTTCATTTGTGTGCTCTATAACTCTCTTTTTCTTGACTGCTAAAGCTAATGCTATTGCCAACTTGTTCTAGTGCAGTTTTTTTCGCTCTCATTCCATAATTATTTTAATATCTATATCTATCTATTATAAAAGCGACGTTGCCCACACAAAAAGTGGTTACATGCCCACGACAGTTTATTTTTTTTTTCTATCGAAATTTGATTTTCGATATCTCGACTAAACATATCGTTTTCTTTCTTTGTGGATATGTATAATGGTCCTTTTTGCCATTGAACTGTGTGGTGTTTTCTTTTGTTTATCCTGTTTTGTACGACATGGTGCCATGTTATGTAGGTTGCAGGTATGTTTCTTACTGACACATTTGATATTTTAAAAATGATTTGTTTTTTATTTTTATTTTTGTTGTTACCTGCATATTTTCTCTTGTAGATATCTACGACCTTTTGCAACAAAAGAGTTGTCGCATTTTTATTTTGCCAACTTGTCTGCCTCATGTTCATTTTTTCAGATAAATATATGTGTGTAGTTACTTTACTACTATTAAGTCCGTTGGCGTAATTTGCTATGAAGCAATTTAGTATGTATGCTTAATTATTTCGAAATGTAATAGATTTCGGAAGCAATCCGTTAGATTAATGTCATATTTGATAATCCAAAATGACAATATTAAAATTAAAACCACGTTTATCTACCTAATACAGGAAAATTTGACACCCACAACTTATTTATTATCCTGTTTGTGAACAACCAACTTTTTTACAAACTGATCACTACACAGAACCACTCAGTTACATTTTGTTATGTGTGGAAACTTTTTTGTGCAATAAATGTTGCATAAATCTGCCAAATGTTAGATTTTAAAGTTTTTAAGGGCCACTTGCACCAAACTCATTTGACAGCAGTATTTATTCTTTTATTCACTATTTAGCTCTATTCCGCTGATTAGGTAAAAATTGTGTTGCACATGTACACTTATTTATCTGTCCGTGGATAAATTCATAAAATATTTATCCAGTCTCGAAAGGCTGGATAGTCGTGCACAAACGTCAAATAGTAAAAGAAAGTGTCAAGTACTTGGTAGTGTGAAAAATAAAAACACAAATACATATTGGATATTAGTTTAATTTCCGACGATTGTGGTTTTATAAATATGTAGCTACCGTGGAATATTCGATAGAAAAAAAACCATTTCGATGTCAGCGAATAAAATGCGGCGATATGATAGGAGTGCTTGAATCGATTCGACAGCATGTCGTATAATCCATAGGGTTACTCGCATGCGATAGCTCAACTCAGACCAAAATATTATTATTATGCCCACGCCCTCTCTCCCCGTCCAAACCGCGCGTGAGACGGACCTTTTTATTTATTTATTTATTTATTTATTTATTATAAGATGCATTTCATTATTCGTTGAAGCCGAAGACGTATCCCTGTTCAAGGGTGCGAGAGTGTGTGACTGGTTATTTGGCTAAAACAAGCCATTTTTAATATATTAATTATTTATTTAAATATTTATTTAACTGTCTGATTTTATGTAGTTAAGTAATTCTTTTTTAAATTTGGTAACATTTGCAAGTGTTTTTATTTCATTTGGAAGATTATTAAACATGTTTAGTCCCTTGAACATTACGGTGTTTTGAGCGCGCACTGTTAACCTAAACCGCGGTCTAAAGTTTTGACCCCCCCTTAGGTTATACGGTTGACTTTCACTTATATACCTTAAGTTATCGGACAGATAACTCGGCAGCAAGTCATTTTTCATTTTAAATACAAAGACTAATACACTAAATTTAATTTGCTGTCTAATATTCAACCACCCCAGTTTATCTAACATATATTTCACGTGAGTTAACCTATGACACCTTAGTATAACCCTCATTGCTTTATTTTGAAGTTTTTGTAGTCTCGATAAATCTGTTTCAGTTGAAAGATATAAAATTGTTGTGCAGTATTGAAAATGTGGTCTTATAATGGCGTTGTAAATCTGTATTGCTGTGCTGGTTGATATTTTATTTCTTAACCTTGTAAAAAAGTATATTTTCTTAGACACTTTTTTGCATACGTAATCTATATTGGCTTTCAAATTAATTTTATGATCTATAATGACCCCAAGATACTTGAATTCATTGACGAGCTCAATGGTTTCTCCATCGATGTTGACATCGACATTTTCATTACTATTCATACACATGCATTTAGTCTTCTTAATATTCAATTTTAGTTTATTAATTCTAAGCCATTTACTTATAGCTTTCAAATCTTCATTTATTTTATTTACACAAGTTTTTACACAATTGCCACTAATGACTAAAAGTGCGTCATCCGCAAACATACACAATTTACTATTTTTTACCACCGTGTTAATATCGTTTATGTATATCAAAAATAGAAACACCCCCAATACCGAGCCTTGTGGGACTCCTACTCTTACTTTACATGGACTAGCAATATTATTATTTACTACTGTTCTTTGGGTACGCCCTGTTAAATAAGACTTAAACCATTCTAGCTCCTTATCTTTAATCCCATATTTAAATAGTTTTTTTAGTAAAATCTCCCGATCTACTGTCTCAAAAGCTCGCTTGAAATCCAAAAAGACTGCTACAACTACCTTTCCTTCATCTATCTGGTTTTTCCAGTCTTCGATCACCCAGTTTAAAGCCGTTTCACACGAGTAACCCTGTCTAAAACCTGATTGATGTTCCATAATATAGCTATTTTCCTCTATATAATTTCTAAGCTGCTGCTCTACCACCTTCTCGAATATTTTTTCGTATAGCGGCAACATATTAACTGGTCTAAATTCTTCAGATAGAGACGTGTTTGCAACTTGTTCAATAGGTCTAATCATAGACTCCTTCCAACTACTGGGAAAAATACCTGTTGTCATTGATTTGTTAAAAAGCTCCCTCAATACTGGACCTAATATTTCTATTCCATCTAAAAACATATTCGCACTCATAAAATTATAATCTTTTTTGGTACCCATCTTTTTTAACACTATCACTATGTCTTTCGTGCGTATATTTTTAAATTTGAATTGCGTTTCAACTTGTAACACATTATCTTCATAACTTAACTTTGGTATTTCTTTAATAATATTTTCTACACTATTTACAAAAAACGTATTAAACTCACATGCTATCTCTTTACTACCTTGCAATACATTTCCATCAAATGAAACGTTACAAATCTCACTCTGTTGATTATTTAAAATAAGTTTTTTAATATTTTTCCATGTGTCCTGCTGGTTTCGGGATGAGGTAATTTTTTTCCTAATATAGCTATCCTTTAGTATTCGCATTTCACTCTTGTACGCATTTCTAGATAATTTATAATTATCCCACGCTGCCTTATCCTTTCTATATTTCGCTATTTCGTAGCTCTTAATTTTCTTATCTTTTAGTATTGCTAGCTTTTTATTATACCACTGACATTCATTTTTACGCACACTTCTTTCTATTATCATTTCCTTAACGATTCTAAACATTTGATTAGTGAACAAGTCTGCTAATTCATCTACGCTACTGTTTACAATATCTACACCAACAAGGTTACTAGACAAGAGTTTAGAATAAAAGACATTTCCATTATAGTTAATTGTTTTATATTTTAGGTTAGTATTTACAAATATTTTATTTCTTAATGTTAAGTCCATACTAATTGTCTCGTGATCACTTATTTTGAAATTTTTACAATTTTCTGGTTTTATTTTCTTATTATTTGTAATTACGTAATCTATTAGGGTGGACGATTGATCCGTTATTCTTGTCGGTTGATCATTAATAACAGATAAATTGTTTGCACAACAAATAGAGTGTATCTGCTTCTTATAAGTAGAATCACTGAGCCAATCAATATTCAAATCGCCTACTACAATTATATCCTTATCTACAAGAATGTCTTCCAAAAATTCCCCAAACATACTGCAAAATTGGGCCTTTGAAAAACTAGGACTTCTATACACTACAACAAACTTTATCATTGCTTGCCCATCACCAACATCAATTTCTAAACAATATGTTCCATTATTATCCCTAACCTCTTTCCCAATTCGATAGCTCAATGGTTGTTTTACATATACCGAGACACCACCAGTGTGACTCGACGTACTCAAAACAGGAATATGTTTGTAATTAATTAATTTCACTTCTGATTTCTTAATTTTGTATGTCATATGCGTCTCACTTAAACAAATTAAATCAGGCGTTGCCTGACTTGCCATTAGCTCTATTTCATTAAAATTATTTGTTAGTCCCTGTACATTCAAATAAATACACTTTAAAGTACTTAGCTGCTAGTACGAAATTCGCTCCCTTTCCATTTTGAGTTTTCTCTGAAAAACTGGGCAGATGGCATCTCTGGAATCATGCTCTATGTCTATATCGATGTTCAGCCTTTCTTTCATTTTTACACAGTTTATGCATTTCTTCCTATCACTCTTACACTCATTTAGTTTATGGCCTTCTTCTCCTAAAATCTACTTTAGATTTTCAGAAACAACAGCAGAACAATAGATAAAGTTGCAACAATTTTCTATAGCGTGGCACGATTACCTAGATTTATAAAATTTGGAGCCCAATAGCGCTATTGGAATTATCTGACATTAATTTCATCCACTGCACGAGTTTATTTACTTACGTCTGTAGCTTTTATTTGCCATTTATTCGACAGTTCAATGTATTTTTTGCGTTTTTGGTATTGGTAGTACTGTCAAATTTAAAATAATCGAAAGTTACTTATCCAGGCATAATTTTGCAATGGTGCAACACGAAGACGGGAAGTAACTATTTATTGGTTTATCTTTGGTTAGCTATTCAGAAGTTTATCTAGATATCCAATGATTTGGTGCAAGTGGCCCTAAGCATTCAATAATACGGCGTGCATTTTTTTTTTTTTACTAAATTGAGTGGCTCACAGTCCGGGGTGGACCTGGGTCTGAATCAACATTATTATGCCAAATTATATACAGAAAGCAATGGCATGTGACATTCATATGTCAAAGTCAACTCAGAGCTGTAGGGGGATTAATGCACAGTGCTTAGATGGTAGGTACTTGTTGTTCTCTGCTCAAAATCAAGTTAGGGGAGATTTTTATTGAAAGTTTTGTGTCAAGGTTAAGAAATTATGTAGGTGGATAGATAATATGTACCTATGTTCCTACCTATTCGTGTTCAAATCTGTTTTTTTATCTAATAGCTGGCGTTCGACTGCCGATGCCGAACGGGTCAATAAAGCCCAAGAGATAAGTAGGAAGGTTCTCTGTTCTTGATCTTGAGTCTTCACAATAAAAGTTCAGACGGGTCCCGAGTGTCATCGAGCTGCAAATAATAATAAATAATAAATGTAATAATTTGAAGTTGAATAGTTAAGTATTTTAAAGCCATAAGTGGCATCACTGAATTGTATAGAATAATTTATTTAAATGTTAATATCGCCAGTATTGTCGTCACGATTGCATTGTCAAAAATTGCATTTGGAGTTCAACAAGCCGTCGCCATTTTCGAAAGGTAGGTAGGTAGTTAGTTAAACCCAAATTTAGGCTAATTTTAACTAAGGTAGTTAATTTCCATTTACATATATTACAGTAAGTCATTGGGCCTTACCAATAAACAATCACTAAACTCGAGTTTTACTAATTTCGAAACTAACTTTAATTTCGAATTTTAATTTTGTCATACCAATAACCAATTTAATCGAAGGTTTTAATAAACACGACTTTAGTACAAATTCTAGTACAATGGCTGTAAAATCTTGTACGAATTTGGCAAAATTGTCAGATTTATTCGAGCCAAATCAGCTTTCCATTTTTTTTTTTTCTGAAATGCAATTACATATTTTACACAATTTCTTGGTAGGTATAAGGAGTCAGGACGCAAATATAAAAACATCATCGGAAATAAATTGAGCAGAGGTTTCTGGTCGCATAATGAAATGTACAAAACACATTTTTGGTTTGGGTAAACATTTTCACATAATTTAATGTATCCTATCAGGCCAAAATGATGAAACATGTTCCGATGGTACCTAATCATAATCACAGTCACCTTACAAAACAAAAACCACGAAATAAATAAACTATTAGGCTTGCTTGACAAATATTTGTCAATTTATTTAAGGAAAATAAAAATTCACAATTTCACAGGCCACTGCTAAATTTATTTTATATAAAACAACTAGCTGTACCCGCCCGGCTTTGTCCGTGCACAGAAATTGTATTGCTTAGGTCTTAGACAATAATGTTCTTTCGTAAAATGCGAGATAAAAGAATAAATTGATTTGCTGGAATTTTCTTTTTGCCTAAACCTGAAATACCGGAATACGAACAAAACAAAAAAAGAATCATGAAAGTCGACCCAGCGGTTCTCGAGATACATTAGAGTTTCAACCCATAGAAGTTGTTTTTTGTATAGGAAACATACGATTGTGAATGTTTTTTTGTATGGGAGGTGCCACGCTTCTTTGTCCGATTTTGACTAAACTTCACAGGGCAACTCCAGGGCCAATAACTAAGATTATCTGAAAGTCTGAGCTCAATCGATTTGGTGATTTTCGAGATATGCGATTTTGAAAGTTTTTTTGTATGGGCAATGCCACGCCCCTTTGTCCAAATTTGACCAAACTTCACAGAAATCATGTATAGACCAATACCAAAGACGCGTGAGAGTTTGGTCGAAATCGGTGAATGCATTAAGGCGTGAATCGACGACAAACATTTTAAGGCTCAATTTTTATATATATATATAGATCACATCAAATTAAATCATAAAATTACTTATTAAAGAATTTTAAATGAAAAATAAAAATTATTCAGCTGGAAAACTGACATTCCACCTTTGAATGACACTACTACGATGACATTTATACTTAAACCATGAGTTAGACACGACTTTCTCAGCATCGAAAGTTAGAGTCGACATTAGGGTTAACTCGAGGATAAATTGGTTATTGGTACGCAATATTTTTTAGTTTCTACTTTTGCAATAAAGTCGAGACTAAATTTGATTGTTGGTAAGGCACATTGCCATTTAAGCTCATATTTTGCGAATATTTTGCAAACATGTACATATTTGCGTTAAACCAATGAATTCTGTTACCTTGATTATTTGCATGGATCCAAATTGGATTTTTCCTTATAAGAAAAGTTGAATTTGGTCAAGTATAAAAAAAATATATGAAGCTTGCAAAATGCACAGCGTAGCGTTTATATGCTAGCCGAAAAACAAATTCAAAAGCAAAAATTGAGTGCCATTGAACAGAAGAACTTTAAACCCCAGTTTCACATTGAAAATTTAAACTAAAGTTCAACTGAACCTGAAGTTGAGTTTAAATTTTAACTTCAACTCGTTCGGTTTCCCAATGTAATCTGAACTTCAGTTCAATTGAACTCAGTTTAATTAATTTTTATAAATAGATAGAAAATTTGGCAGCATTGTCCAGTAATGTAGGTACTAGACTAAGAGCTAGCAACGTTTTTTCTCAAGTCATTTTAGCAAGGCTGTAACTTTGTGAGCTTAATTCGGGGTGACTACTGAACACGAAAATATATTTCTGGCAGCGCTGCGTTGGTTGGTAATTGAGTTCATTTTATTATCTTTTAAAGAACACACAAAACAACGTCAAACAACTGTGTTTTTTTTGACAATCGATAGCTTAAAATTTGAAGTATCACTGTGTCAAGTGGTCTAAACGCCAGAATACAGATGTTTCACTTAAACTACAGAATAAACTCTCTTCAAGGTTTTAAACCAAACTGTGAAACCGAATTAATTGTTGAACTGAAGTTTAAACTTCAGCTGTAATTGATGTACGTTGAATAGGAATGGAGGAAAGCGATTGTTTCATTCCTCCTCGTCCAGACTCTTGTTTGTCTTGGAAGAATCATTCACCATTCACATGAGAGCGACCAACTATCTACGAACGAATGAATATTAACGAGTTTTGACAGTCCGTTCATATGAACACTTTTCTTGGTCGCAGCAGTTCGCGACTTTCAGCCATCAGTTTCAACCAGTAATTTTTAATTTGAGGTTTGTGGAACGCGTTTTAATTAGGTATGTGGGATGCGAATAAACTTTGACAATTCCCAGCAAGGGTGTTTTCGTTCGCGGCAAAAAGTTTGGAATTCGAAATTTCGTCGTTTAAACTGTTTTTAAATTTGTTTTCTTAATATGTACCTACATTTCGATGGGATAAGTAAAATATTATCCTACTCCTGGAACAGTAAAATATGCAATTTTCTGTTCATAAATGCATCAAGAGTGGTTTGTTCGCATTTCATCAATTCGTTCGTTCGCTCTCATGTGAATGCTTCTTAACAGATTATTTTAAATAATAATTAGCAATGTTTCTTGTGTTATATATTTATGTTCGCAAATAAATATCTATATATTTATAGATATTAATTTTGTATTTTATTTAACAGCTCGAAGTCTTGATAACTCGAAATTTGTTTCGTGGCCAGTGATGGTTCGAGTTATCAAAGTTCGAATGCAGTAGCATTCTGAACGCAAGTCTTGCCAAACTCCTGCAGTGATAATGCAGTATGTACTTTTAAAATAATGACCACGAAGTTGACGGGAATGCCGAATTTTTACAATCATAATGAATTCCAACAATATGAGTCTGTCACAATTACTACCACCATGGGTGACACTTTGTTGGACGTCACAAAAGTAGATTGAAGGTGAAGCGAACTTCTTGGTTCATCTTCGGTTCGATTGAAGATCTGGGCATAAACTTACTAAAAACACTGATCTTTTGTATAACATCGGTTATCACACCCATGTCCTATTTCATAGTAAAAAGCATAAACCCTGTCAATTGCGGATGATAACGCACTCAGTTGTTTTCACCGAAAAAATATTCTATGTGATGGTGATCTTCGATTATATTGTGGGGGTAGTAGGTACATATTTAATTCTGACTGCAAATATTTAGATATGACATTAAAAATGTTTGACGATGTGTTGTGTCTCATTTGGGTACCTAACCTATGTAATCAGTCACCAAAGTAAATTTGGACAAAACATACACAATATGTAGGCATAAATACAGTACAATACAAGCGAATTCGTAGTCTTACATTGGGTAAACTAAATTGAAGCTAAAATCGTAGGTATATTTAATGTACCTACATAATTGTAGTTTATTATTTAAAATTATTCTCCCCCATTATCAGTGTTACATCGATTAGTTTTTTTTTTTTTTTTAATTGTGGGAGCTTTCTCCACTTTTTGTGCAACAAATACTATCAGAAGATTATATTAAGAAAACAAATATGTATATGTGTGTACCTATTTAGTCAACACAACACCTCATTGTTGCTTTGCGACGACGATAACAACAACGAAATTGAAGAAGAAATTAAAAACCTAACCCATACACATGATGATTCTGGCTGTTGTACTTTGCTTAACCCTTGCACTCTCCCATACAGTATAGTAGCAGGTATAGAGAGATATCTGTCGGAGTGGATCCCATAAAATATCAACTACAGTCTTGTTGCTATCTACATGGCATGGGCGGGTAGGCCTACAGATACATTGTGTATAGCAAGCGCAACTCACAACCCATTCATATTATTCGTGTCAAGACGATATAATAATGCCGAACAAATGATGAGTTAGAAAAAATAATATAGAGAAGAAGCAGAAATGTCATTAGATAGAGTTGGTTGTCGCTGAATGACGGTGGACTGTACACTTTTTTTTTCAAGGAAATCATAATTTGTAGGTATCTAATGGAGCACATACAATAAGCATAATTTTGTACGTTACACATCTGCAATAACTACAGCAAAATATGTACTATAGAATAAAGGTAAAAAACAAGTAAGCAAATAACATTATAGATTTAATAGCAGAATCAGAATGAGGTTAACGAACCTTTTTTTTTATATTTCTCGTTGCTTTTTGTTCGCACTGTGCTTAGCTGCTGCTTGTACACTCACTATCTTTTGTTGCGCTCTCTCTTTGTCGCCCGATGCCTCTGTCTGGCTCTGGCTCTGGTTCGGTCTTTCTCGTTCCCATAATCGCAAAGTATGTATTTCATTTCTGTGCGCGATTGCTGTGAATAATTTTTTCGTTTTCTAAATCTCAAACTTCAAGTACATGTATTTGTTTAATTGCATTTTTTCTCTTGCTTCTTCATTTGGTCGTGGTGTGCTGCCTGTGCCTGCTGCTATGAGATTTTGTAAAAGAAAATTATAATACAAAAACAGAGATACACATATGCACGAATTACGTTACGAGTACGAGTATACTAAACCTAACCTAGCTAGCTAGCTAGCATACATCTAAAGAGGAACAGAAAACGAAGACGCGAGGTGTAAAAGATACTTTCGAGATTTTTCTTCTTCTTTTGCACAATCGTTTATGTGCCATAATTGATGTTGCTGTTGTTGTTGTTATGCTTATTCCTGTACTATTGTTTGTAATCATGTCATCTAATGTACGGCTATTTTTTCTATCTAACTAGGTAGGTACCTACTCAAATCTATGTAGTTTCTATCTTCTTAGCTTTCGTTTATATACTGAGGCAGTTAGTTGTACCTACGCCATTTATGAAAACGTTCTCGTATTTGTTTGTAGGTAATTATAATCCAATTCCGATTGCAGTTCAGTTCCAGATGTGTGTTGTGTATTTGATTTTCTTATTTTTCTCCACCAAAGCCATATCGACCGACGTCATACTCATACCTATTTTATCTTTTTTGAAATATTTTCTTTTCTCTTCGTCATCATTACACAGTTGCCCCGCTGTATTGTTGTTAGTGTTGCCAGGCGAAAATGTTAAAATCCAGTCAAATTTGACTGTTTGACTGGATTTTTTCTCTCCGAATCCAGTCAAAAGAAACAGTCAAACATTAAAAACAAAAAATTCCAGTCAAAAAAACAGTCGAAAATGTAAACAGCTATTTTTTCGGAAACAATAATAGGTGGGTCATCGTGGTTTCTTTTTAAATCATAGGTAATTTCAACACTGACACCTGGAAGCTCGAAATCTTTACAGAAAGCCAGTATCATACCTGCGCGTAACGAAGTGAGTGACAGTTTGGATCATTTTTCTCCGAAAACAAAGCTGAGAACAACGTTTCGGTTAACGAGTTAACCGACTTTTTTTTTTACTGGAATTTAAGACATGGATTTAGACGTCCTCTGATTCATGCAGGATTGAACGCCATGCCACACAGCCCACGCCACAATCGATCTTTTGCGCACCAACTTCCCAAAACGTTTTATCAGCCGTCTCGGCGATGTCAATTGACCTCCTTGGAGCTGAGATTTGACAATCCGCCCTCCGCACTCAAGGCCAACATCATCCAAGCAGTCCGTGAGCTACAGCCCGAAACCACCAACAATGTCTTGGACAATTGGAGTAACAGAATACGCTACTGCGAAGCCAGCCGAGGCAGCAACTTGAACGACGTTGTATTCCGTAATTAATGGGAATGTTTGCTCTTACTAATAAAACCATAATAGATGGCAACAGTTTTATTTTGTTCATTTTATTGCATTTTTAAAAAGAAACTTGTATTTGGCCCACCCTTTATATTTTGATCTATAGTATTCTTTACAACTTTTTGTATAACTTCTTCAAGTATTTCAAAATTTATACAACATTTTTTTTATCTCGAAAATTAGGTATTTCTAATGGTCAAAATAGAGTTGTGTTTATTTTTTGTTTCTAAAATCTGGAACAAACAGCAGTCATAACTCAAAACATAAACAACATACAACATACAACAAACCGAATTAAATGCAAAGGAAATCATTCAAAATTCTCAAGAAACGCTGCGCAAACTGCAAGAAATACTAGATTCAATTTGACTTTCAGCGGCTTGCGGAAAATGTGTGTTCATTTCATTGCACTGCGCTCTGCGCGAATCTCATATACGCTAGGTTTACATTGAAGGTGCAATTTTTTTTTTTTTTAAAATTCCAGTCAAAAAAACAGTCGGCTGAATTTGATTTTTTTTTCCAGTCAAAACCGAAAAAATCCAGTCAAATTTGACTGGAAAACAGTCAAACTGGCAACACTGATTGTTGTCGTTTGCCATTTGCGTTGCGTGCTCTTGCCTCTTTAGTTCGCCTGATGTTTATGGTCGACGATGGACGACGACGATACCTACTCTGTTGATATCAGCTCTGTAGAGTTCTTCACTGCCACTTCTGGGGCATCGATACAATGTTTGAGAAACCGTTTCAAGTTGTTATTTGACTGGAGTGTGGCTGTTAAGGTGACACTCATGTTTATTCTGATCACCCTTCACTAAAGGTGAGATGAGAATTTGTTGCAGACTGCTAAATATAAGTTTAAAGTGTAAAAGTTTACAAGAAAAAGTCTATAAAGAATGATATTTTGTAGCCAGCAATAGCCACGATCAACGGTCAACTGGATGGTTAACGTGTTGAAAATACAAAGCCATGTGATCGTCAATATCAAATGCTGTCAACGTAAACTTCAACCATAAACTTCCCAAACGTCCTCACGTTGACACGGTAGGATTTCTTAGCACCAAGTGGGTACCTATAATGCGGCACTATCAAGTATCTAGTATGTCCCTTAAAAAATTGACAAAAAGTGCTTGAAAATGACTGACAAGTGGAAATAAGCAAATTTATAAAACAAAACGTCACTTCGGCTTTAAGTAACACTGACAATTTAGCATAACGCAATTGGTGTAATGCAAATGGCTCAACAAATTAGAAGAACTTAACGTCATAATGAAGAAAGTAAGTTGTTTGCGCCATCTACCTCCAAACTACCCAACCGTCATTAGGTTTAACCCTAAACAAAAATACACTGTAAAGTAAATGCATTTTTTTTTTGTGCAACTCATGTTCAACATATAACATAACCTCTTTCTTTTGTGAACCATCGCGGCAAGCACGACATCGTGCACAATAAACTTAATTTTGTTGATTAATAAAGGGTTTTCAAATGAGAGGTGTTATTGTGAATGGCCCGCTATTTTGGTAGCTGTCACTTTTGAAGCTTTTATTCTTTGACATTTGACAAGTAGAAACTACGCCATTACTAAAAACGGAACGATACACGCTTCAACAACGCATTGAAATTATTAAAATTCACTACAAAAATGGTGAAAATCTTGCAGTCACAGTTCGCAAAACTAAAGCATTTTTTGGTCGTCGTGAAGCACCTTGTCGGACCGCAATAAAGAAATTGGTGGACAAATTCGAGCTGTTGTGACAAGTGATGTGAAGAATCCTGTGCACATCGCTCAAGAACAACTGAGAATATTACTGCTGTAGCCCAAAGTGTTGAAGAAAACCCAGGTCTGTCCAGTCCTCGTCGTTCTTTGGAATTGCTCGTTCCACAAACGTCATTACATCGTATTTTGCATAAAGACTTGGGTCTTAGGGCTTATAAAGTTCAGTTAATACAAGAACTCAAGCCGGCCGATCATCAACAACGTCGCCAACAGCCCAGCGTCGATTCAAGACCTCAAAGAAAAAATTCGTGAGGCTATCGAGGACATAGGGCAGCCACTTTGCGATTTGGTTATGGAAAATTTCATGAAAAGGATATGGTCTTGTAAGCGTGCTCGTGGTGGCCATTTAGCTGATGTTGTTTTTCATTATTAACGGCATACCTTCCTCTTTATTATGAAATAAACATCCGATCTCAAAAAATGGCATTTTTCTTTGAATACCAAAATAACACCTCTTATTGGAATACCCTTTATAAACTAAGGTGTAATTTATTTTTGTACTTAAAATTATGCATTTGAATTAATGAAATATGTACATTTATAGAATTTTTAAGCCGCACAAGTAGAACAAGATAAGCGTTTTCCTTATAGCGGCAACATAAGTGGTTAACAAATACCTATCGTAACAGCTCAATGGAATCAATAGCCGTATTTTATTATGCCCGTGATCTGAATCAGATCACAAATTAACACTAATTCGCAACAACAACACGTGATCCAACTTTCTATCTGGATCATTTTTCATGATCCAGATAAATAGTATGATAGTATACATTTAGGCGAATAATTTTCTTCGTGTATGTATGTTGGTAGTTCTATGAACAAAATACAAATAAAGTAGCTTACAAAATTTGGACAACCCAATAACCAATCAAACCACTCCCATTTCTCGCATAAAATTTGTAAGCCACTGTCAAATGTCAAACAAATTATGGAAGTAAACAATGGAAAACGGCCGAAAATTGTATTTTGTATTTTAAAACATTGGTGCATACTGCATACATATATTTTCAGACCCAAGAGAAATTAGACAAACAAAGAAACCTTCGCCCTTCTCTGTACATATTCGGAAGTTCTCCCTTCGCGTTCTTTTCGATTTAAACCAAAACTAATTTGTTCTTATTCTTACGTTTAAACCGAAGAGAACGCGCACTTGTGAAAGGGATAACTTCGCGAAATACGCCACAGAAAAAGGGCAAATTTAATTTTCAAATAAAAACTGTAAATAAAAATATATTTAAACAACAATTATTACAATTGCCAAACAAAGTATTATTACTTTACAGCTTGAGGTTTTTTTTAACACATTTCGGTTTTGTTTACATTAGAAACGTCAAATTTTGAAGGAATTAACGTCAAGTTCTTTCAGTAATGCCACACGTCAAGAGAAAAATTACAATTGATCCTGGGGTGTTTTATTATGCTGATCTAATCCGGTTCAGATCACGGGCATAATAAAACACGGCTAATGTTGACATTTGGGACACCAATTAAGAAACTAAACAAAAATCGAGAAATGAATACCAATCTGTGTCGCTTTTTCACTATAGTCATTGAACTGACAAATGATTTTTCCGCAATTATTGACATGAAAGGAGATCCGCCAAACTTTGTCAATTCATGTGGTGGAAACGCCCTTGCTGCTGCTGACAGCAACAGAAATGTCAAAATATCGTTGTAAACCATGTGTTCTTATTTCTGTATCTGTTAATGCTTTGTGTCATTGAGCTAAGAAGGCAAATGTGTTTTGTCAACAAACCGGTTTTCAATTGAAGAAAAAGACACTTTTTTTTTTCTAGATATTTCCCGAAAAACTCACGAAATTGTATGTACATAGGTATGTACTTCAAACGGAATTTGATAGAATGCCTACCTTCATAGCCGTGTTCTTCTAAAAACCAAAAAAATTGTATAGGTACCTACACCACCTTCAAATAGAATTTGATGGAGCACATACATACCTACCTACTTCGTATATTTGGCAATTTGGCTAAAAAAACAATTTTAAAATGGCAGGGCAAGAACTTTCTTCTGTTACTTTGGATGTCAGATGTCATAGATAGATAAGGCAGGGATGTAAAGTCCGAACCTCGAAATTAATAACTATGTAGCTGTATAAAGTTATTTGTTTTAAACGCATTTTTTGGGGAGGAGACTATCTTCCACACTAAGCAAATTCCATATCACAATAGCATTGCTGATCTATCAAGTTATAATAAGTAGGTAGGTACATAATGGTAAGTCACATTTTCGAAGTAAAACTGGGCGATCAGTGCATTGCTTGGGCGTTTTTACCTGAACACGGTTCTCTGTTGCATTTTCAAATCTATAGGTAGGTACCTATATGTATGCTATGCAGTCTGCATGCAGCATCTTCTAATGAACAGTTTTGCAATTGATTATCATCACCTCAGCATTGCTCATTAATACAATCAGTATGTACACATTATGTTACTGCCAGGAGTTTGTGCTAATGTACATCAGGGGTTTTTCATAAAAAAAAGTCATTGACATCTGTCATTTGAAACCAGCAATGATGTTCAAGTAAAAAGGCTTGGCGATTCTGAGTGCTCCAGGGAAATCCCTATTTTATAATTCCTGATATGTACGTACGTTTGTTACTGCGCATATAAAGATCCCTACCTCTGTTCGTCCATACATACAATCATTATATCTAACTAGTACTGTATGTATGTACTTGTATCTACTTCATAATTAGTTGTTAAGTCAATCTAATCCATATCAGAAAGAAAATTAAATGCGGCAACTGTTTATGTCATCGTATTCTGAATTTCAAAATATCTAACCTATCTATCGAAAAACCTTTTTAGTCATACCGACAATACCACATACCTACCACTACCTACTTCGTAGGTATGTCCTCTTCAGTGTCGTCATCGTCACATCAGCTAGTGTTTAGCTCTTTCATAAACGTGCTCTCGTTACTACTTCACGTTTCGTTGGTATTCTGTATCTGTATCTCTATCTACACTTTGCTTTTAGTAACGCTTTGAGTTGAACCAACTACGTCCGAGTCCAACTCCGACAGCGGCTGCTACAACGACAACCCGAACCCAAATTGTAATTTGTAATACGTATATGTATACAATCCTACATATTCTTGAATATTATAAAGAGAGCATCGATAAAGAGCAGAACATGCAAAACAATCCACTTAAATATTTATATACCTACCGCTACAACACGCGACACGCCGCACCACATCCATACAATGACAATGACATATTGTGTCATCCCAAAAACCTAAGAAGTCGCCATTATTTCAATTTCAACATTTTTTAATTATACATAGTAGGTATGTATGTATTAAGTTAAGTAGCAAAAGCAATTTCTTTTTTGAAAGGGATAGGCTCCATCCAATTATAAGAAAATGTAGCGACAGGGATGTTATTCGTCCTTCTTGCAAAATTATGTATCAAATTCGAGCTGCAACATTTTATTCTATATGGCTACACCTATTCTCAAAAAAAAAACAAAATAAAAATTAGATTAAAGGAGTATCTAGAAGGAATTCCACAAATAAAGTACCTACCTAATGATGTTCATCCCTGTATTCGATGAATGTCTCTTTGCTGCTGCACGCATGATTTTGGTTCTGATTTTCGGTGGTATCTACATTGTAACTGTACACAATACACGCTAGTATAAAATAGGTATAAATGATGAGACTGAGACATGACAACTACAGAAATTTCCATTCTTCATTAGCAGCCGCCGCGCGCCGTGTGCTTTTTTGGGGGTGTGCTGTGCTGCTGATGCTGAGGCTGACTATTTCCCTCTCTTTCTGTTCTCTTTGAAAATACAACAAAAAAAAAAAATTACATTTACACGCTTTTTTAAGCTTCTCGTTTACATCGCGCCGCGCACTACGCCACTCAAATGTGCTGCAAAAACAGTTTTACACCGGATTTCTCTCCAGTCCTACTCGACTCGACACCGACCCGAGTACCGACTACCGACAGACGAATCGACGGACAACTGTCAGATTCTCTGCTATAGTGCAGCGGCAGCCACAGCCAAGCTGCCCCTCTTTCTGTGTAAGCTCTCAATTTCCTCTGGTTCGTTCGCCTCTGCCTGCCTGCTTATTTTTTGTATCTATCGCATTCGCATTAATTAATTTTGGTGTATGCGCGTCGCAAAGCAAAGCACACATTACTATTGGAATCGAACGGCGTTGTTCTCGTTCGTTTTATTTTTTCTTACATTTGCATTTTTGAGGCACATTCCCTTTACTGGTTCGGTTTATGAGTTAGTATTTGTTTTTGTCTTTCTCCTTCTCCGGAATAGTTTATTGTTTTATTATATTAATGTTTTTTTTTTTTTGTTTTTGTTTTATTGTATAGGTAGTTGATAAAATTGATTACTACGATGTCAACTGTCAATGTGGTGGTGTAAATATGTAGGTACCAAGAATAATTTTCTTTGTTGCGTTATATAAATGTCATTGCAAATTTTCAAAGTACCCCTTTCCATTAAGTTACGTAAGTATTAATCAAAAAAGACAAACTGTCATTACCTACGCCTACACAACATAACCTAACAAATCCATACCACCTACACTTGTCAACTTTGACCAACCAACTAAAGGTCGTTGTGTCCATTATCATAGTTTGTCTATGATTTCTGCCATGCGGATGCATTTTATTCTTTGACAAAATAGAGGGACACAAATGTCCATATCCTTTGCAGCTGGGAGCATGCAACATGACACGTTACATTTACTATATACCTTACAGAGTAGATATGTTTCTCTACCTCATGTCTAGTATATATGTTTTAATACAAACACGTTTTTTTTTCCCTTTATCACAACTTCCTCCACTTTCATTCACTTGTTGTATTGTCTGCTGTAGTAGCTGTTCGGCTCTGTGGGTAACCATCACCATCCTACAGCACGCTACTTTTGTTGCCGGCATTAACACAGCACCGGCATGGTAGACAGCAGACTACAACAAAAAAGAGAAAAAATATCACAAGAAACATCAAAATACGAAGAACAAAATAAAGCGGAATTAACGAAGAAATTGACAGAAGGAATATGACAAAAACATATGCTTGAATATATTTTTGTTCGTTTGAAAATATGAGAATCTACTCAGGTGGTGTATTTTTTTTTTGGAGTAGAGAAGAAAGACCTAGGTCAGGTTTTTTTTTTTTTTTAGGAAAATGAATATGTATTTTGACAGCAAAAATATTTGAAAAAATTCCCCATCGCCAGACAGAGCATACGAAAACGAATGCACACAGAAGTGATAACGAGTAAATCCTAAAAAAAAATTCATTTACTGAGACCGTTTTTGGGCTTTGGGTATCTATCCGTATTTTGTGAGTCGATGTTAGGCTACCACAAGTCTCGTGTCTATGGAGATATTTGTTCACTTGTTGAATTAATTTTCTCTAGAGTTTTAACATTTGACAAGATGGCACATCAAATAAGTCAAAGACATCAACTCATTGTGTTTTGGTAACCTCTAGCTAATTTAATGACCATTTATGACAGTGCTCGTTGTCGAAATAGGGTCACGCAATATGTAGGTAATGGCCATATTTCAAATCCTCTAGTGCAGGGGTTCCCTAACTGTGCGTCGCAACGCCCTGGGGCGTCGTGGTGCAACCCTAAGGGAGTCGCAAGTTTTAAGTTTTATTTATAGTAAGACTCCAAACAAAGGAAAAGCATTCCGTTTCTCTTTACGAATACCAAGAGCAAGGTCAAAGCCAAATCCAATAGTTACATTGCAGTCAAAGATTAGGCGCGTTAGTGTTTCCCGCATTTCCAGTCAGACTTGCTTCGTGGCAGGCACTCGTATATTTGCCTGGTACTCAAAATGAAATAAGGGTTTTTCTGGTACTGGCCAGCCAGATTCGTCGGGAGCATTGTCGCGGTCTATTAGAGTGTACAGGAGAACCCGAGGCAGTCAATTCCTCGCCGTGCACAAGAAATCGGCCTTTCGCAGATTCACAGACTTTGCGAATTTTGCATCGGCACTTGGGCTTACGTCCGTATACGATCCAACTAATCATTTAGCTGAAAGTTAATAGTTAAAGCTGTTTGTTCGTTGACTTGGCTTCGGAGCGATGGGAAGAGAGCCCCAATTTTGGCCGAAAAATCATCTTTAACGACGAGGCGTATTTTTAGAACAAGCTAAATTACCATAAATACCCGTCCTTATTGAAAAACAATTTAGTGAATCTTCAGTAAGGTCCTAGTTATAGCTATCATTGAAATGCATCATTGAACATTTTGTTTTCGGATTTTAAGACGATTAATCAAACAATATTGGCTTTAGTTGGTATCAAAATAAAGGTAATCAATTGTGTAATTTTTTTACGAAAGAAATTACTTAATTATGACTAAAACTAATCTTTAAATTCAATTTTATTATTTCACTGATCGAAATCGATTTCAATGAACAGCTGATTCTCGTTTCTCCAATTTGGAACCCAATCGTTTCACTGATGTGTTCGATTCTCTTCCTATTCTCAGCTGTCAGTTTTGCTTTCAATGATCAACTCTAACCTCAAAACCTAGACTCGTTTGCTGAAAAGTCACTGACAGGTTCTTTCACCGACAGGAATTTTTCAATGATTGCGCTATAACCGACTTGTCAAAAAAATGATTTGTTCCAATGATGCATTTCAATGATAGCTATAACTAGGGCCTAAAATCAGCTTCTATTCACATATCTGCGCTTTTAGAAGGGCGTCGCAAAAATATTCCAATCTCGGGAGTCGCAGTATAAACAAAATTGGGAACCCTTGCTCTAGTGACAATGAATATTGAATACACGTAACCATTTTGATAGCTAAAAATGTTCAAATTTCAAGTATGTAGTAGGTAGTATCTCATTCAACTGGGTACAATCGTATTTAAATTTGGTAATGACATTTTCGTCATTTTTGATAATTCAATTATCACCGGTCTTTAAGCAATATTGGAAATTATTTTTGTATAAATTGCTTGGTTGTTTCTTCTTCACTAAATCGGCGACTGAAGTTAAGTCCAAAAGTCTGTTAGCATAACGACGGTCAGAAGGATATTAAGAAAAATAATACTATCCAGTGTAAACAAATTAAAAAAGAACCCTGTACTGAACTGAACGTCAATTAAGCTTCAAAATAATCTCTCAAGAAAACATGTCGCTTGGAGGAATCAATGAAAACACGTTGCGTTTTCGAATGAAAAAAAAAGTTTAATCTTGACGAATCCGATGGTTACAACTTTTATTTCCATGATTTAAGAAAAGAGAAGGAAGCTTATTTTGGCAAACTATTATATAGCCATGCGTATACATCAGGTCTCATTGTTGTGTGTAGCTATTACCTATACCTGGCAGCGTTGCCACTGTTGGACTATTTTTTCGCAGTAAATTCTCTAAAATAATGCAGTAGATTGAATTTTTTCCAGTAGATTTTTTTCCAACAAAACCAAGGTAATTTACAAAACATTAACAGTACAAAATTAATAAAGACAAGTATTTAAACAAAACAGAAAAATTCACTAATATTAATGAACATGGAAAATTGTTCATCATCATTGGCTATTAAGATTTTCTTTGTCATCATCAAAAAAATTAAACAAGTTTAAAATAAGCAATATCGGGGGTATACTGCCTTCCAACTAGGTACTAACTTTGTATCTACGTACCTCAGAGGTTTCAGTCTTTCATCATTAAAAATTAAACGATTTTTTATCTGTTGACAAGCCTCGATATATAAAATTGCAGCACGAAAAACCCCATCAAGCTAGAAAATATTTGTTCAGAATCGACGTCTAAATTTAACATGTTGTTGTTCAAAGACATATTTTGCTGAAACAGTTTCCTTCGACAATTGAAGCCAGGAAAACTCAGTTTCCCAAATTGGCTTGTATTTCTGTTTTTATTTTATCTACCATTTCGGATTTGGCTTCCTCATTTAAGCTTTTACAAAAATGCAGTAGATTTAATTTGGTGGCAGTAGATTTAAATTTTGAAAAAAATGCAGTAGATCTACTTCAATTGCAGCAAAGTGGCAACGCTGATACCTGGTACAATCGAATTGGAGTTTCTTTACAAAACAATGAACGGAAATAGCTAAAAATATTTTCTAGAACTGAAACACCTCTTCCTTGGACTTTTTAGCAAGACAATGCCCCCATCCATACTTCCAGGGTTGCCAAAAGTTGGATTCAATCAGAAAACGTGGAAATTTTTCAGAGGACTTAAACATCATCGAAAACATTTAGGCCTGTCTATCTCGAAAATTGTATGAAGGCGGTAGGCAAGGATACCCTAGTGCTAGTCGGTGCTATCCATTATGCCTGGGACAAGTTTTCGCTTGAATTAAAAAAAAAAAACTTTATTATTCAATTAAAATTTGAAACCCGTCTAATAGAGGGATTGTTGAAAAATGGCTGACATACTCATTAATGGACACAAGAATAAGAAGTTAAATTTTAAAGACGAAAATGTAAACAATTCTTTATTTTTTTTTTATAAAATTTTTTATGTGGCTCCATTTGTCAGCCCCTCCACCTTTACTTGCCAATCAACACTGTGAATAACTCTTCACTCGTTTTCTGCTGACATATTTCCCCGAGGATTACAATTTGCATAAATTAAATGCAAAATGTGTACCTATGCGACTGCAAACATTAGGAGGTGCTGTTGAAGCGTTATAGGTTCGATTTTGTATTATAATCTGATTGACTTCAAACTGGATTTGTGAATTCTATATGAGAAATAAAGGAAATCATTTTCTCCGATTTTGGAAATTTAGCTTGAAGCCCGAGTTATTGGTGATGACCTCTTTTAAGGGGACAGTAAATGAATCTCTGTGTACCAAACCCTAAGAGCTACGCGAGCAAAACCTTGTATGTAGTATTATACATAATGGCAGGTTGAATCAAGTAAAGTCAAAATTAAAAAGTTTGCATCCCTATTTTTAACCCTTACAGGACGAAATTTGAAAAATCGCTTCTTAGCGAACGTCTTAAACATCAAACGAACATCCATGTCAAATTTTAAGTTTTTTGGTCGAAGAAGGTGGGATAGGGTGTGGTTTCTAGATTTTCTAGTTTCTTGCGTAAAAAAATCTAACACTGTGACCCATCCTGTTAGACCGAGGAAAAACAAGAGCTGTATTCCTAATTTTAATGTCATTAACTAAATGAACTTCATCAGCATTGAGAGTTAAATGAGGGCCAAATTAAAAATGGAAAATATATGTACTGTCAAAGTGTCTCAGAGGGATAAACTTACGAAAATGTTGGGTACCGCTTCGGTAGTTTTGTTTATTGACGTATCCATTTAACCAAAAGTGAGAGGATTATGTTGACCGTAAAATGGACCTAGTGCGCGATACGTATTTCGAACAGAACCATGATTTTCAAAATAAATTTGCACAATTTGGAAGCGTTGTACAGGCATATTGAAATGTCAAACCAAACTAAAAATAAATCACTTGACAGCTGACAAAATGGCCGCCAGTTAAAATAGTGTTGCCAACTTAAAGTTCTATACATACCTCTAAAAAAACACGCTTTATGTGATGTAACCTTTTTTTTTTGTCAATTATTGGGTTGTGGTGGGCTTTCTGTCTTTTAGGGCAGTGTAACAGATTTAAAATGTCTGATATTGCTAATTTATTAACAAATTTAGCTGATTCATCTAACGATTAATTGATTTGAAATTAGTGGAACTTCTTTTTGATGAAATCAATGCACAAATACGAATAGTGATTTGAACGCATTATGCCAAATAGGACAACAAATTTTAAATCATCTGTCAATTATTTTTAAGTAACTGACAGCTTTTTCAGTTCAGAGGAAATGACATTGAGTAAAATTTCTTAAAATTTGAATGTAACGGTAGTACCTGCAGACTTAAGAAAACTGTTTTTGGTTTTGCTGTCAATGCGCAAATTGATTACACACATCTCCGTGAAGTTTAAATTTTACATTAGTAAGAAAAATTGTCAGTTTATAAAACTGTTAGGTACTTCCTTGTCCTACATGTTTACAAAGTGTTAACCGGCGTTTGGTAGTCGGCCAGTGCTTTCAAAACTGATGATTGCCATTAAGTGCATTGGATATATTTTTGTTTGTATGCAAAAACATAGATAGGTAGGTAGATATCTAATTACCTTACTTACGCAATTGATTCAATTCTCAAATAAGTATGTATGTATAAGTAGTGGTAGTACGACTTCCAACAAAAACACAGCAAAACTTTTTTTTTTCACATCATTCATACGCTGCCCCCATACAAAGCTGCGCTAAATTTAGCCACACGATAGGGTTTTTTTTTTTTTGTCGTATGGGATATTGTTCACCATGAACAAAATCGATAGACATCACCATCATCATCGTCATGATGATTGTTGCATTTATTATTCCACATTCGGGGTTGAAATTGAAACACACACCGTACGTACGTACATATAGCTCAACCATAACCAACCACCCTGATGGCGGAATTAAGAAAACGCTGCCTTGCTTTACTGCTCGTCGGCTGTGGAAACCAGCAATAGGTATAACAACAGACACACTTGATAGTGTCCTATGGTTGTTTGGTTCTTTGTATCGGTTGTCCCTTTCTGGTCGACTGAATTAAAACTATTTTCCATTCGTTTTCATCTCCCACCTTCATCAGGAAAAAATAACAAAACCAAAAAAAAAAAAAAATGCAAAAGAAGAGATAGACAAAAAAAATCAAACAATTTCAAAATTGAGTTGAACATAGCAGAGCTCACAGAAAAGCAGAAAAAGGAGGAAAATCATCATCAAAATGGAAATCGAGTAAAAAGGTCGCGCAAATATCTCATTATCCGGCAGCGTTGCTGTGTGCTACTGCTGCTGCTAACGCTCTCCACTTTTCTATGTTCTTCTGCAATATATTTGTATAAGAGAGAAAGAGAGATTGTAAGTACACTTTTGTGTTTTACCCTTTTTTTTTCATATCTTGGTCGGGCCCACAACACACAAGATATCATTGATCATCATCATTGTAAAGTGTACACCGAAATCCAAAGAAATCGCCCTATACACGCAACTCCAGCAGCAAAAACAACAACAACAACAAACGATGATGACGATGTAAAAGGACACAAATAAGGACAACGTAGAGCAGAAAAAAAATGAGGCAAAAGTGGCGAATTGCAAATATATTCACATTTTTCGGGCGTCGTAAGTATTGATTTTTCACTGCTGCCTACACATTGTATATTAGGCAATAGTGTAATGGCACAAAAAAGGACTCTTCTGCATGTGAAAAGCATCAGAATCAACACAAGCAAGTAAACTAATGCGTTTATTATGCTTATCGAATGATTCCTCTCTCACTCTCTTAACAAAATTGTAATTTACGTATTTGTGTATTTCGTCGGTATCCCGTTTTTATACCTATAAAAATACAAATGTCGCACTGCGAACCACATGCCTCACACCGTCAAGTAGTAGGTGCTGTATTGTAGTCAAAAGTCAAATCAGTCTATTGAGCGAGTGAGCTCAACTTGTTACCTTTTCAAATAGTCCATCGAAATCAAGAATATAGAAGGTAGAAAATTCACAAAAAAAAAAACTAAACTAACCCAACCACCAGCATACTGTTTCCCCTCTCTCTAACTACTGCTCTGCATGCCTGTATCCTCTATGCTCAAAGTGGGACTCAAAAATATGGAAACCACGAACACGAATGCTCTTGGTATAGTCAGAGAGACATAACTGAAGCCACCCCATACGCAACTCCCCGCCCTATTCCTTAAATTACCGCCATTCGTTGGCTATGTGGTATCTATCTATTCACGTTTGTATTATGCTTTGTACCTACTTGTATATGACGTACAGTGGTTTTCTATTTTACCACTTTTCTGTTTTTATTCTCTTAAATATCCTTGTGTTGGAGTGGATGTATTTTTCCAATGAAATTTTTTCTTCCCGCGACTAACTAAATATTTGTATTTTTTTTTTTAGTTTGGATTCAATAAAAAATGTTCCGTCTCGTAAAAACTGTCAAACAGATGTCCAAACATTTTTCTGGTCTGTCAAATTTTGTTAGTTTTTGCTACAAAAAAAAAAATCCTAAACCTACACCAGTTGAAAAAGTATGTGGAAAAGGGTTTATGAGTCCTTTACGTGGATTTGTAAATTGGTAAACTAAAATTTTGTTAAAAAAATGTCGAAAGTTGTAATTTGTTAAATGACGTAGCAATTGTTCACTGTACCACGTCAATATGCAGAATTGTGCAAAGTAATGGTGTTAGGTAATGACGGCCAAATCGATTTGAAAATAAACAACAGAATGGAAATAAGACCGAAAAAGCATTTATAGTTTGATACGTTTGGGGGCCATGTTAACCCCCTGCAACCCCCCTGCTTGGGGTTAATGTCGCCATTACGCCCAAAATCAACGTCACATAGCCCATATTTGCCTAGCAATTTTTTAGTCTATCTCTATCAAATTCAATTACCATTTTTCCGATTCCGATGCACTTTGGCTTTAAATGTCTGTAAATTATACCGAGGAGGAAAGACAGAGCTGGGCAAGGCATTCCACATTCTTGTTGTACGTGTTTGCGCCAACATTATGTTCCCAATCCGAGACCAAAATTTTAAAGTACATAGACATAGTTCCAAGTATTATCAAACATAACGGTTTATTACAAATATTGTCAGTTTGTATTCCTTTCGAACACGCCTGATATGTTTTTGTAAATGTAAAATCTTATCACCTGTCAATATTCTAAGTTGTTTTACTCAGTTTAAAACGGGGTCAATCTTAGTTGGTTAAAAAACATTTATACATGGTGTATTTTTTTGGGAAGTGATTATAACAAAACCAAAAGTGAGTATAACAATTTTGCATGTAAAACC
Source organism: Cheilosia soror (assembly GCA_949372485.1). Classification (NCBI taxonomy): domain Eukaryota; kingdom Metazoa; phylum Arthropoda; class Insecta; order Diptera; family Syrphidae; genus Cheilosia; species Cheilosia soror. The sequence goes on along the minus strand of OX443561.1, from coordinate 139,284,732 downwards.
AAAAGTTAGTATAACAAAACCAAAAGTGAGTATAAAAGTTTTGCATGTAAAAGTAAAAGTGAGCTAGCTATAGATTCTCAAAAAAATACGCCTACAGTTACATTTCGGATATCTTTGAATATCAAAGGGCAGGGCAAAGTTCTCTAGTACGCTTACCCTTTTTACAGGTACAAACTCAGGCTGTTTTCGAACCCCCTCTAACTTCGGAACCAATTAAGCCAAAAACTTGAAATATTTGCCATTCTCATTAAAAAGGTCCACCTCACCAAATTTCTCAACTTCAAAAATCGTAACTGACTCACTGAAGCCCTTTCGGCCATCCTAGAATCGTAAAATTTAGCAGAATGCTAGATTCTATAGTGCATGTACTGGGATAAGTGATTTTCCATTCAGGGGGCGTGGTATACGCCCTTTGGGCCACTTCCCATTACCGTAGAATGTTGAAATTCGGTAGAGCGGTAGGACTTTTTTTTTTATTATTAAAAAGGGGATTCCAAATCCTGGAGCACTCAGACGAATCTCGGTCCATTGTACTACCAAGCAGAAACCCCTTTTTTGGTGTTGTGGTGGATAAACTCTTATATTATTCGTTTCTCTTATGGTCGGTGGCAGAGTATTGCTGTCCCCCGCCGGGGCTCGAACCAACGCCGCTCGCGTGACAAGCAATGACTCTAACCACTACACCATGGCCACCGCTTAAAAAGCGGTAGGACTTGTAATGTACAGAAAGAAAAAAATTTAAAATTTAGTATTCTCCATTCAGGAGGCGTGTTATCCGCCCACTTTTGAAAATCAGTTATTATTTATTTGGGCCACCTCCGATAGCCGTACAATGTTGAAATTTAGTAGAGGGGTAGGACCTGCATTGTACGAAAGGAGAATAAGTGTGTAAAGGTGCCATTACACGATATGTAGCACGCCTCATATATATGTGGCTCTGACGTCAACAGAGAGTGCACAAAGAGAGCGTGTACACGGCATGTACCCATTGGAGTACAGTGCTACATACAGCTGTGTTCATGAAAATAGTAGTGCACCTCTCTAAAATAGTCAAAAGTAAATACATTTTAACCGAAAGTAACGGAATTTTGCCATTCTCTTCTTTGCATTCTATTCTAAACAAAAAGTTTGCATCCTTATATAGAAGTACCGTTTCATTTGGCTCAAGTTTGTGTAGAACTACACTACTATTTTCATGAACGCAACTGTCTATATGAGGCATGCTACATATCGTGTTCTAGCACCTTAAGTAGTCAGCCACGAAATGTAATGAGATCTAAATGACGCCAAGTTCTTAGTTTAAGAAGGTAGAATGTTTAAACACTTTTTTTTTATATACTCACTCACTCACTCACTCACTCAGAACTTATCCAATTTTCCCCCCACTTCTGTCCCAATATTTTTTTTGTATGATCCTTGATTCAAAATATGTAATGTAATTGATAATCGTCTGACAGCTAAGGGTATTTCACTGATGACTGAGAGTGCAAATTTACGGTCAAAAGAGATATTAAATGTGTGCCAATCTTGTAACCTGGAGGGTGGGGCTGGGGGTGTTATAGTTCCCTGTAGCAGATGGTGACACGCTTGCGGAAGGCCAGGCAAGACCTCATCGGAGGGGGATTCTTCTTGCTACTACCATTGGAACAAAATAGATCATGCCAAAATATTTATTAGATATTAAACCTTTTGGGTGAAGTTACTTTCCAGTGATTTTATCAGCACTTTTGCAATGTCTGTCCGTTCAATCACAAAGATTAGTGTATAAAAGAAGGCTTGAAAAGGATAGGAAAAGCAAAAGTTATAAACAATAAAAAAGAAGAGAGATAAAGAAAATGAGAAGAAGTTGTCAGCGGATTATATTTTGTATGGAAAATGGGAAGTCTTTTCGGAAATTTACCAACAAAATTTAATAGAAATTGACGAAAAACTAAAATAAATGCCCGGGAATTATTACAATAAATGTCAAACAAACAAAAAGACCTAGTTTTATGGTTAAAACATTGCAGAGCTAAAAGTTTGTCTGCATTGGGCCAATGCATATATTCATACATATCCGTTTACATTCACTTTTTTTTTTACCATCAGAGTTTCCATTCGTTAATAAAGAGCACTCTGAACGCGGCCGACACGTGCTCAAACTCTGTTCAGTGTCTATTATCAGTAATTCCTGAACATAAAATATTTCCTGGGGTCTAGAAAGTCAGTTACAACTTTTTTTATAATCTGCACCCAATAATCAGTGAAAGTTTTATAAAATAATTACAGTGTTTACATTTTACACTTACAATTAACACATTTATCAATCGATATCGCTTTTCCACTTATGTCCTCAAAACATCGCATTTGTATTATCAGCTTTTGGTGGACTGTCGTAAGATCCAGCTTTTGCACGAATACTTCTTGGAGATTGTACTTTGATGAATCACAAATCTTTCTCGCAGAGATACATACATATGACTCTGTTCTGTATCTTAAACATAATCGCACGAGTTGATTATAATTAAAACACGTGTTTACTCCCAAGATAAAAGTCATTATGCCTAACTCTGGAGTCTGGGTACACTATCGCTAAGCATAAGGTTACAATAATTTAACGTTCAGAATATCAAGTCATCAAGTGTAATATTTAACGGTCCGCACTGATGTGTGCCACTTAAGCACAGTGTTTGCCATTATGTATCTTTATTTTTTAGCAATGAATAGTCGAGTGTGACTTGTTTGTTTATCAGTCAATGTTGAGGATAACTATTTGTAATACACATTGAAAGATTTTATATATACAATAAAATGTATGTCATAGACCATTTCTTACTTTTTATGTATGTAGGGTAGGCAAATGTGAAATATTTTCGCTCCTACAGTGCGGTTTACTTGTTTAGACGCACAAGAGTTACGTTTTCTTTGTTTTTTTTCGTATTAAAACCCTTATTTTGCAGAAAGGTACATTGCTGCACTATAAAACAGACATAATTTCAAACTTGAAACCCATAACGGTAGTTTTACTAATTCCATGCCATGCAAAAACGTATGCATTTTTTTGGTTCACTTGATTAGACGCACCGGTTAAATTGGTTAGTTAACAACAAGTGCTCGGACAAAGAGCAGTGAAAAGTTAATTTGAAAGTAAAGCAACTATTATTTTATATTAATTTTATTAAAATAGCCAGAAAAAATGTGTTAAATTTGGCTAAAAGGCAAAAGTTAAAGTTTACCTCTCGTAAAGCTTTTCAAATCGTGAAATGGCTCAAAAAATTGCTCGATGTGAACACTTGATATGAAACTTTGTAAAACAAAGGATATCTTATGAAAACAACTACAAAAAAAAGATTCGTAAAGGTTTTAACACCACAAAACAAGCGGAAAATTCAAAGACTAGGGTCTTATGGCACTCAATTTACAAACAAAATTATGGAATTTGGTGTGTTTTTTTGTAGCAAATCCACGCGAGTTGTGTTGTTTTCTATGCTTTACACCCAAATTTTACAAAACTACAAAAAAATCACCTCCTAGCAAGCAGCACACGCCTTGAATTTGCAAGGTCTCACATGGCATGGAATATGAATATGATTTATTAACATTAAAATGGTCTAAAGAAATTGGAGCAGCAAAGTCGGTATTTTAAACAAAAAGGAGTTTAACTTGGATGGTCCTGAAACTACAATTATTACTTTCATGATATGTAGAAAGAAAATATGTTTTAAACCGCTATCATTCGAAACTAGCGGTAGTTATGGTATGGGGTGCAATTTCATTCTTCGGCGCTTTTAAATTGGAAATCGTTTCCAATAAAATTACTTGTATTTCTTGCAAAACTTTTTTGGAATCAGCTTTTTCCGACATAAAGGACTTTTGTAGACCTATTCCATGGATATTCCAGAAGAATAATGTGCCTATAAAAATATTAAAATATTGCACTGCCCGCCAAATTCGCCTGACTTTAATATTATCAGTATTAACACAATCAAGAGCTGATTGCAATACAAAGTAGGGGCTGTTGAACCCAAGTTCTTATAGTCGAAATAACTTACAAATTGGTTTGATTTGCAGCTTAAAAATTCTACAAATTTATTCATTTATTTTATGTATTTTGTTTTTCTTACCTTAAGTTTCTTGTTTTTATAATTTTATTTATTTTCAATTTAGTTTTTGGTACAATTTTACTTATGTAGGTATATGTAATTCAATCTGGTAATTTTTGCGGGAGTGCACACGATGAAAAAAATCGCCGTTGTAAAAAATACCTGGAAATGCGCGCTAGGAAAGAAATGACAGATAGATCTGTTTATTTGACAAATTATCGAAGGTGGAAACCCAAGGCTAGTTCACAGCTCACACTTAGATGGCGTAGCTTGAGACGGCGCTAACAGGGACTTTTCCGTTTTGTTGTAGGTTTGTTATAAATGAAGCTGCAAACACATTGATAAAACATTCATAAAACGCAGTGTTACTAGTGATTTGATCAGAAGCCTTTAATAAAAATGTAGGCCGCAGGTACTGTCAACTTATTTGACAAATTGTGGTAGTAAACTGATTACTGGCCTTTTCTACAATTATGTTAAAGAAGGAGTGCTCACTTGTACTGCAATTGTTACTGGTAACACAACGACTTTAGAATTTGGTTACAGTCAGTAACCTTCATTTTGCATCTTTACAGAATTGTGGAATACAACTTGTCCAGAAATTGTTTTAAATACTTTCCGTTTAGTGACAAAGCGGTCAATATGAATCTGATTGGAATTGTCGAAAGTTGTAACATTTGTCAAATTAACAGGAAATTTTTCCGATTACAAGTGGGCTGGTTACTTTTTGTGAAATGTCAATTTGTAGTGTCTGTTGCATTGAACGCTATATTTATTATAGCGAGAATATTTTTGTTTTTATACGTCAAATCCAAGGATAATTTTTCTTACGTTTGAAATTTGCGACACTTTTTGTTATTGATCTTTATGAAAATCATGTTAAATTGTTGATATGTACCTACATTTATTTTATTTACTAAATAGGTGCAGGTTGTTCTCTTGTCTCTCTTTGTATAGTATGTAAGCTCTTTTGTTAGATTTATGTACTTTTACTAAGTAAACTAAGTTATTCCAAGCCTAACTCTCGTGTCCTTCATTGCGTAGTCCAGACTCACAAATTCGAATACATTTCAATTGATATTTTGTCTGGCTGGGAAATATTCTCGTTTTATATGATCTTGTTGGTGAATTGCGATTAAAATCATAAAGAATGTGTCGCTCCACTAGCTCCACTAAATTACCGGCTGACTAATCAATGCGAAATAAAGACGATTAGGCGAGCATGGGTCAAATTGCGTATGTGTCGATGTGCGAAAGTGAAAACAAGTATTCGGCACCGTTGAGGATTTTCATTTAACGTTAGAGAAAACTTATGGACGTTTATTTTTAGTTCCCTCTTTAATTTAAAATTGACTTTTCTTGAAGTAGCCATTTGTCGATTTCGCATTGTCGTCATTAGCTTATAAGATAGGTACCTTTAATAATAAGGACTTTTTTTTTGACAGTTCTCAATTCACATTGAATGATATTTAACATATGTATTATGTATTGTACGTATTACAGTTTGAAAATTAAATATATGTGTAATAAAGATTACACTATTAGTCACGGCAAAATAAATACAAATTATCTCTTCTCTTGTAGCAATATGGAGTCGCAGTGTTCATGTTCATTAAATTTAGTTTTAGTCACTTGTCATTTTCTCCCACCGTATTGATTTGTAATCATACCACCCAATACGTTTGTATTATATTGAGTAACTAGGAATAAAAACAAAAAAAAAAATCAAACACAAATTTATACCTACACACTACACAGAAAATATAAAAGCATAAGTAGATATACATTTTTCAGGTACAAATTGAAATTATTTCATTTGGCGGGGTGAGGTTACAAAACCGAAACGAGAGCTGCAGAGACGACCAAACAGAGAATAGAGAAATAAAATAATATGAATACCTACTTAAAAAAAAAAAAATAACAGCAAAACGAAGAAAAAACACAACAAGAAAGACATGACATTCAAGGGGTAATGCTGTACGTTTTATGTGCTGCAATTTTGATATTCATAAGCGTATAGCTTTTCCCCTTTAATGTTAATGTGTATGCATCGAAAATGATTCAGTCAATAGGTGTTTTTACACAGTCTGTCGTTATAGATTTTGTGAGATAATGTGATTGGTTTTGTGGCACTATATTTTTTTTTTGTTCAAAACAAAAAACCAATTCAAACTGTGTATTTGTTTGATACAACAAAAATTGCATGAAATATTTTATTACTTTGTAAATACTCTTAGCTTGTAATGTAATTATTATAAAATATCTGTGCAGCAGAACGTAGGTACCTAAATAATATTGATTTTATTAGCAACTTAGTGCCTGTGTGGAAGAAAGTGTGTGATTTGTGTCTGGATTAAATTGAGTTTCTGAATATAAGTGGCAGCCGGAGTTTACTTGTTAATCACCCCTATTCCCGTTGGCGTTTGTCGTAAACGCCTAATATTTCATTTCGGTTTTAAGTCAGAGTTTGTAACTTTTTTGAGACAAGCGATTTGAAAATACAGTGAACACATAGAAAAAGAAGCAAAATCGTTAACAAAAGTTTGAAAAAAAGCTGAATATCGTTTTTATAACGTCACGACAAAAGAGTCGTATATGACAAACGCCAACGGGAATAAGGGTGAATAAATATTCATTAGAAATTTTTAACAATACTTTTGTCGGTGAAAGTCTTATTTGTTAAGTGATAATAATATTGTGTTTTGTTATTTGTTATAAGTAAAACATATAGTGGACGTCGAATATAACGAATGCCGATAAAACAAAATTTAAATGTTCGTTAAAACAAACCAAATGTGTCAAATCGGTACACTAATGATAAAGTACCTACACAATGTAATTGATAAATTAAGGGCTGTAGATAATAACAAAAAATGTTTCATCAGCCGCACACATGAATGCGATCACGTCCGTACCTACCTATCAGCGACTCGAGTCGAATAATAGCGACGCAAGGACAAGACATTTTTTAACATGTGGTACAATTATAAAGCTACTACAGTAGAAGTTCGGAAAAGTTGACTCTCAGAAAAGTTTACTATGCAGAAAAGTTGACCAAATTTTAGCTACCATACGTTACCTTAAAAAGTTGACTTTTGGTCAACTATATTTTGACTTTTGGTCAACTTTTTAGAGTGCGACTCTTTTTTTTTACTTGCATTCGGTTTTTTATAAATCAAATTTAAATAAACGATGTAAAATACATAACACAACAGCTACGCATTCAGAAGAAATGTATGTTTCCATGGCAGCTGCGTTCCAGTTACAGTTGATTTAAATTATTACTGACATTTTCTTACGTGTATTGTCCATTCGCACATTTAATTTTAATTGCTGTTCGGTAAATAACTAAATTTTGGCAAAAGAATGTCACAATGGAACAAAATACCTACTAATTTTCTACAGGTATTGAAAAGTCCAGAAAAGTTGACTTTTCGGAAAAGTTGACAAGGTCTGGGACATTTCGATCAACTTTTCCGAGCGTCCACTGTATTAAGAATATTTTCAATTTTATGCTGACGTCAGATTTGTCTATACACACAACTTTAGGACAAAATCTGTCGTCATATTGACATGATGCTTTCAAAAAGCATGACTACATACTTTGTTTACTTGAGATCATTTTGCCATAAATTTGTTGTCGCACGTTGGCAGTCGCCCAGACACTGCTTCATCTCCCATTAGTGTAACTTAAGAAATTGCCCAATTTATTGATTAGAGTCTAAATAATTCACTTACTCCACATTGGATGTCCTAACGGCTCACGCGCATTCTGGTCCATGGCAAAGACAATCAGTTCTAACTTTAGTTGCTCTTCTTTCCACCTCTAGTAAAAGAAGATGGCACGCTAGCAACAACTCCTAAAGAAAAGGCAGACCTTTTCGCTAGCATGTTTTCACTGAACTCCACCCTAGATTCTGCACAACTAGAGCCACCAAATATCCCGAGGGTGCAAACATCGATGGCAGAAGTGAAATTTCGGCCTCGAATAATTCAACGCATCCTTAAGGAACTAGGTTCCAATAAGGCAACGGGACCCGACGGAATTCCGGCTATAGTACTCAAGAGCTGTGCTCCAGAACTTGCACCTGTACTATGTAAGCTGTTTAGCATGTCGTACTCCCAGAAGACGTTTCCTTCTTGCTGGAAAACCGCTCGCATTCAACCTATTCCAAAGAAAGGGAGGAAATGTCTGCCACAAAACTATCGTCCAATAGCGTTACTTTCAATGCTCTCAAAAGTAATGGAAAAGGCAATAAATGTCGAAATAATCAAATATCTAAAAGGCCACCGATTAATAAGTGACAGGCAATACGGTTTTCGGAGCTGTCGTTCAATTTGACACCTGTTAAGCTACGTAACGCACTTATGGACGCAAGCAATTGAACAACACGGCGAATCCAGAGCCGTAGCCTTGGACATATCAAAGGCATTTGACCGAGTCTGGCATAGAGCCCTATTAGGCAAGTTGGCGTTTTATGGATTACCACAACAACTCTACGGATGGATGCAAAATTGTCTTCTGGGAAGATCGATCCAAGTTGTGGTAGATGGTGTATCATCTAATTCGTTTGCCATAAATGCAGGAGTGCTCCAAGGATCTATTCTTTCCCCAACTCTTTTTCTTCTCCACATCAACGATTTGCTTGGATCGACAAATAATAATATCTACAGCTTTGCTGATGACAGCACTCCCCAAGCAACTTCTCCTTCTCTACAAAGCACAGTTTACACCAGGCCTGGAATATTGCTCCCATATATGGAGCATTCACTTAACCAATTTGACAGCATACAGAGACGAGCAGTTCGACTTATTGGAGACCCTACACTCACATCGAATCTGCAACCCTTGGTGCACAGAAGACAAGTCGCTGACCTATGCTTCCATGGTAGATGTTCAGAGGAACTCAAGGTCATTATTTCTCGAAATGCAACTTTTGGGCGCCCCACAAGACAGGCTGCTAATGTTCATGACCGTACAGTACACTTGACAACCGCGAGGACATCATCTTTTCAAAACTCCTTCTGTTACAGGACAAGCAAACTTTGGAACTCGCTTCCTGGGGATATATTTCCAGAAGACTACAATTTGCAGCAATTTAAGTGCAGAACTAACATACATCTGCAAGCATCTCGGGGCGCTGATGAAGCGTTATAGGTTTGCCTTTCCCGGGAGAAGTATTTAAAAAAAATCTTTCATACATTCAGGACCAGTTGATACTATTAACGGCTGATTCGGAACCGGAGCACACGAGAGCTGTGGTCGTATTTTGGAATGCCCATAAGGATTATAAAAGGCAGATGCAGACGGTTTATCCTATAACATGAAACATTTACCAAGATTGATATTAGAACACTGATCAGGTCGAGAGAGCCAAATGCAAAATGCTATCGTTTCTTAGGACTGTGGTCGCTGATGACGAGGTTTGACCACTAACGATTACTGTCAACAATCTCATAAAATTACAATATACCTCAAAAAGCCACAAGTGCTAGAAAAAGAAAGTTTGCACGCAAAAGCAAATAGAAAAATTGTTTTGATTTTGATTTGGTGCTTGTCGGAAATTAACCCCATCGACTGCTGTGGATGAAATCCGTACTTACAGCAAGGTTCCAAAAATCGAGTGAAATCGAAATTGCAAATCGAGTCAATTCGTTTTCAGTGTTCTGCATTTCGAGCGATTCGGAAACTCCAAAATGTTTTCGAAATCACAATTTCACTTTGTCTCAATTCCGAAAATTTTGAAATCGAAATCGAATACAGTGAAATGTAGAGCACAAAAATACATTTCCGATTTAATTTAGAGTGAAAGTGAAATGTGGAACCTAGCAGGTTAGTGTAAAACGTATCGAATTTGCTCTTTAATAACTTACAAAGCCCTATTTGTTCTTGCACAAGGCAATGGAAAGAAATGTAGTATCGGATGACCAAGCTCATTAATTAACAAGCGACAATCACTATGGATTTCGCAGCCGTGGATACCTGTTGAGCTATGTAACCGACTTATGTACACAGGCATTCTGACAAATCCAGACCCGTAGCCTTTGACATCTCAGAGGCTTCTGATCGGGTCTGGGGCCTGTACCATAAAACTACAATTAAACAATTTTTCAGACACTTGTTAGGAATGCTGATTAACCAAGTACATACTGATTGGAGTACAAGACAAGAATCGTTTAGGAACCTGCTTCCTTGTAATATATTTCCAGACTACCTACCTACCTAGAACAATTTAGTCTATCTGCAGCCAGTTAATGTGCAATTGTTGCAATGCTGAGAAAAATATTGTGCGCCTCTCACGTCAACTTTCTTTTAATTACATACAATGCTAGTTCGTTAAAAAAATTAAGCAATTGGTCATAACGGCTTAAGAAGCCATCGAAATCCTCACGAAGTGTAACAGGTTATTTATTTTGGGATTTCTCCAAAGGAGTTGTTCACAAATATAGGAACAAATATATTGTATTAACAAAATGTACTGCTTCGAATGATGTCTTCCCCAAACATGCGTGTTTCCTTAATTTACAAAAAGTGCCGTGGGTCGTAATTAAAAGTCGGTCGCTTATTGTCATTTTCATGTCATTGATTATGAAAGTGAAACGTCAAAAAAATGTCATATACTCTACAGAAACAAAATTAACCTTCAACCATTTTAGCGGCCATTGAACCAAACTGACAAACTCTTGTACTCAATTAAAAACATTTAATTAAACATCTTATATTAGTTTGGGTAAACACCGGTTAATTTAATTGATAACTATTATGTATATTAGAAAATAAATATTTTAGTTTTAAGTAAAGTCAATAGATTTTTTCTAATCACATTTTTTCTCATTATCTTTACAGATTTTTGCAGTTCCTTGTCGTAACTCACGTTTCGCCCTTCCGTCAGACATCACATTTCGGTTTTAATTTAAACTAACCAAAAACTTTTTTACCAGTTATTACCCGACACAGACAAATTAATCATTCTGTCACCTTATTTAACAAGTAATTTCTTTTTCTCTTATAGCTAACAGAATAACAGCAAAAATGTTGAAATCCTACATTAAGACGGAAAAACAATTTACTAAAAGGACATTGTTTTGAATTGTTTTACATAAATATATACAGCAACATTAACAAACCGCGGAAGATAAGCAAAATAAGAAAAAAAAGTGTTGCGAGCGCAAAGATTAGACGAATATTTAATAAATTTTTATATAGCTATATATTATTATTTTTTTTTGTTTTCTGACTTAATTTTTGTACAATTGATCAACAACTACAAGAGTAGCAACAACTAATACTAATTTATTGTAATTATCATTTGGCAAATATTTTTTTCCGCTGTCGGTATCAAAAAACGACTAAATTGTTTAAACAAAAACATTCGTGACGAAGAACAACAATAGCCGTTATTAATGTGTGTGTCAATCGGATATAATTGATTTGAAAAGTAATTTTCGTTGTTATTTTACAAACGAAGAGAACGCGAAAAGTAGTGCGAGAGAGAGAGAGAGAGTGCGTGGGAAAGAGAAAAGGAAGGAGAGGAGGAGCAGCAACTTTTTCTTCAATTTTCTGAGTTCGAAAACTGATGGATGGAAATGCACAAAATATGTTTCACGGAAATCATCAAGGGTAAGTGGTATGCTGCAGTGATGATTGAAGTGAAATTAAATTTGTTTTTCTTTTGTAGAGACCCTTACTATCGGTATGACCCGGCAGCGGCAGCAGCAGCCACGCCACGCGCCATGGGTCCTCCCGGAGGATACCCTCCAAGACATAGAGCGCCGCATCCGCTTCAACAGCAACCACAATATGCATCGTACCAGCCAACGGCGGAAAATTTATACATCAGCGCCGCTGATCAGCACAGTGCAATGGGAATGGGTGACTTAGGTGGTTGGGGTGCCGGTCCAACGCCCGGTCAAGCTGGAGCATATCCAGGACCGGGCTTGGGCGCATATGGACACCCGCAGACAGCGCCGCCACCGCAGAGGCAAACACCAACGCAACCGAGGTGAGTTTTGACATTACACCTTTGAATACAGTGAAATATTTTGATCTTTACAGTTATCGTCAACATCTCAGCGCCTATTCCCAACAAGATCAGCAAAAGCTCAGCTATTCGACGCAGCAGAGTCTAATGAGCGGTATCATGCAACAACCCGGGTATGTGGCTTTAAATCAGCAACAACCGACACCACAACAACAACAGCAGCAACAGCAACGGATACCACAACATTACCCGCAAACCAGCAGTCATCCGATGTATCCCGGCGGACCACAGGCACAAGCTGGCGCTCCAGCGCCTCAACCCTATAGTCCGTATGGAGCACCGACCAGCATGCAACATCAACCAGGCCGGCCCACTCAGCATGGAGCTCTGAGCTATGGCGCCCACACCCTGGACCAAAGTAGTTATGGACATGTGCCCAGCTCAGCACCTGGAGGCCATCACTTAAGCAGTCAGCAACAACAACAGCAGCAGCAGCAAACATCGCAGCTGACTGGTCAACAGCCACAGCAAACGCATCATAGCCAAAATCATTTAAGCGCCTCTCAGGCGCAACCGCCACCCGGTTTGCATCCAAGCCAAGTGGTATCTCATCCCTCCCAGCAACAACAACAACAGCAACAACAACAGCAGCAGCAACAACCACAGCAGACTCAACAGACCCAACAGCCATCGCATCCTGTGACGAGTCAATCATCACTGCCACCAGGTTTGGGGGCACCTTCTCAGCAGCAACAGCATGCAGCAGCTGCGGCAGCTGCCGCTCAGCATTTGCTTGGGCAGGGTCAACCCAATCACGTCGGACTGATACATAGCAGTGCCCCGGTAGGTGGTGCTGGCGTAATACCCCACTCTATGGTCTCAACATATGGCCACCTTCAACAAAGTCAGCAGCAACAGAGCCAACAACCTCCATATATGACGACGGCGAAGCATCAGTCGACGCCACAATTGAGTAGTAGTCCACAATATCGTGCACCGTTCCCGCAACTTTCGCCGCAAATGTCCCCTAGGCCTCCGCAGATGTCACCCCATCCACAGATGTCGCCAAGGCCGGTGATGTCGCCAGCAAAGCCGCCACCACAACAACAGCAGCAACAGCAGCCGCAGCAGCAACAGGTGAACTCACCTAACCCGACACAGCCTCCACACCACTCGATATCGGGCATGGTTGGCATTACGAGTCCGCGCGGAGGACCCCAGCCACAAATTCAGCCACCGAGCATTCAACCGCCACCACCATCTTCGAAGAGTTCCGGTCCACCTGTGAATACTTTACAAGCCCTTGAACAAATGGTGATGCCACCACAGAGTCTGGGCGGTAGCCCACTTGACTACCCACCATATAGGCAGGCAGGACATACACCAATGTCACCAATGGGTCCCCGAATGCCAGTCTCCCCGCAACACCAACAGTGGCCACCGCATCTGAGTATGCAGTCTACCCTGCATCAGCAGCAGCAGCAACAGCAGATGAACCTGTACGCACAATCGCAAGCTATGAACCATCAGCCACAGCCTGTTGTCCCGCAACAACAACAGCAGCAACCACCACCAACGTCTCAACAAATGCCAGTTCATCCCGTGCATGCAGGTGCGCAGCCACCACAGCAGCAAACCCCTCAACTTCAACAGCAACATCAACAGCAGCATCAACAACACCAACAACAACAACAGCAGCAACAACAACAGCAACAACAACAACAGCAGCAGCAGCAACAACAACAACAACAGCAGCAACAGCAGCAACAACAACAACAACAGCAGCTGCAGCAGCAGCAACAACAACAACAGCAGCAATTAAGTGATCAGCTACAGCATTCCATAAACGACATTGTAGGTCTTCAGTCTGTACCTGTCACACAGGCAGTTCCACCACCATCTCAACAACAACAGCAGCAACAATCTCCTCTACCGCCACCATCACATTTGGCACAGCAACTGCAACAGCAACACTCTCCACCACAGCAACACCTTCTACAGCATCAGCAACAACATACTCAACAACACGCTCAGCCACCACAGCATCTGCAATTGCCTCCAATCGAGCCGGTAGTGGAACCCCTACCCCAAATAGCCCAACAATCAGCGAGAAATACTCCAGTCCATGATTCACCACAACATATTCAGCAACATCCACAGCAACAGCACTCTCACCCAATAATGGATTCATTCGGTAACGTAGAGTCGCTTCCTTCAGTGGTCCCGGCTGTGGCGCAACAACAAGCACCACTTCCAGTTTCCTTGAATGAAAACAACTCAAATGACTCGTGTACGTCACACTTGGTGGTGAACAACGATACGAATAGCAACAACAGCAACAATAGCAACAGCACGAGCAACAGCATTGTGAATAACCAGCCCACGTCAATACACGACAGCAACTCACAGAACTCGATCATCAGCAACAGCAATATGAACAATCAGAACTGTAGTACGCCGCCAGATGCAGGTGATATTCCAGCGGCACCTGCGGCATCCACACCGACCAACATTCAAATGTTCGATTCGAATTCCATGCCACCAACTGCGACAACACTGATGGACTACGAGCCCCAGCAACAGCATGTCGAGCCAAAGCCTTTGCCTTCGGCAATGGTAGATGCTACCTTAAATATCGCTCAAGATTCCATGCCAGAGACGATGAGAGAAGAGGAGGAACAGCATCCACAGATCATTGGATCGGAGAACTCACAGGACTCTAGTGAACAAGGTAACGACTCGCAAGAGCTGGTGTCTCTTACAGAAATAGGAGGCACACAATCACCGCCGCCACCTTTACAACAGCAACAGGATATTCCCGAAGAGGTGACACCAGTGGAACCACCTATTGTGGAAAACGTCCAAGCACCTGCACCACCATCGCAACCGGCACAACAACAACAACCATTACCGGCACCGGTGTCACTGCCTGAGCAATTGCAACCGCCTCCGATTGCAACTGAAATTCAACCCACACTGATACCACTTATTCCCGAGCAACAGCTGGTAATGCCTACACTACAACCGCTTCCACCACATTTGCTGGGCGCTGGAGGCGCTCCGGGCATGCCACCTATTATTCCACCTCCATACGATCCGCAGCAGTTGGCGGCTATGCACCCAACAGCCACGTATCCAGGTCCGTATCCATACGCACCCGGTCCAATGCTTCATCATCAAGAACGTGCCGCCCTGCAACAACAGCTACAAGAGCTCTATTGCATCCCTCCAAGTCCAGACCAACAGGAGAAGATCATACGTTTGCAAGAGCGCCTTAACATGCTGCAAGCGCACGAAACCACAGATCAATGCAACGGCGGACCGCAGTGCATATTCCAGAACTCTATCTACAATAATACTCAAATGGTGGAGAGCCCCCAGGTGTCCAGCACCACAGGCAGGGGACGAAGCAAGGGCTCCTCGAAGCCGAGGAAACCGCGCGCCAAGAAAAGCGATAAAGGTCAGGCGGTAGCTGCTGGAGAAATGCCCCAAGATGCTACCATCATCCCGACAAACCTGCCCGTTTCTGAAGATTGTGTAACACAGGGTGCGGGTGATACATCCGTTGTGTCCATGATGGACTTTAATGAGACCTGTGACATATCGCAAGATCATTCATCCAATGAATTGGACACGTCTACAGACGGCGCAGGCAAGAAGAAAAAACCACGAAAACCTCGCGTTCCAAAGGACCCCAATAAGTCTCCGAAAGAGAAGAACACCACACCCAAGGAGAAAAAGAAGAAAGAACCCAAAGAAGGCAAGAGCAAGAAGGGACGCAAGGCCAAAGAAGGTGAAGAGGAACCGGTGGACACGGCGACTACCAAAAAGACTGAAAGCGGCGACGAAGCCGCTAAATCTCTCGACGATGAAGACAGTGCCGTGCCAGAGCCGCCAACAACGACTTCAGATGAACAGACACCAATGGATGGTGAGACACCAGACTACGATGATATTCCAGTCTCGAAGATTCCCAAGTCGACGTGTGGCGACGACTTAAAAGACGATGAAGACGGAAAGAACGGTGATGACGATTCTGTTGTAGATTCAGCCACACCCAGTTCAAAGAAAAAGAAGAAATCTTCGGGTGGGAGTAGCAGCAGTCGGAAAAAACCCTCATTGGGCGGCAGTAAGAATTCTTTGTCAAGCAAGAAAAGGAAAAATCGTGGACGAATTGTCCCGGAGTCCGATGGCGAGAATGACGATATGGTTACCACACCGCCGCCATCTCCACCACCAGATGCGGAGTTAGACAGTTTAAAGAGACGATCCGCTAGAAATACCCAGAGAAAGAAGTACATCGACGATGTTATGTTGCGCTTCTCTGACGATGAAGGCGGTCTGGTCAACGCCTCCCCTGCTAAGGAGAAGAAAAAAAGTGGAACTTCATCGGCTTCTACTTCGGTATCAGCATCTGCCACTGCATCTGCAGCTGCTTCGTCGGGTGTTAACAGTGACGCAGAAAAGGGTGAAAGCAACACTGGCGTTGAGGCGGTGCTTGAGGGCACCCCAACCGAGACAGAAATTCCAGAAGAGCTGCACGTTCCAGTGGCGAAGGAAGAAAAAACACCAGAAACGTCCAAGCCGAACTATGTGTATGTAAACACTGGCGACGAGGACAGCATGGTTGTGCAGTACGTGCTGGCAGTTAGAATGGGTAAGAGGGAACTACGTCCACCAGAACCGGAACCTCCGAAGCCAGTGCTCGAAGTAAAACCTGAGTCAAATACAGAAGGCGACAAGGAAGATATCGAAAATAAGAAGGATGGTGAGCATGAAGATGCAGAAACCGAGAAGAAAGAAGAAACAGTTGAAGAAAAGGTCGTGGTAGCACCAGCAGAAGGCGAAGAAAAGCCGGCAGAAGCCAGCGAAGAACTGTCAGAAGAGAAACCCGTAGAGACTGAAGTTGCAGCTGAACACGACGAAGATGGCGACAGTGAGATTGTAAAGCCAGATAAACCAGAACAAGTGAAGGAGGACCCAGAGGAGGAGACAGATGCCGGAGAAAAGTCGTCGACAGAAGTTGAGAAGATGCAGATAGATCAGGAGGAAGAAGAACAAGCCGAAGACGACGAAGACGAAGATGAAGAAGAATCTTCTGTGGAAAAACCAGTTGTGGTGAAAGAGCAAACACCGCCAATTGAGGAAGATGCCGTGGTCAAGGAGCCTGAAAGCAAAACCATTGAAGAGGAATCAACCGAAGACAAAGAAAAACTGCCAACGGTTGAAGAGGACAAAGAAGTTGACGGCACTACCAAAAAGGAAGGCGATAAAGCGGTCAGCAACGAAGATAAGAAAACCGAACCGGTGTACATCGAAGTCGAAGAGTACTTTGTGAAGTATCGCAATTTCTCCTATCTCCACTGCGAATGGAGAACCGAAGAGGAACTCTTCAAAGGCGATCGCAGAATCGCTGCAAAGATTCGTCGTTTCCAACAAAAGCAAGCCCAGCAGATGAATATCTTCGAGAACATCGAAGAGGAACCTTTCAATCCGGACTTTGTGGAAGTCGACCGTGTGTTGGACATGTCTGAGCACACCGATTCCGCCACTGGTGAGGTGACCAAGCACTACCTTGTAAAGTGGAAGTCTCTCGCCTACGAAGACTGCACATGGGAGTTAGAAGAGGACGTGGATGAAGATAAAATCGAACAGTTCCTCGTCTTTACGAAAATACCTCCACGTTCCGAATGGAAGCCAAAGAAGCGACCAGCTCCCGAATTGTGGAAGAAACTCGAGAAGACTCCCGTTTACAAGAATAATAACACCCTTCGTCCCTATCAGTTGGAGGGCTTGAATTGGTTAAAGTTCTCCTGGTACAATAGTCACAATTGTATACTAGCCGATGAGATGGGACTGGGTAAAACGATTCAAAGTTTGACCTTTGTCCATTCGGTGTGGGAGTACGGCATCCGAGGACCCTTCCTTGTTATTGCTCCGCTGTCCACCATTCCGAATTGGCAGCGTGAATTTGAAAGCTGGACCGATATGAATGTTGTTGTCTATCACGGTTCTGTGACCAGCAAGCAAATGATACAGGATTACGAGTTCTACTACAAACAGGACTCGGGAAAAGTCAGTAAGGATCTGATCAAGTTCAACGTTCTGATTACCACATTCGAGATGATTGTCACGGACTACATGGACTTGAAGAACTTTAATTGGCGGCTGTGTGTCATTGATGAGGCTCATCGTTTGAAGAATCGCAACTGTAAGCTTTTGGAGGGACTGCGACAGCTCAATCTGGACCACAGAGTGTTGTTGTCGGGAACCCCGTTACAGAACAACATTAGTGAACTCTTCTCGCTGTTGAACTTCCTTGAGCCGACGCAGTTTTCATCAGCCGAGGCCTTTATGACCGAATTTGGCAGCCTACGCACCGAGGAGGAAGTGCAGAAGCTGCAAGCTCTCTTAAAACCGATGATGCTGCGTCGTCTGAAGGACGATGTGGAGAAGTCTCTGGCGCCGAAAGAGGAGACCATCATCGAGGTGGAGCTAACGAACATTCAGAAAAAGTACTATCGAGGTATCCTGGAACAAAACTTCTCCTTCTTAAAGAAGGGCACGACGTCGGCCAATATTCCGAACCTCATGAATACCATGATGGAGCTGAGAAAGTGTTGCATCCATCCATATCTGCTAAACGGTGCTGAGGAGCAAATTCAGTACGATTATCGTCTACAGAATGGCGAGGATTATGAAGCGTACTACAAGAATCTGATCAATTCCGCTGGTAAAATGGTGTTGATTGACAAGCTGCTGCCCAAGCTAAAGGCAAACGGGCACAGAGTACTGATCTTCAGTCAGATGGTTCGCTGCTTGGACATACTTGAGGACTACCTGATGTACAAAAAATACCCATTTGAACGTATTGATGGACGGATTCGAGGAAATCTTCGCCAAGCTGCGATCGATAGGTACTCGAAACCAGATTCCGATCGTTTTGTCTTTCTTCTTTGTACCAAAGCCGGTGGTTTGGGTATTAATTTGACAGCAGCCGATACTGTGATTATTTACGACAGCGATTGGAATCCACAGAATGACTTGCAGGCGCAGGCACGTTGCCATCGTATTGGCCAACAGAAAATGGTGAAGATCTACCGTTTACTTTGTCGTAACACCTACGAGCGGGAGATGTTCGACAAGGCTTCCCTGAAATTGGGCCTGGACAAGGCTATCCTACAGTCGATGAATACGTCACAGGGCGGCAAGGACAGCAGCAATAGGCAACTTTCGAAGAAGGAAATCGAGGATCTCCTAAAGAAGGGAGCGTATGGAGCTGTCATGGACGATGATAACGCTGGCGATAAGTTTTGCGAAGAAGATATCGATTCGATTTTGCAGCGCCGTACACAGGTGATCACAATGGAGTCAGAGAAAGGCTCGACTTTCTCGAAAGCCTCATTTGCCGCGTCCGGCAACAGATCAGATATCAAAGTGGATGATCCAGATTTCTGGACAAAGTGGGCAAAGCGTGCGGACATCGATCCGGACGCTTGTGAACGAGATGAAACAGAAGATTTAGTGTTGTCAGAACCTAGGAGAAGGACACAGATTAAGCGCTATGGACATGAAGACGTAATGGATATGTCGGAAGATTCATCTGCGGAGAATAGTGATGAAGATAGCATCGGTGAGGATGGTGGAATGTGTGCTGGGGTGAAGGAAGTTTTTATTTATTTGATTTCTTTTAGGACTCCGAAGTAGACGCCGAAAGGAGAAGCTGGCACGCCGCAATCGTGGTAGTGGAAACGATGACTATATACCAAGAGATCGTGATACATTAGCCGCACTGGGTTTGGAAGAGATCCAATATGGAAACTGGGCCAAGTCTGAGTGCTTTAAGGTGGAGAAAGGTCTTTTGTCTTATGGGTGAGTTGAAGTTTGAACTATTTATATTAATCCTACGCCAAAGAAGAAATGTAATCCCGTAGATCTTAAGGCGTTTTAAGTGGGGTACTTGCTTATATCGGTTATTTCTGCACAAGTGAGAATCACAACAAAGTTCCATTGTAATCGGATGAATGGCTTACGAATGAATAGAAGACGAAGAAACAAACATTAATTTTTATATATTAGATATCGTTTAGCAACTCAATGCAAATGCGGGAACAAATTGCCATTGTCGCACCCACAAACCACTAAAAAACTTGCTATTCGAGTGTTCTGCAACAAGATATTCATTTGTTTTGTTTCAGATACAAAAAGCGCGCCCAAAAATTATTCCAATTTTTCCATTTTTTTAGAATAAAAGTAGTCACAAAAACAGATATTCAATTTACAATTTACTAACTTCACTTTGCCGCATGTTGCATCTTCAACTTCATTGTAATATTCTTCAATTTAATGTTTTGAATATAACTTTTCCGTTGAATTAGTTTCTCTTCTTTCTCGAGCGCAATCAGCTCCTGTTTTTTGCCTATGTAATCGTTCACACTTGGCGCTTCGAATTTATTAATTTGAATTTTCAAATTCCTCAACGCCTCATCTGCCGATTCGATTTCTTTTTCCACATTCTTGGCTTCTTGTTCCAATTTGGAAATCCCCTTAACGACATCAGCGGTCTTTGCACTGAGTTCTTTGGATTTCTCTTCAATAGCCAACACAGATTTCTTCTCTTTGGCTAGGGCAAGTGAGGCCTTTCCCGTCACCTCCTTAAGTCCAGCTAAACTAATATTCTTCTCCTCCAGTGATTTATTTTGATCATTTCGTTTAATTTGCAATTGTTCAAAGTCAACCGGGCCCAACATACCACTAAGATCAGCCTTGCTGATCAGCGCTGTTCGTTGTTGATGGCATTGCTCCTGCAATGAGGTGATCTTCAACCGCATTGTGCCCAATAATGCTCTGCCATTCTTGAGCCAATTGTTTATAAATTTCCTCAAATGCTTCTCAATTTGCTTTTCCGATGCTTTCTCCAAAATGTTATTCTTTACAAAGTGTAATTCAAAATTTTTTATAGTTTCTGCATTGTCAACACACCGATAGCGTAGCTCCTCGATTTGACCATTGAGTATTTTAATATCATGCGTTGCACTGGACTCTAGAGCTTCGCATTTTTTTTTAATCTCTGAGGCAAGTTTTTCTGCTATTTCTGCCTTGGTGCGGTAATTTAAACGATAATCGGTAGATATTTTGCGCACAGAGCAAACTGTAGATTCGCCGATACTCATAGATCTGGATTCAGTGCGGCTAAGAATGGGCGATGTGTGACTACTATCTATGCGGGATTTCCGTCTCTCTGCGGTGGAACGACGGCTCTCTATGGTACGTTGTCCGACTTGATCTAAGCCGATTAGAAGCTTTGGATCGTTTTTCTGCAGAAAATCCATAAGCACGGTGTTCTCAAGCTTCACAGAAGTCAGTTCCCTGTTCACTTCTTGGAGAATCTTAAATACGTCGAGGGCGTCACTTCGATTGAGATATTCTTTCAGGCAGTCCGTGTCGCGTTGATTGTAGGGAGTGAATAGCAGTTCATAGACATTTTTATCGATTCCAGTCGTAGGCACATCACCATCATTGAGAAGGCTAAACATATCGAGTTGTGGGGACAATTTTTTTTTTATTTGATCGTTTACGTTTATTTCAATGAATTAAAATTAAAATAAAATTTCGTATTTAAACAACTGAATTGATAAGCAAGCTCTCTCAGGGCTAACGAGATGATATCTCGGATTGTATTTGTTTTTCGCCTATTGTATTCTTCTTATTTATTTTTGTTTTAAACCAATTAACTTATCTTACATTTTATTGCATACCTATGTTTATAAACGATTTGTTCTTATATTTCAGATGGGGACGTTGGACAGAAATTCAGGAGCTTGGCCAGTTTAAACGGGGATGGCGAGAGAGTGATGTCGAAGAATGTGCTCGTGTTATTGTAAGTAGCGCTTTAATAATCCAATTTACAAAATTTGTTTTTACATGCTTTTTGCTGGTAGTTTAATGGCATTTCTTGTAAATAAAGTGGAGCTGATGTAACTCTAGTTTGACAACCGCGAGGACATCACTGAAAGTAATTTATTTATTATACTCTGTGCTTTGTTAGGATAACGAATGTCAATGACCAGCTTTTATCTTTTACCTCAAATTTGACGTCAATGACTTCAAATGGAGGATTTTAAAATTAAACTCTACTGCACTCAATTACATACATCATAAATCGAGCTTCCGAAGGAGCGACCGTGCATACCTAATAAATATGTTTGATAAATAAAATGCTTCACTTTTTAATACATAGAATGTCTTATTGGCATGCGCAAAACACTTTTGTTTCCATAATGATGATTACCATGCTAATATTGAGAAAACTTTAGGTTTTCGCTGAGTATAAATCTTCTCACTCACTGACAGGAAACAAAAATGCTTTCAATTATAAATTAATTCAACCGATTCGGTATAACTAAATTGAATTTCCCTTCAATTCCAGCTCCTATACTGTTTGCAAGTGTACAAAGGCGATGAGAAGATCAAAAACTTTATCTGGGACCTAATCACACCAACGGAGGATGGTGAGATCCAGAAGATCAGCAGGGACCATAGTGGCTTACACAACTTGGTGCCACGAGGTAGGAATGCAAAAGGTATGGTAAAAAACGAACGGTATTTTTACCTGCATTTTTGAGAGAGAACAACACATCGGCTGCAGTGTTTTAGATCTACACCCCGGCTATACATACATAGATATAATTTGTGACATGTACGCACTTACAACTAGAGCTGACAGCAGCAAATTCGAAAGATCGCAATAAGTAACTTTCCACCTGCAGCGCAGCACACACAAGGATTGTATTTCTAAAACACTCTCGCAATCGATGCCATTTAGTGTGTCTATTTACCACAGAACCGAAATGTATATTAATAGTGCTTAATATTATTCCCACCTCTGTTTAGTTGTACAAAATTAAAATAATATCTATATCACCTAAGTATGTAAATATTAGTATCTTACGAACTGTTATACTAACGCTTCGCTCTTACCAAATTAAATGCTAATCAATTGCCTTCTCTGCAAAACGAATGCTAGCTCAACAATACTGATCTCTGTTTTTCGCATTGTTTCTCTTTCGGAATGGCTCGTCTTTAGGTCGCAACGGTGGAAAGAACACTAAGGAAGGCACCTGCGGTGGACCCACCAAGCCAGAGCTGGGCGAAAAAGGTGGCGGACAAAATCTCATTGACCCAAATCACTGGAGCAAGCAAGAGAAATTCGATGCCGAAGTCTATCTAGAGGGCCCCTACAAGAAGCATTTGGGTCGGCACGCGAATAAGTGAGTCGTGTGGAATCGGAACATAAACTCGTAGCATACCAGTTTCAACGTATACTAATATTTGCGTATTTTTCTTGCAGGGTTCTGTTGCGCGTTCGAATGTTGTACTATATTCAGCACGAAGTCATTGGTGACATGGTGCAACAAATCAATGATGGTGTTCCGGCTAGGTAATTATTATTTTTTTATTATTATTTTCCATTTGCCTTTCATTATTTAAACATTTATAACCATCTCATTCTCATTGTTTTTTTTTTCTTTGAGTTTATTCTTTTAATTCAAGGCCAATTTTTTTCAAAGTTCTAGATGTTCCAAAAACAAAATTAAAAACTTTCGACACACTGCTTTGTTTGTTAGAATGAAAGAGACAGAGAAAACACGTTAACAAATTGTAGAGTGTCGTTGGTATATTTTCTTTATTTTTGTGTTTTACTTTTCGAAAGAACACATATTTTTCGATATTTATATTGAGAGCCAGTGTATTTTATTCTATTGATGTTAAGTGGACTTTTTATAAATGTAAGGACTGTTTGCAGATACAGTGAATACAGTTTGGTTGAACAAAGAATATTGGTAAACTAAAACACACACTTGTTGTTGGAAAATCGACAATGAAAAATAAAAAAAGAAGAATAATGCAAGTCCAGCCAAACTTTGAAACTCTACCAACACTTTTATTGGTTTTTCTTTAATTAAGCTGTGAAAACAATACAATTGTTCAAGTTAAGCATGCAAGATTTTCCTTAAAATTATAAATATTTGCAGGATATTTTTCTAGTTCGGAATGTTTTTGCAAAATCAATTAGTTTCCTTGTTTTTTTTTTTTTTTTTCTCTAAATCACGTTTTTCATTAGCAAGTTATTTTCCGTTGAAATTGATCTTTCCCTTCTGTGTTCTAATCGATGTAATTTATTTCTTAATAAATGTTACCTTTATCACCTTATCTGAAGGAAAAAGAGTTAAAAGCAAAGTGCAAGTGTGCACAATGTATGAGAATAGTTTATTATTTGAAAGGTGTGTTCCCAATTCCAAGTAAATTTTTAAAAGCGATACAAATTTGACATACTCTATTGATTGCATCTTAAGCATAACATAGCCATAGTATGAGGAAGAAAATTGTGTGGCTTAACCGCTGAGAAATATCTGCATCGTTGTTGGATTATTATATTACAATCAGATGCAATTGAGATTTATTTTCGTATAATCGAACAAATTTTAAGGTGGGGAAGTAGGTACTGCACGATTGACAATCATCAACTCAATAAGAAACTGCTGAAGGATGCGATTTGGCGTTGGTTAGTGTAGATTTTAACCCATATTTACACCTGTGTTCAATTCCGATCGAAATTGAAATTGTATGTAATTCGCACGGGGGGGGGGGGATATTCTTATTTAACGGACAATATAGCGTAGGTACCCATGATTGCAAGAGCCTCAATCTCTCTAATTGAAAATGTTGAATACATCTTAAAGTGATAACAAGTCAAGCCTCACACAAAATAATTTCAATTTGTCAAAATGTAATAGCAATATAAAAGTGCATTCATCACATGCGTGATTCGGGATTATTTAGGGACCAAAGCGCTATCGCTCAACTGATTTTACAAAACTACAAAGAAACCACCGCCTAATCAAGCACGCAAGCAACCTACGCCTTGAATTTGCATGGGATATGAAGATTTAAGTGGTCTCCAGAAATTAAAACAAAACCGACTTTTCGAACAAAAAGGAGTTAAACTTGGATGGTCCTACAACTACAACTATTTCATTCATCAACTCCCAGAAAAAAAAATATTTTTAACCGTGATCATTCAAAATTAGACGGAGGTATGGTATGGGGTGCAATTTAATTCTTCTGCGCTTTTAAATTCGAAATCGTTTCCAAAAAAATTACTATACTCTGTCCCATTTATATTTTCAGTACAGGCCTTATGGGAAGCTCTTTTTTCTACCAAAGGTGCCAGTAGATACTTTTACGGCACTCAATCACAAGAATTGCCACTGAAATAAAAACCAAGCCACTGACTTACCAAGGAATTGTTGTTGTCATTTACGTAAAACCCACCATGACCAGTCTGTTTATGAAGAAATTTTCCTCAAAGGCGCATACACCCCACCATGACCAGTCTGCCTCGCATGTGCTGGCAGAATGAGGATGACGATGAGGGTGATCTTCTCGTGTGCGGTTGCTATTTTATCACAGAAAATAAACATCTGTGGTGTTGGTGTGTGTTTTAAGCACCTCAGAAGAGTGTTACCATATTCATTTGCAAAAATATCATTACGGGTTTTTCTATGGATTGTGTCAAAGAACTTTCGTGTTTTGTTGCTTTTTAAAGCTTTTGAGAGCAAATAAATTAATTTGATTATGTGGGATGTTGCCATACAGTTTTTAGGTACTCCTTTAATTATTTTGTAATTCTGATGGATCTGTTAATATGCAGTTAAACCATTTTTTCGATTTTGTCTTTTAGCAGAAATGGAACACTGTTTAATTTGTTTACTTTATTATTTTGTATCATCGGCTCAATCAGGGAA
Source organism: Cheilosia soror (assembly GCA_949372485.1). Lineage (NCBI taxonomy): Eukaryota > Metazoa > Arthropoda > Insecta > Diptera > Syrphidae > Cheilosia > Cheilosia soror. The sequence goes on along the minus strand of OX443561.1, from coordinate 139,258,860 downwards.
TTTTTTGTATGTTTAATAATATTATTATTGCTGCTTCAAAAAATGTGTAGAAAAAATCGAAAACTGATAAGGAGGAGGAGGAGGACATTAATATACAGTCCACCAGCTGTCGAAACAATGAGGTTTATTGTCGAGTTGAATTTATTACCCAAGTTCACAGGTACCCGGTAATTTTAATCTTAATAAACAGCAGGTAATTATTTATAGTGCTAATTATGCCAATTTATAGTGCTCACTATGGCAACCATGTGAGAGCTTTATAATGGAGACAGCTTATTGAAATCCATAAAAGTAAGGGTGAAAGGCAAATACCCTATCTTCCCTGTACTGAAAATATAAATGGGACAGAGTATAGTATATCTTGCCAAACTTTATTGGAAGCATGTTTTTCCCGCAATAAAGGACCTTTGTGGACCTATTCCATGCATTTTCCAGAAGGATAACGTGCATATACACAATTCACGCCTTGTTAAAGAATAAATTGCCAGTGAAAATATTGTCCGCCACATTCGCCTGATTTTAAATATTATTGAAAATGTTGCCCCGTGAAATTTATTGAGGCAACAATCAGTATCAACACAATTAAGAACTGATTGCGCCGTTTAAAGCTTCTTGAGGGTATATATCCTTTAATTACCTTAAAAGTTCATATGGCTCTTTGAAGAATAGAATTATGTACATATGTCCAATGGTACTGCCTCACACATTTTTAAAATAGCAGAAAATTGATTAAAATAAATAAAAAAAAATAAAAACATCGCAAACAAAATTTGGTATTTTGTACTTTTTTGACTTTTTTACAAGTGAACCGAAAAAATTCATACGTTTTTGCATGGTATAGGAAAAAATGAATAAAACTACCGTTATGGGACTATATCAAGTTTGAAATTATGTTTGTTTTATAATGTATCATTGTACCTTTCTGCCAAAAAAGGTTTTTATTCTCTTTGTTCCACATAATACGAAAAACAAAAAGAAGAAATAAAACGTAACTCTTGTGCCTCTAAACAAGTGAACCGCACTGTATTAGCGAATTCGCGTAGATTGCCAAAGAAGTATTTTCCTATATGTACTCGTTTTCGATTTGAGGAGATCTATGTACCTATGTACCTGTAGGAGGTGAAGACTAAAGTATTATTTTTTTTTGCTCGTCGTGTATGCAGCTTTTGCAGAAATCGTATGCAGGGAGAACACCCATTCTCAGGACGTGCCACCCAATAATGCAGCGCCCCGTAATGATACATACTATTGTGTTATTAACACACACTGTCTCCACTGCGATAAAGCATGTTTTCATTATTGCCAGAGGAAACTTTTGTAACAGCTATATTTCCATAGTTTGTGATAGATAGCATGATTGTATTGCATAATCGCATACTGAAAACAGAAGAAAGTACGACACTTGTTAGACTTGAATTCGGTTTTGTTTAAAGTAATTTATTTTCATAACTATGTCAGAAATGGCAGAATGGAAATTAAAATCAATATGAATTTATCAATTTTAGCCTTTAGCGCAATGATAATCTAATCACCCCTATCGTGGAATCCGCCGGGGGGAACTATTCCCGGAAAAAAATATTTTGGTATCGCCAAATCCGCTAGGTAAACTGTTCCCCGTTTGGGTAATGTGAATGAGTTTCACTGTATCGTTGAAAACGTTCAAATCGAAATCGAAATCCGCATCAAAATCATTGCGGAATTCATAGGTTTTCTTGCTTACTGCACGTCGTGAGAATTTTTTTAAGAAAATGTACATATAAAAGAGCTGCTTTGTTAAGCCGAACATTTGTAACACGGTTTATTGCACAGATTGAAGTTTATTAAAGTCAAAAAATAGACATTCTAAAATAACATTTCAACTGGAAGTTCCGTGAAATCCTTCACTGCTCCTCTTAACCTGTCTCATATTCTTCTTTGAGAACACCGCTCATTTCGTTCTTCCTCTTATGCTTCCAAGAATAGAGCTATCGTATACATTATTACATAATAAACACAATTTTTTATTTAAATCACTTTTGAAACAAACTTTTATAACCTCCGACGAATGCGCAGCTACACAGTTTTTTATAGACAAAAATGAAAGACAGCCGTTTGACAGTGAAACTACCTTTTCCAAAAACATGTTGATAAGGAAACTTTTCCAGCGGATTCCACGATAGCAGTAGAAGGTGAAAGGGAATCGAATAGGTGAAGTGAAATTCAATTCCGACCAATTCCACGATAGGGGTGAACATCGATGTGTTTAGTCTTTGCCCTTCTCCTCTTTACTACAAAAGTATGCTATGAAATGGTCACCAAGTTGCTCTGCTATGTGTTTTTTCGCTTGTTTTTGCTGCCTGACTTAAGTTAACTGTTCCAAAATTAATTAAAAAAAACAATTTTCCATTCGGACAGAGCTTCGCCGTCGGTAATTTATTAGATAAGACTGGACAACTCGATTAAAATTACAGAGGTTTTTATGCGATTTTCTTGTTGACGTTTCATTATTCCATCGTGAGAATGGAATGTAGGTACATTATTAAAAATATTAGATTACAATAAAAAATAATTTGATATTTTGATTACAATGAAAATAATTTCTTTTAAATGATATGAAAATGCATAATAAGCTAGATATGTGCTATGGTGCATCTGAGTACTGTTGAGTGTTGTGTTTCTGTCACATAACTCCTGCGTCTTATTAAACTGTTGGAGCTCTTGAGATCATACACGAATCGAATCGTGGCTTGGTTTTCGTTAAAAATTGTGATATCCTTTACAGATACATACAATAATGTACCTCAGCCACAACATAAATGCATCCTAAAGCAATCACCTTTCAAGGCGAAAGGATATCCTACTGTTTAGATTTTGGAAGAAAACACCAGCAAACTGTATAGAAGCAGTCGGAGACCCTACATCACTCTCCCAGTTAGTCATTGAGGGTATATAGGTTTCAATGTTTTCGGCTTATAAAAGAACCTAAGAAGATATATGCTTAATAATGAACTGATGCGCATACGATTATGAATGCAATTTGTATTTTTGGTCAATAAGTTAATAGACTTTTATTTCGTCACTCTCGACTGTCTTTCCCGTTTTGAAACGTAAAGTTAGATAGTGAAGGGAAGCATATTTATTTACACTCAAACAAATTTATACTAATTTGGATCTGGTACTAATGTGTGTAGGTTTCTCGTGAACTCAATATCATTCACATTGTACATCTCATTTAAAATTAAAAAAAAAATAAAAAACATATTTGCTATTCAACTGTAATCATCTCATTCCGCTGTTCAATAATGTATTTTCATAGCCATTCAAATTTGCTTAACATTTTGGAGAACACAACAAGAAAAACTTGATAACATGTTACAAACGAGGCAAAGCCAAAAGTATATTCAATCTCACGCACTAATTTCTAAAAAAAAAAAAAAAAATACACTTGTATATGGGAACCACTTCAATCATATAGGATTTGTTTTTTTCAAATGTATAGGCACAGTTAGTTTTTTTTATTATATCCCTGATTAGAGATAAATAAAAGTGTAAAATAGAAATTTGAGGAACTTAATGAAAAAGGCGAATAGGGATTTCAATGCTACAATTTAAGATGAAATACTTTACACTAATATTTTACTCCCTTTTTACCGAATCTGTTAGTATTATACATGTACATTTATTGTATTTATAGTTTTATTTTAAAACGAACATTTTTAAAAACATTCCATTACTAATGCATAATTTTGGAAAAATCCTCTCACGTTATTTTAACAGAAATGCAAATTTTGTATGTATAATAATAAATCGATTCGGTAAATTTTGCTATTTCGTAAATAACTAAAAAAAAATTGGCTTTAGAAAAAAAAACAAGACAAAAAAAAAACTTAACGAAAAGAACTAAGCATTTTTCCAAAACCTAATGAAACCTATTTACATGTGTAGCGAGCTCCCCATTCGCCCGCCACCGACTCCCGATCAGACGCCAAGCTCCTGGTGGAATCCAAACTGTTGCGACAAGAGCTTACTGGTTGGCACATATAAGCATGGCTGTGAAATGTACCGGCAAATCCGTGCCGATCCGAGTTTGTGCTTCGTTAGCCATGTCGGTCCCGGCGATGACAGCGCACTACCAATGAATCCGAAGTAAGTGTATAAAAAAATAAACAAAACAAAACAACGTAGCAAATAATAATCAGACATAGGCTAAGAGAAAACTATTTTTTTTTTGTTTCTTTACATACTTATATAAATCTATTATGTAACGTGTGTGCGTGTGTATGTAGACAGTGAGACATAGGAGATATTGTTTCATCGGATATTATTGATGTATAAACAGTTTCATATATTTATATATTTTTCTTTCTATTTGTTAATCGAAAACTCTCTACTGTCTATTGTCGTTTGTTGAAGCATGTTGTCCTGTTGTATAAAAAATTAAAAATACAAAATTTTGAAATTGAAAACAAAATTTAAATATTAAAAAAATATATATATCTCATCATCTCAGAGTTGCACACAAATACTAAACTAAAACCACCACTACATGAGTATTTCTTTTACTAATCGAGCGAATTTTCTTGCGCATTTGTTCTCTTTTCGTCAGCAGCAACGAGGATGATGCTAATTCAAAGCATGAAGATGCCGATGAAGTCGATGATGACGGCACGGCAACTAAAGATTCGGATTCAAAACCAGGTGGTGAAAGCAGTAAAGATGCTGACCCAGATCGGCCAAGTTCGTCGGGTAAGAATAGCGCCGATGAAAGTATGGCAGCAAACAATGAGACAATGTCCAACTCATGTTTAGGATTGGACGAGGAGGAGAGTGGTACTAGCAGTTGCTATCCACCGACAAATATGCCATCTGATGATACTATTTGGCCATCGATGCAAGATTTAAATACTCGTCTGAGGCGTGTTATCACAGCCTATCAGCGAAACTACAAAAAGGAGGAGTTGAAGCAACAGCAAAAGGCCAAGGTGAGTCAACGGATTTTGGTTTGATTTGTTCGATTACCTGAGATTGTATACAGAGTTAGTCGTTTAATGTTTTTTTTTTTTTTTTGTAAGTTTGAAGAACACGCGTGTTTTTACCTATCGTAGGTATATCTCTATCAATTTGAATTTTTCTTTTAGTTTGTGTTTTTTTTTTTTTCGTCAGCCTGTGCTTAAACTCAAAAGTCGAACTATAATCAGATTACATGTGCTTTAAAACAAAACACATTTTTTTATGGATAGATAAACTAAACATACCAGTATTCTTCAAACATAATGTGCATTGAAGTTTGAATTGTATCATTTTGCATTGGAGTTCCCTGAAAGTAAATAATCATAAAAAAGGATTCCCTGTGATTGACCTGGATAGTCGCTAGATTTAATCCTTTTACGACCTTTAGCTTATGTGAAGAAAACAATTATTTAAGTCCTGCATAAAAGGAGTCGTATCACCCAACGACCCCAGGTTGCATGAACATTTTTAATTCTGATATAAAATTTTCTACAAATGTTTCTCTTGGATTCAGTATATTTTTATCTGCATTGCCGGGCAGATAAATTTTCTTTCTAATGGAGCTTAGCTATGACTTTCCTTATCCACGTGCTTGCCTCGTGATTATTTCAAGTAAGGTTGTTCTTGTACCGCCTTGTTCGGTGTATTAATAGAGGTGGTTTGGTGAATGGTGAACCTACATTTTTCTCAACAATTTTCTAATATAGTGTTTACTCTTCCAAACACCTTAATGGAACTCCTACAACACGCTCTCACACGCTAGTAAAATGTGCAAACCAATGTGTACTGGGCTGGGCGTTAACCCCCCTCATAAGACTGAACTTGTTCTCTTCTCTAGGAAGTATAAAATTCCGCACATTGACCCTCCATCTGACTTTCTCCAAGGAAGCCAAATACTTGGGTCTTATTCTACACATAAAGCTCAGCTGGAAGTCTAAAATACAAGAAATAGTTAAAAAAAGCAACCATAGCTCTCTTCTCTTGCAAAAAAGCTATAGGAAACAAATGGGGCCTATAACCTCGCACCACTCACTGGCTATACATCTTGGTCATAAGGCCGATACTTTCGTACGGTGTGGTTGTCTGGTGGACTGCCTTAGATCGAGTGACAAATTGCGATAAACTAGGCAAAGTCCAAAGAACCGCATGCTTGTGTATCAGTGGAGCTCTTCGCACCACACCTTCTGCTGGACTTGATATACTGTTTAACCTTTCCTTAGGTATCTCGATTGCTACGTGTAAACTCATAATCAAGCTGGCTGCCATCGAGAGAACAAACCTTATGTGGACATCTGGCATAATATGTCTAGCGACAAAACAGATCTGGCCAAAGCTGGATCTTAAACGTTCTATGAATTTCATGTCTCTTGACGGAAGGTATATCAGCGCCACAATAATAGATATCATTACGGGACACTGCCTTCTAGGCAGGCTTGCAATAAGGCTTGGTATACTTTCGAAACGATTTTTGTAGAAGCTGTTTGGACCTCTGCACCTGTCCGACACTCTCCCTAAAACGGAAAATCCATTTGGAGCCTTCTACTACAATGATCTAAACGATCTTGCAGACCTAGACATTCGTAGTCTCCTACGCTTCATCAGAAGCTCTAACTGGTTCAACGAGAAGGACGAACTTTTTACTAGATTCATGTAGTATCACGAGGGTCTAAGTGCGTCGGCCCTTAGCCGACAACCACTTCAACCTAACCTAACCTAGCCTTTTCTTCGAAGAATTATTTTGCAAAATTCAGGGAGCTTTTAAAATTTGTACTTTCCATAGGGATACTGCCATTTTAAAGCAACGAATGTACCACAGCATGCAGTGCAACGGTGGCAACTCCTTACTTTATTCAGATGAAACATTATGTACCGTATGACGGCTGCTAGTATAACTCGATGTCGAATCGTTAGTCAATACTTGCCTTGAAAATACTGGTGTGTAGATATTATCTTACTGAATTCTTCACTTTTGAGTTTTAAAGCACCCTCCACCGTATACATAGAAAAGTTGTTTAGATTGGATTTAAAAAAAGGTTTACAGATACATTTTTGTTTCCAAATTTCCGTAGATTATTTCTGTTATTTGTGTACATATATAATTTGTTAATTTCTGTTATTCACGTAGTTCTATTTCTACTTTGTATGGGATCATAATTTAAAGCAAATAATAACTAAAGTTAGGGAAAATAAGAACAACTCCATAAGCCCAACATTTAGTGCAATTTATGGCACTTGTCTTATTAGCAAGTTTTTCTTTTATATACAAAAACTTTTCTTCCTTTTCTTGTTTGCAAAACCATGTCTGTATCTATGTTATGTATACCTATTAAAATAGCTACAAGCACTGGTCTCGTCTACACCTCCACTGTCAGTGCCCAGCACTTCGAATATGCAACAAATGATGCAGAATGCAGCTGGTAACTCACAAAATCAACAACAGCAACAGAGTAGCATGCAAGCTATGATGCAAGGCTCGAATACCTCGGGTCTTATGGTAAGTGGACAGGTTGGCTCCTCGTCAAATAGTGGAAACAGTTCTGTTGGCGGTGGTGCTAGTGGTAGTGGTCAGCAATCGTCATCAAATGCGGGTACATCCGCTGGTGGCCAAATGCAATCCTCACAATCACAACAGCAACAGCAACAACAGCAGCAGCAGCAGCAACAACAAGTGCAAATTCCAACACCGGCTGATATCGGCCTAATGTTAAGTCTGCTGAATCCAGTCGATGCCAGCCAATTGGCCAACTTGGACTTTAATAAGTTGGCCATGTATTTGGTTAGTATATTATAGAATATAACTAAAAATGTTTTTTTTTTCCATATCACTTGCTTCATTATTAAACTTTTACTATATCATAAACAAACTTTCGGCCAAAACAAATACATAACCAGACAAAATTATTTATTAAACACTACATAAATTGGCTTAATAAGCATGGCTTCTTTCAAAGTGATTAAACTCTATAAATAGTTAAAAAAAAAACAGGAAACATAGTTTGATCGTTTTCTATACAAAGATCCCATTTAATTTATCCAACAACTAACACTACAGTCTTACTCTATTGTATCTTGAATTTCCAGTGCTATCGTTGATAAAGTTATTGTTGAACGTATTTCATTGCATGCAAGTAATTGTTTACACTAACAAATTTATAATAGTTTTGTATCAAATGTCCAAGGAAGTTGTTAGTGCCAAAACACTAATTTGTGTCGTTCTGGGGTTGAACCCGTAAACTTGGCTCCAGTAGTCCAGCCCACAACTAAAATTTTACCTGGACGCTAGGCGAATAGTCGAATGACAATAAGGCGTAGGATTATCTTAAATGTGTGACACGTGTTTTGCTTCGCAATATTATAACTTTCTCGTGTTGTCATATGAACATTTCGTTTATACACCATTGCGTGTAGACCGTCATTTCGGTCTTTGGTTTAAGAGTGAGGACAGAAAAAACGGTCATACGCTTTGGCTTTATCATCGAATTTGTTTTTTCACTTGTGTTTTCACTGTTTCGCCACCTGTCAAAAGGTCTTTCATTGTAATGACGCCTTGTTTAATGCCAATGATCACATGTAGGCATGGTCAATGCCCTAGGCTGCACATGGACAAGGGATAATGTCTGCAAATTGTAGTAGGGGGAAAACTGGACTTGATTAAGTATATTCGTCTCTTAAAAGGTTACCTACTTCATCAGTCGCAGTTGAATAAATTACATTCACTAAGCGATACCACGACATGTTTTACAACAGCCATTAAAATAGTTTTGAATGCAAAAAACACAAACATTTCTTTAGCGATTTATACGCTATGATTTTGGTCGTACGACACTTCTTAATTCACTTTTGGGCACTTATGGTGCATTTATACGTTGAGTGTTTTCACTTTATCGCCTGTCAAATTGTTTTTGTTTCCTTTTTTCTCATTCGTCGTTCGCGATGGTAGATGAGATTTTCGCTGCGCAGAACGCACATAATTCAAAAATAGAGCAAATGCAGACGTCTAGCACGAACATAATGCGATCGAGTACGGCTTCAGCAAAGCAAACGCAGAAAATTACGAATAGGGCGAAAAGAGAATAAAAGAATCGGATGGAAATTCGCGGCCCATCTGTGTTTGGCTATCCCCTGCACTTTTTATCCCCTTTACCATCGCATTCACGAGTCGTACGCCAAGATCGTAGTGAGTAAAACGAGTATAAAGCGGACCGTTCCATATCTTAGCTAAATACACGCATCGGCACAATCCCACAACACCGTAGAGCCAGACTTCAGTTTCCTCGAGAATACACTGAAAGGACGATGGATCAGTGGAAAAACGTACAGTACGTGGTCGAAAACAGTACGTTCTTCCACTGATCCATCGTTCATTCAGCATATTCTCGAGGAAACTAAAGTCTGGCTCTACGGTGTTGTGGGAGTAGTTCTGGGGCCCGAACTGGGTAAAATGGTCTTAGATTTCTCTCTGACAGTCTTCTGCTTAGTGTTCGATCACTAACTGCAACACCTCTCAATTTCAAAAGACGTGTGCGAGCTTTAGTAACTGTACAAAAGCGATCCCTCAGCACATTATTGACAACAAAGCAGTCGTTTCGAGCGGAAGTGCACCGGTTTCTACCTTGACTTGGCCTCCTTTTGTAAGAACCAGTTTCCCGAAATCGTCTGATGGTATCCCTTATAGTGGTTCGAGGCACACCAGGTGTCACCACAATCCGACGTTGCCTGTAGCCAGCATCCGGTAAAGCCACAGTCGCGTCTAATGACATTTTTCTTTCTGATTTGTAATACCCAGAGGGTCACAAACTCTAATTAAAACCTTTCCATTATTCAGAAAGAAAACGGGGATTTAAGATCACAGTAATGAAATCGCTAAAAAGAAAAAGTGAAGAAACCGCTTAGGTGACGGTTAAAATGTTTACTTGACATAAAATATTCATTTTGATAACCGTTACTTCACGTAAACAAAAACAAAGCTTGTGGCACTAAAGATAAGTGGGCGGTTAATTGTGCCGGTAGGTGTATGTTGGAGAATTGTTTGAGATACATACCTATTTTATTAGAGATGGCAACATTTTTGTTTGGATCTGTTTGACACCAAAGCAAAATTATAAATTTGAATTTGTTGGTTTTTGTCAAAATTAGGTTACAATCAAGCAGTTTCGTAATCTATTGCGGTTATTCAGTTTAGTGGATTTTGTAATGCTTTGCTTACGTTGTATTACTTGGCGTGTGGTTATTATTTCAACTGTAGTTACATTTTATTTACTACTTGCATGCATTTTCTATTCTTAAGTAATTTCCTAGTTTGTAGTCCGTAAACCAAAAATAAGTATACACAGTTACACTTTTTATTTCTCTCAACAAACAATATAACATAGAATCTGCAAAAATTCCAGAAAATGGAGCGTCAAGGTAAAATGGAAATCGCCGCCAAAGAGCGTGAGCGTCAACGTCTTGAGAGCATTCCAAAGAAATGGAATCGTCGCGAGGAATACGAATTCCTTCGCGTATTGACTGGCTATGGTATAGATTTACAACAGTCCATAAATATGCTGGCACCCGATTGGATAAAGTTCAAAGCTATGGCGCATTTAGAACGGAAGAGCGATGAGACACTGAGTGATTACTACAAGGTTTTCATTGCGATGTGCAAACGTCAGGCTGGTGTTAAACTGACTGAAGGCGAACGTGGCTTGGAAGGCATCATCGAAGACATTAGCGAGGATCATGCTAAGCTTATACTCGATCGATTAGAACTGTTGTCAAAGCTGCGTGAGGTGGCACGTCATCCTTTGTTAGATGAACGCTTAAAGCTATGCCAGAATAATGTGGATACTCCAGATTGGTGGGATCCGGGACGGCACGACAAAGAACTTGTTTCGGCTGTACTTAAGCATGGACTTTATCGATCGGAGACATTCATATTCAACGATCCAACGTTTAGTTTTCTCGAGTCGGAAAAAAGATTCCTACGAGAGCTAGAGGCTCAGATTCAGCGTTTCAAAATGGAGCCCCCCTTTGTCAAGGATGAAGTGATTGATTTGGACGGAGTGGTTCTTGTGAAGGACGAATTGAAAACGGAAAGTGCTCCCTTGGTTAAGGCGGAGTCCACTGATGCTGACGTAAAGCCGAAGGTTGAAGAAAGTGTAGAGCCGATTAAGGAGGATTTAACCAAGAGTGCGTGTGAAAGTGAACTAGAGAAAGGTGCAGGCGATGAAATCGAAGACTTATCGGCATCTGGTAGCCATCAGACTCCAGAGAAAATTGTCGATACTGAGACAGTAGTAGCATTGGCTAAGAAGGACGGTGAACCAAAGGTTGGAGAAGAGGAGTGTGCTTCCGACCTAAGTGGCAAAGAGCTGAACGACTCGGATGTGAAGGACTCGGAATTGCGTGGCGAATTGGAGAAACCCATTCGAGATTTGCGTGAAATTGTTGAAGAGGAGAAGAAAATGGAGACAGACGAGATCGTCGGAAATAAAGATAAACCGGAAGAAGCCGGTTCAGACACTCAAGTCAACGATAAAGAGAAGCAGGAGACTTCTGAGGACACACCAATTGGTGAAACTACCGATGCACAACCCAAAGAAGAGGAAGTCCTTAAAGAAATTAAGCTCGAAAATAGTGAAGCATCTGGCGATAAGGAACATACCAATGAACCAGCCAAAGATAGCGTCCCAGAACCTCAAGCTAGTCCTAGCGAAAAGCCCGTGGACTTTACAGACGTGTCTGCAAAGAAGACTGAAGACACCATCGATTTAGCCGGTACAACTGCTGGTGGCGACCCAGACGACGATGAGGTTATGAAGGAAAAGGAAAAGGCCGTAGAGGAGGAATGCCAAAAACAAGCTGCAGAGCTAAAGGCACGTTTCCCAGACTTAGAAGTCATTCAGCCCTCCGTCAAACACAAGTCAGACAAGGAGCGTCCCAAAATGGAGAAGTGTATGATTCGATGGTACAAGGATTTCGCCTTGGAGAAGAGAATCTCTCACATCATCACCACAGTGGAGAAAAACCAGTGGCCAGTCGGCCCCAATTATTCGGCATATGCCGGATGTCAAGGAGTGGATCTGGACATCGCACTCCATGAAACAATCGCTCATTTGAATGTTATTGAGCGTCGATCAGAGACTCCTGATGTGATCACAATCACCACAGATCAAGGAATGCCAAAGCACTTGCAGGCACAGCTTCAGGCGAGCCAAATGACTCCTAATGCTGGACCATCGCACGCACAAATGATGTCGACGGTGCCAAGCGGATCACCGTCGTCTGCCAATAGCTCGGGTAAAAAGAGGAAGCGACATATCGCCATCGATGTGGAGACAGAGCGTGCAAAATTACATGCTCTTCTCAATAGCACGCAGTCAAGTAAGTTGCAAGCAGTCGGCACCGATTCAAGTAGTTTAATATTTTTGTTTTCTTCTAGTGGGTCAGAAGGGATGGGGTGAAGAGGACAGTAACGATTCGCGACGCAGCTCGTCGTCATTGTCTCTACAACCGCCACCAGCTCACCAGCATCCACCACGAAATTCATCTGCTCCGTTTAACAAGCCCGCAGTGCCACCGATGAAAACTCCACCACCACAAATGGGCGGACCCATGGACTTGTCATCAAGGTAAGTTTTAAGAACGCAACCGAGATGAAAACTTGTATGTGAACTCAATATTTAGTTTCCCTTATAGCCTTCCCAAGATGAACATGAGTGACATGCTCAAATCCTCTCCCATCGATCTGAGCGAAGTGCAGGACTTCTCAATGAGCAATAAGAAAACAATTGCTGCAATGAGCTCAGCCTACGCTTCGTCGGCCATGGCCGGTGTAGGCGGCGGTGGAATCGGCATCGGAGGCAACAAGGGAAAACTCGACGACACTCTAAGCAAACTAATGAAAAAGAACAATTGCGTAAGACCTAACAACAACAAGAAAGGCAAAACCGAAAACCGAATGAATAATTTCCCTCCACAGACAATCGAAGAACCTGTTGTGGGCAAGGAAAAGAAACGTAAAAAACTCGACGAAATCGTTCTTGGATTGTCGGCGGCTAAAGAGCAAAAGACTTTCCCAGATCCCTCTTTGCCGTCGTCGAAAAAACAACCGATAACACCTAGTGTATCGGTGACTCCGGCTAATGTGCCATCGACAATGGCAAGCCAGAGTAATCAGAAACCTTTTACGATCACTGTGACAAGTGTTCCCGGAAGTAAGGATGGTCTCTTATGAGCGTTTGCTTAAGGAGTGAGTTTGTTTTTTTGTAACGTTTTGTAATTTGTCCTTTCAGAATCAAAGAGTGGATCATCATCGATGCCATCGGCATCAGCTACATCATCACATTCGTCATCGTCCGGTTTGGCTGCTTTGCAAAACATGGCTATGGGCGGGGTTCCATCGAAGGACAGCTTAAACGCTTTGCTTGCACAAACAATGCAAGCCGATCCACAGACGTTCCTCAAACAGCAACAGAAAATGATGCAATGCCTGCCGGCTTCACAACGAAAGGCATACGAGGTGATGCTTGCCGATATGAAACAGGCCGTCGAAATGAGGTAAGTTTGAGGAAGATATCTATATTGACGATTGGAGGAGGGCGTATAGCTCTCATTTGAAGTGCACTGTACTTAATTGAACTAAATAACTAATTTATTTATTTTTTTCTCATCTTAGCTCCAAATATAACTCGCACGATGTCAAAGTCAACAAATGGCTGGCCGAGCAAAATGCTGCCCTCAACGAGCAATTAAACATGGACTATCGTCGTTCGAGTCGCAGTTCAACAGGGCAAGCGCCAATGCCAAAAGCGTCTCCCCAACAACCACCGCCACAACAACAACAGCAACCGCAACAACAGCAGCAGCAACAACAGCAGCAACTTACTGGGCCTCAGAGTCTTACTGGCGATGAACCTGTCCCAGTTATAAACAAACAAACGGGAAAGCGATTAACCGGAAATAAGGCACCACAATTGAAGAGGTTGATGCAGTGGTAAGTAAAATTGTTAACAGTTCTATGTTGTACTTAGATTGTTCTCTGCGTCACATCCAGTGGAGGCAATTAAATCTGCTTGTAACTTGACAGGCTTGCCCCCTGAGCGAACACTACTTTTAGAAAAGAAATGTTTCTTGCGATTTATCTAATAATTTTCGTTTTTAACTATTTTCAGGCTGACAGACAATCCGACCTACGAAGTCGATCCGAAATGGTTGGAGCACATGCAAAATCCGATGGCAGCACCATCGCCAAAGCCCAGTCTAATGGACACGAGTAGTTTCAGTGGTGGAGGCGGCGGTGGAAGTAGCAGCAAAAATCATGGTGGTCGGCCATCGTCGACATCTAGCAATGCATCGACCAGCAGTCACTCCCAGCAGCAACAACAACAGCAACAGCAATCCCAATCGAAGAAATCAAGTAGACAGAGCGCTATCGATCAAGCAAATGCAATGCAATTTGGTGGGTTGGCTGGTCTTAATCCGAATCTACTTTCTGGTATTCCCGGATTGGGAGGTTTCGATCCAAAGAGTTCTCTACTGATGCCGTTTGCAGGTATGCCCGGTCTAGGTAGTATGTCTGGTTTGGGTAACTTAAACAATATGAATTTGTTTGCCAATCTTGCTGGATTGGGTGGGCTGGGTAACCTCGCCGGAATGGACGCACAAAGTTTGGCAGCTCTAATGGCAGCAGCTGGTACTGGACTGGGTGGTTTGGGTGGTGCTACCGCAGCAACCGGAGGAGGTGGTGGCGGCAAAGCGAGCGGTTCACAGTCGAGTAAGAAGAGCAAAAACAATGACAATTCTCAGCAGAGCAGTAGTTCATCCCAAGGTGGAGTAGGACAGGGCGGATCGAGCGGTGGTGGAGGAAGTAAAAATATTCCCACCTCGAGTGCGTCGTCTGCCGCTGGAAATAATGCTTTCCCATTCTTGTTCCCCAATCCGGGGTTGTTGTATCCTCCATTGGGATTGGGTGGTTTGAATCCATATTCCCTGGGATCTGGCTTGTCTGCCTATGATCAGTTGGCGCAACAATATAATCTGCTTAACGGTGGCAATAATACACCAACATCTTCATCGTCAACATCGAAAAGCTCCCATCAATCCCAAAGCAAATCGAGCAATTCCCGTTCGAACGCTATGAGCACAGCGAATATGGGTGCATCGACATCGACTTCGAGTAGTGGACGCGGCCGTAGCTCAGCACCTAGCCGTCCTACAGCTAATGAAATGGCGCAATTGTCGAGCTTACTGATGGGTAATACAGATCCACATCTTTTGGAATCATTGAGTCGCATGGCGGCCATGGACTTCGGGCAGGCTTCACGGTCGGATAAGAGATCTTCGGCTTCGTCTGCGATGTCTTCGAAGGAAGCACAAGAGAAACAAGCGGCTAAAGAGCAACAGAAATGGATGGAGAGTTTAGCGCGTGGAGCCTTGCCGCCAGATTTGGCCACTCTACAAGCGTTCACACAAGGAAAATTGCCATCTAGTTCACAAGGATCCTCGTCCAGCAAGGGTGGCTCTAAAAGTTCATCATCCCAGCTGCCACAAATGTCGATGGCGGGAGATCTTAGCCAGGCATTCCTTGCCGAAATGGCTGCTCAGGCTATGGCCGCTGCTGCTGGATCTGGGCCACTCTCAATGGGTGGTGGAAGTGGAATGGGTGGTGGTGGTGGAGGAAGCAGTAGTAGCAAACGAAGTCGCGACCAGGAAATGAAGGATGCATTCGAGCAGTTTAGCAAGCAACAAATGGACTTGTACACACGCACATTAGGGCTCGGCTCGGGCATTTCGTTGATACCTACGTCATCGGCTGGTTCATCCGGCCTCAATGATGACCACAAGTCGAAACGTTCTCGCTCCGATAGTCACACGTCGAGTAGCTCCAAAGATGATCTTAGCGGTGGTCTTCCACTGAATCTTGGATCGATGAGCAACATTGAGAAGAGCCTTCGTGGCATGAGCGGTGGTGGAAGCGGACGTGGCGGTGACGGCGGCAGCAGTAGTAGCAGTCGCGAAGGAGGAGGAGGTGGCAGCGGAATGGGTGGTGGTCTTTCTGGTTGTGATCCCATAGATAAGGTGACCCTTACGCCTCTTAGTTCAGCTGGTATTGCAGCAAATCTTCCATCGCAAACGACGATAACCATTGCCCCACCGATAAGCTCCGGCGCCAGCACAAGCAGCGATCGTAGTGAACGCAGCGAAAGTCGTATTAGTCTTACCATTACGAATGCAGCCGATGCTGCTAAATTACCACCACCATACGAGGAGGCTGACGAGTTGATTATTCAACCGATTTTGAAGAAGCTACCACCGGGAGGCAGTGGTGGTGGCGATGGTGGTGATGATGCTTATAACATGGAAGAACGTCGCTCGTCAAGTCGCTTGAAGAGGCCCCGTTCGAGTGCTGACCACTCTCTAGATGCCCCTCCCGAGAAGAGGCGGGAGTTGCGGTCAACAAGACACACCCGCCAGAGTGGATCGAACTCAGAAACTCTAAACCTTTCCACGAGCAGCGAAAATGATGCTGACAAAGGAGATCAGTAGGGAAGACAGAATCTACGGAGGAGTGCACGTAATAAAAAAGATGAACAGACGAAGTATACAAGCGCGAACAAGATTAACAGAAAAACAAAGAAATAAATGTGTTGTGCTGTTGTGTTTTGTGTGGATCATCTCCCTATTCAAACGCTTAATATATTTGTAACTTATTTTATTATTTTTTTTTTTTATTTGTATTCAATGTTTGTACCACTAATGTTTACACATGTATTTTTAAATTGGACATTTCCCTAAACACATTTATATTTTTTTGTTTTTTATGTGTACATAGTTTTTAAGTAAAAATTATTATAACACATCTCCCTTTCTAAGTATAATGAAGGCAAAATTTTAAATCCTACGCAGTTTCTACACCAGAAACATATTTATTTACATATAACAGAGAGAAAGAGGGGTGTATTTAGTAAAACAAGAAAGTTGTTCAATGACAAATAATCGTTACATGAACTAAAGTGTTTGTGTAGTTTTTATTTGAAAATATAATACATAATTATTGTAGTATACACACACTTATTAGGTATGTAGATTTTTTCAATTAACTTTTAAATATATATGCATATATGTATAGGAACAGTTATATGTAACTACACAACAACTACAAAATGGTTTAAACAAAATGCTATTCTAGAAAAAAACAAATTACCGTCTTAAATATATAGAAACAATAACTAAACTGAGCAGTGAGTGTGTATGGAGTGCTGAAAAGTGTGGTGGCAACCTGTTGCTGCTCTATTGTGTCGCCGCATATTTTCAAAGATTCTCCAATGAGAAAAAGAAATAAGATTATGTTGCCGAAAAGTAAAGAAGAAGGAATAAACTGACTGATTGTTTGCTGCTGTTGAACAAACAAAATAATGTACTAACCACGAATAGTTGTTCTGTTTTCTTTTAGTGTAAATGTAGAAATATTTTTCGTTTGCATGCATCTTTTGATTTTAAATTCGAGAAAGATAATTATTGTAATTATGTAACGCATGCATGCATGCATGATGAATAAATCATTATTTATTGTTTATTGTCGTCATTCGAAACAACAAAAGGGTACGAAGAGATTGAGTAAAATTACAAACAAACTAAACATACCGACATTACATACATTAATTATCATAAAACACATAAAAATTTCCATCAGAAAACTACAAGCGAAACAAGAAATTACAACAAATAAAGGCATGTTGAGGAAATTCCATCAAATATTGTGATTAAAAATAAAATAAATGAATATTTTGTATAAAAAAGCAAAAGAAAAAAAAAATTATAAATAAGCTAGACAAGAAAAAAGAACATGCTTGAAATAAAAACCACATAGTTTCCAAACTTAAACAATTCAAATATATATATATAATTATAGATACATTATAACGTAATGCAAAAAAAAAAAATAAACGTAGGACTCTCTCCCCAATTTTTAAACCTTTTACTATGTAATTATTCAATTTATTGCAGTTTTCGTTTTTATTAATTTTATTTTTATGTAAAATATATAATTTTTTTTAGAAAAAACAAAAACAAATTGACAAGCCCTAGTAACCCAAAATTAAAAAAGAAAAAAAATAGTTTTCGTAATAAAAAACTGAACAAAAAAAAAAACACGCGAATGATATTTATCAACCGAGAGAAATATTACCTATACAAACCTAAACCATATATATAATAACAAATTTAACGATAATAAACAAATATGTATTTAAGTCGACACTCAATAGAGACACTTGCAACGCGAGGAGTACGCCCAACCATTTACAGTCTGTTTCTAATATCCGGGGTGTGTTGAAGATTTTGCTGCTGACTGACACCACCTGTTTACAACCCTGAGTAAAAGTTCGATTGTAAATTTGTCTTCTCCAATTGAAATTTCACTTTCTGCTGCTGTTGGTTTTTAATTGGGGGAAACCGAATTTATCCACTTTTGTTCACTTTGTAAAATTAGAAATGGTCTCTAAAGCTGCCGTACTCTCGTGTAATGTCTTTTAATTTTTATTATCTATGATTTATTAAAGAAAAGAAACATGTTTTCATTTTTTACCATTAAATAATTTTCTTTTCTTTTTTAATTTTAAAATGTTAAGTATAAATAGAATTAAATAAATAAAATTAGCTATTACAAAGTTTAAATTAAAAAAATGACTTTGAAATATATAAATACATCATTATTGACTACAAAAAGAAACAAAAATAAAAATTACAAAAAAAAAATCAACAAAATTATATGAAATGAAAATGAATTCAAAACGTAAACAATAAAAAAAATCACTTAAAAAATGCAAACACTTGGGTTTTCTTTGTCTTTGCATTTTAGATGAGGAGTTATGGCTATCTACTGATGAATGTGAACGCAATTGTCTTATAGTTCAATCATACATGCCCCTATTGTGTAAGACAACGACAGCCACCCCTATCATGGAATCCGCCGGGGGGAATTGTTCACGGAAAATAATATTTTGGTATCGTCGAATCCGAAAAGTGAACAGAAATCTGGAAAAAAAAACCACACCCTACCAATACCCGGGCGGATTCCATGATAGGGGTGAACGACAGTTGAGTTGTCTCTTGGTTGTATGTAATTCAAAACTCGCCTTGTCCGTATTGAACTTTTGAGAGTGCAGAGAAAAAACATTCACCCCTATTGTCGTTGTCGTTTACGACTCTAAAAAAAAAACGGCACGACTGTTTGGTATTGGCTACTAAAAATAAACGACTTCTGTCGCGCCATATGTCGTCTGAAATGTCAAAAAATGTGGATTGTATTTTTCGACAACGATGGTAGGTATTGCGTAAGGCGTCTTCTGACGACGTTTGTCGTGGAAATGATACATTTCTGTTGTCGACTATTTTGCGTACGACTGTGTGATAATGTGTTAAGAAAAGTATGTGTACTTAATTTTTAATTAACTAAAAGACAGTTATAGTTATTTTGCAGAATGGAGATAACAAATAAAAGACAATACATTTATAGAACCAAATGCAGAAAATTATTCCTTTGGCAAAATCATTCACGAAGTCCTAGCAAAAGTGATGTTAATCGGCAATGGGACGACATAACCTTATCTCTGAATTGTCTTGGACCACCTTCGACTTCGATAGTCTAAAATACATTTTAAATCTGAAAATATTGATTGTTATTAACACAGTTTGTAATTTAAAATATTTATACCACTCACTTAACGCCGGGCAAATTCATTGGCTTGGATTTGGTTCGAATTTCCTACCTTAACTTTACCAGCTCTTTTTTGTGGTTTTCTTCTTCGTCACTGCTTTCAAAAAACATCTTAACACTATTCATTTTTGAATATTGTTAATAGTTATTATTAAATAGTTAACCAACTCACAAACAACACACCAGACCAAATATAAATAATTCGTCGACTGAAATGTCAAACCGCATGTGTTATAGTTTGTGGAATGTGGGAGTTCAGAGGATCGAGTCGTTTCAGTTACGAAATACCAAATTCCAAACGACTCGACACGACATGTCGCCAGTCGTTTGCGACAGACGACAACGACAATAGGGGTGATTGCCTTTCGGAACTTCTATGTTTGTGTGTGTGTGAACATTGATGACGTGATCACTACACTACTATATTGGATGCCGTATCACTAAGACGTCGTTCATAGCCATCAGAAAAGTCCATCCGTAAAAACACGAAACAGAACAAAACTGACTTAACCATATCATATCATAGGAATTCAGTGGAATACTTCGTGAAACTGGTTGAGAAGTTCAAAAGAAAAAGTTTTTCGTACGGAAAAATTAATAAATTGGTTTTGTAGAAAAATTGTAGATCAATTGCTTATTTTTATAGATGAACTGACTTTATAATTCCAATGCAACATTTTAAGACCAAGATTGAGTTCAAGTTCTTCAAAAAAGCCAATTTTTTCGGTTGCATTTTAGTGATAGCTGTAAACGAGCCCTTAGGTAAGCAATGCAAACTTTTACAATCTGACTCACTAATGTGGATACTAACTAAAAGCTCAACTTACTTTGCATAATAAAGAGCACTTCATACGCACGCTTTCGTCATTTGCATCTTGTTGTACGCTTGCTACAACTTCCATATAAACAAACGAACCACTGTCCATGGAGCGGCAATGCAAACTGCAGATGACGACAAGCTTATTTTGTCACTCCGTGGACAGAGCTTTGTTTGTTTATATGCCAGCCAAGGAAGCTGCAAGCAAGCGTACAACATGATGCAAATGACGAAAACGTGCGTTGAAGTGCAGCTACGTGGACAATAGGCCTTCACACACCACGGCGATAGCAATGGCGATACTGATAACGATAGCGGTAGAGATAAACAACTGAGAACATCAGCGCGTTTTTATTTATTTATGTTCTTGTTAAAAGGTGGAACTGTGATGAAGAAGAAATGCTATTAGGCGTATTTTTTTGAGAATCTATGGCTAGCTCACTTTTACTTTTACATGCAAAACTTGTATACTCACTTTCGGTTTTACATGCAAAATTGTTATACTCACTTTTGGTTTTGTTATACTCACTTCCCAAAAAAATACGCCTATTGTTGCTTGCCTACATACATACAACATACTATACCTATAATACTCTTAAAAACTGGGACATATGGCTAAAGAACGGAAACCAATGCATATTTTTTAGATTGAATTTGTTTCACTTGTTTTGGACAGCAGCCGCTTATTCGGGACATAATTCATTATCATTACACATTACACACATTTTGAAGTCTCGTGTTGCGCACCGTTTTGCCTTTGTGCAGGGGGGTTATTCCCAATTGCGCGGCGGATCGTATTGAAAGCGATACTTCTTCGCTTTTGCTTATTCTCAAATGCGAACTGTGCTTTCCAGTTTTTTCCAATTAGACTTCCAATTTTCCATTTATTTTCCCAAAAGTTTGACAGCTTTTTCCCGTCACAAGAATTTAGTTTATTTTTTATCCGCAATAAATCCGTCACCTACATATCTATCGCTTTTGGAAATACAAAAATACCAATCCGCCATGAAAAGCGATCCGCATTTGGTAATAAGTCCCCAGTTTCAGAAGTGTATGCGAAGCGGTTTGTTGTTGTTTTGTCAACGTGGTTTGCTATTGGTTTCATTTCAGTAAGTTGGCGAGAGAAGTACGTCGACAAGTAAATGTGAAATAATCGACATTATGGCCCCTATTGTCAGTGTCGATAGTTAATCGTTGATCGACAACTGTGATTGTCGATTGCGATTGCTACTTGTCGATTTGACAGTCGCTTGTATTCGATTTCAAATGTCTGGTCGATGCTTTCTCTTGAAGGTGAAACAATTTTGTGCGTACGAATAGCTAAAATCAATCGACGCAATCGACAATTGTCGTGACGATGGCTGATCGATAATCACAATAAGGGCCATAGGCCCTTTTTTGTTCATACTTCAGCATCACTTCGTATTATTCGGACACAACAGTCTAGCCCGATGTGTCCCAAATAAGCGGAATCCACTGTATATAGAACAAGGTGTGCATGAACAAGCTTGAATACACGTGTTACGATAGATCGCTATCGCGGTGGTGTGTGGAAGCGTCAACGCACATTCATTGCAAATGTTGTCCTCCAAGTGGAAACGTTAACCAAACGTTTCCTTCAATAAATCAATTGTGGCATGAGCTGTGTGACATGTTGCGCCGTCTTGTTGATACCACAGCTCCTGCACATCATTCAATTGATGAACGAAAAAGTCAGTAATCATGGCTCTATAGCGGTCACCATTAACTGTAAGGTTCTGGCCAGCATCGTTTTTAAATAAGTACAGACCAATTATTGCACCAATCCATAAAGCACACCAAACAGTCAGTTTTTGTGGATGTAACGGTGTCTCAACATACAATTAAGGATTATCATCACTCAAAATACGGTAGTTTTGTTTATTGACGTATCCGTTTAACCAAAAGTGAGACGATTATGTTGATCGTAAAATGGACGTAGTACGGGATACGTATTTCTAACAGAACCATGATTTTCAAAATAAATTTGCACAGTTTGGAAGCGTTGTTCAGGCGTCAGTCTATTTATGTTGAAATGCCAAACCAAATAACAATAAATCACTACACAGCTGACAGAATGGCCGCCAATTAAAATAGTTCTATACCTCTAAAAAAAATACACCCTTTAGGTACTAGAAAAGGTCTAGTGTTGGGCGCCAGTTCTTTTTATTGTGGCATCTTAAGTTATTTGCAGGAGACTACGACAGTACGACTTAGCTTGAAAACCGAGTAAACAGACGATTCTTGACGACCAATTGAAAACTACGTTAGTAAAAATATGGAGCGCTACGAGCAGTATTTCAAAATAATGAAAGTTTGACCGCCATAGTTTACCAATCTCTATATATGTATATGTATGTATTTTGTGGGTGACCTTGTACCTATCTAGAATCCGGCTGGGTGGATTATTATATTTTTTTTTAAATGAAAAGGGTCCGTTTGTAGATAGTTTAGAAAAAATGTTTGAAAATCCGTATAATAAAAACGAGTTTTGTAAGTGCAAAAAGGGGCCATTCAAAATCGTATATCTCAAAAACAACCGAACCAATTTACCAATTTCAGACAATTTTTGTGAATTTACAAATGAAGAACTCATTAGGAAAATGTCCGCAACATGGGTCGCAATTATTTTAAACGATTGGCTGAGTGAACGCGCGATGTTAGCTGCGACAAATGACGTCGATGATTGCCGTCAAAATTGCCGCATTTTGGGTTGAGAGTAGGTATATTTACTGTTTGGTGCGGATTTTGGTCTGGAGGCATCATTAAATATTTTTTTTTTTTTTTGGGAAACTAGACTAGTCAGCATTGACCGTTACTGGTGCTCGATATCGCGATTCGCGATCTGATACTCGAGTTCTTTCTGCCTATATTGAATGATATTGATTTGGACAACAAATGATGTCAAAAAAAAAAAACGGTAAAACATGTTCTACAGCCCAAAAAACAATTACCTTACCTGTTGCAGAGACATTGCCTGGTCGTGTACTCTCTTGTTTCAAATTTTTCATCAATTTGCAAGCAATAGCTTTGATTTCTGCAATGTCTGGCAAATGGCAATGCAGGTGTATTATGTATGTTCCCGTTATTTTCTCAGTCGTAAAATTTTGAAAGACAAACTAACAAAACATGGCGGACAGGAACATCTTCAGCTTATTTACCAAATTCCTAATATTCGCGGCGGCGGATCTGCACCATACAGCAGAACCATGAACTCTATCGAAAGCGGAAAGCGGAAACCTGTTGGCTCGCTTTGAGAGAAAGATTTTTCCAGTGATTTTCGGTCTAATTTGTATTGAGGGATAATAGAGAAGCAGATTTAACGACGAATTCATAAAGTGAATTAATTACCTAGCTAAAGCAATTAATTTGGTATAGGATATCACCCTCACAGATGTAAAACAAATTCAATGTCCCATTACCTATTCGGCTGATGGTTTTGATACACGCTATCGCCAGTGAAACAAGGTACATAATTCGTAAAGCTATTCGCGTGAGAACCAGCTGTCTGCTTTTTATTATGTACAAATGCATGACAGTGTAGTCTTCATTACCCAGCATTACAATTACAGTTTATAATTCGCTTTTGTTTACCTCTTCACCGCGAGTTGTCCTCTTCTTTCGCAAAAGAATTACATTTCGTTCTCAATCCAACACAAGATTTAAGAAATAAGTCCATTTGACCAGGCGTGTCGTTTTAAATTACTCACTCAATTTTCCCCGACACAAGCAGAGCAACTCATTTGCTTTCCCACTGAAAAAAACACATTGAATTACAAAATATTGTTATATTCTTTTTATTTGCAGCTCTAAATATATGCAAAAGATGTATATAATGTATAAAGATAATTCAAAGTATATAATAATAATAATATTAATAAAAAAAATCATTTCAAAGAAAGAATACGACAAGTGCCCAAGAGAATACAAATTCTAGTAACCAAACAGGATCCACACTGACAATTCGAACTTCTATGACGCCGTTTGTATGTAGGTATTTGAAAAAATTCCTTAATATCTTTCTATAACGCGTTTATCTATCAATCGCTATCTACACAAATAAAATAAAATTGAAAAAAGTACAATCAACTTCAACATAACTTTGGCTTATTGGCTATTAAACTAAGCCCTTCCTATGCCTGCTATGGTCTACAAAAACTGTAAGAACATCGACTGATCGCAGGCCTCCTCCAGCATCGCCTGTTGTTTTTCCTTTTCTTCGGGCGTTAATTCGCGTACTAGTTCATCGAAACTATCGTCAAAGTCCTGCGGGAATTCTTGACTACCAAACGGTTCAGTTGGGTGCTCTCCAATTATGACTCTTATATCGTTGGTAAGTGATTCAGCGGCCTTTACTTGTTCATAAATCGCTTCGGAAAGTTCAAGTGTACGCTTAAGGTCGATATTGCCCGATAACTCGTTGACATGTTTCAGTATTTCGTTGAACTCGTACTGGTTATCGATGATTGTGTCCGTTTGCTGATCTAAAATCGCCACACTCACTAGCAGCTGATAGTTTGGGCATGGCAATCGTGTCCACAGGCACTCCCATAGTTTTAAGACGTCATCAGTCGAGAACTCTCGCTTAAACCAAACCAACAGCCAACGGAAGCAGAAGTACATGTTGTCTGAATCATGAGTCTTCATGTACTGGAACAACCGCGGATTGGCAAATTCCAGCAAGCGTCTCAGTTGATTGAACTGATTCTTCATGCCAGCCTGATCGATATCAAAATTAGCAAACACCATGTCCATAAAGCCAACGAAGCACCAGAATGCGTCAACTTCGTTCCCCTGAATGGCGAGAATCGGTGCTAATAGATCGCTCATTCCTTGTACATAGCCCAGGTCAAAGTTGTACATTACGTATGTCATGAGGATGCCTTGTAAGACCATAAGATTTGGGTTGTCCTCACCCGCAAAGAATTCTTGTGTGCGATCTGTGCGCTTTACATCTTTTTCTATTTGGCACTTTCGGTCGCGATACCCCGAAAAGTTGTGCTCTTGCATTGGTGTCATCGAAAGCCACTGCGCTTTCATGCTGTAGTATTCCATGGATTTTTCTTTGCGACGCTTGACGCGTTCCACATCGGTATCATCCCAGTGATAGTAGTTAAGGAGATACTTCCAAACTTCGCTGCGCAGGCGGTTATCGACGCCACCACGGAATATTATTTCCCTGATGCGAGTTGGGTCGGAAATACGTCCGTCCGGTGTTTGAAACTCTCTCCATTGTGCTTCGCTAAGCGGGGAAGCTGTGAAAAAGGGCAATCATTTATTATTCAGTTTTTGAAGAATAGTTGTGCAAAATGTGGAGCTCTATTAATGAATGAATAATGAATTTGAAATGAATAAGTTGGAAAACTTTTTAGTGCAACTGTAGTTTGGAATGAGTTACACTTATAAATCTTGTCTGTCTGAATGAATCATAGAGAGTAATTCCTACTAGCTAGGTGGCGATGTGACTCAGTGGTTAGAGCTTAGTGAGGATTCTCGCAAAAACATAAATTACATCGTAAGGATTTTTCAACTGGGCCATCTCTCGTGAACGTCTGACAAACACCAGAGAGTATAACTATTGTTGAGTGATTCAGCTGCTGAGAAAGCTTCACAATTCAGCCATTTGCGCGCGAAATAAAACCTTTCCTTTTCATTTATCCCAAATAATAAAAACTTATACAAACGAATATCCTCAGTGCCTTGCAAAACTGATGGCAGTTGGCTAAGGCTTGTGACTTAAGGCGTTGGTTCACCCCGAAATGCTATCGTCGTCTGTTTGATAATGGGATCTAATGCGTCCACAACGCAAAGCAGTGATCACTCAGTAAGTTGAACCATTCTAGTGCGTAAAAATTCAATTTGACTATACTCACGAATTGCACTCAAATGGCATTGAATATCATTTAATGCGGTCAATATCGGTCATTGGCATTAAATTTAACTGCTATCTGTAAGCTGTTTTATTTTTAGTATACCGCGTCATGATTCTATCGCATATGTGCCTAATTTGCAATCTGTTGACAAACAAGTCGCAAACCATCAGTGGCGGCAAATCAAACTAGGAAATCTCATCGAGAAAAATTTCCACAACTGCATACTGCAAACATCATTATGCCTTCAACGGCTGCAGTTAAGCTCATTTTCAACGGCATAACCATATTTCAGTTATCAGTTAGCAGAGCAACGTATGCGTGTACAGTACTCAATCTAAATCTGGTGTTGAATGCATTACGTAATTAACTATAACCATGTCAGTGCATACACTCCGTAGAGAATGAAAACATGACTAACGTTTGAGTATGCTTATCGCATATTTATCTATGTTTTAAATGCGAACACTAGGTGCTTTTACTGACGAAATTAATTAAAAAATCAAGAAACCCGTAATCAAGGTCAACAACGCAATTCGTCTAGTTTGTTCAGCTTTGTTTATGACTCACCTCTTTCAATGATCTTCCTCTCCGGCAAAACATTCGGTATAACTTCTTCGTTGCTTTCGTTATTGTTCGGCGACTCCTGATCTGGAGTTACTTCGCGACTGTTATCTCCATTCAAAACCTGATAATCCTCACTAGCAGTCGGCCTAGACCTCGGCTGGGGTCTGTGAAACGGCGGTTGCACGTAGTCGGGAAAATTGACCAAAAACCCAACCAATTTGTTAGGCAACCAACTCTCGGACGGTAGTGAACTTGCCTTGATCTCTCCAATGTCCAGCTCAGCAAAGGTCTTCTTTAGCTTTTGCGTTTCTGTGCTAAGAACAACGAATTCATCTCGATTGGACTGCGAGATATCCAAGATGTGCAGTTGCCGCATTGATCGAACAAACATATCGGCGTTTCCATGCTGAAAGAAGTATTCACTGTGCAACGCACCGCTATCTCTTTTAATCAGACGTATAGTCTGACCGCGATTTTTCACTTCAATCGAACGCAATTCCTCTAGATTGCAACGAATCCATCGTGCTTTGGGCACATTTTCCGGTTTTGTATTGAATACGCGACACTCGGAAGTGGTACGTGTCCGACGTGATATGGTGTCAACCAAAGCCCAATCGCCTTGATCTTGAGTATCATCGGCAATCAGTATGTTTTCATTCGGATGCCATTCAATGTACTTTCGCTTGCTGGACGAATATTCAACCACACTTAGTGACCCGCTGGTATTAAGGTCAGATATAAATTCAGCACTGGCCTGCTTCAAAAGAACTCCATCATGAGTGCAGAGTATCTGTGCATGGATAAAACAATGAGAATTAAGTATTGATAAGCGATACAAAGTACGTGAGATAAGGATAAACAAAATAAAAAAAAAATTAAATTTAAAGGCGATTTACCTGTGCTAAGCCAATTGGATCATCCGATGGCGTTGGAGATTGCTGCTGCTGACTTTCGATACTCGTACGCATTAAATGCATTTGACCAGAATCATATCTAACCGATTCTAGCATTGTGATTGGAAGGTTCACAATCTTTTATTTTCGGGAAACTCGATAATTTGTGGACTTTTGCGTATTTCTATCTTGCCAATCAGTAAATTACAAGCAGCTGACTATTTTTTGTTGTAAAAAATCGCTTTGTTTTCATTTTACTGTCAATTTAGAATGACGTATTCTGTTAAGCGTGGTAAGGTAGGGCTCTCAACAGTGGGCAATTCATTATTGTACGTTGTATTCGACTGGGCAAACAAAAAAATTGTTAATCTAAGTATGAAATTGCTGCGAAACAAAAAAATGTCGATACAAAATTAAAATCAACTTGAATTTCTTTAAGCTTTCGCTTTGCAGTATGATGTTGCAGTGCGTGAAACGGAGTGAATTGTTGTGCTAGATAACTAATACTAGTCTCCACTCTTATTCGCACTCAATTTATTGTCCAGCAGTGCGTTCGGTCTCTTAAATATGATTAATATATGTACCTAGTTATAATTGTTGTTTTAGATACTTTTTTTTGTCAAGATTGACACTACTTTGGTAATTATTCCAAGTAAAAGTGACTTCTAGCAGCAGTTTGTTTTATAACCTTTCTGGCGTTTTATTCACGGCACTATTATTAAACTGCTTTCACCGCCATTCATTTTCGGCAATCGGGTATTAGGACAACTTTGAATCAAACCAAAAGTTGATTCAATTTAATTTTATTCGTGTATGTTGGTAGTTCTATTAACAAAATACAAGTAAAGTGGCTTACAAAATTTGAACAACCCAATAACCAATCAAACCACTCCATTTCTTGCATAAAATTTGTAAGCCACTCTCAAATGCCAAACAAATTATAGTAGTAAACAATGGAAAACAGCCGAAAATTGTATTTTAAAACATTATGTGCATACTACATACATATATTTTCAGACCAAGGAGAAACTAGACAAACAAAGAAACCTTTGCCTTTCTTTTTTACATATTCCGAAGTTCTCCCTTCGCGTTCTTTTCGATTTAAACCAAAACTTTTTTGTTCTTATTCTTACGTTTAAACCGAAGAGAACGCGCACTTGTGAAAGTGATAACTTCGCGAAATACGCCACAGAAAAAGGCAAATTTATTTGTCAAATAAAAATATATTTAAGCAACAATAATTAATACAATTGCCAGCCAAAGTATTTTGAGGTTTTTTTTAAACACATTTCGGATTTGTTTACATTAGAAACGTC